>CM022773.1:3411643-3554143 GCA_012411365.1 Ameiurus melas | reverse complement strand
GAAGAGAGAGCGAGAAAGAGAGAGAGAGAGAAGAGAAGAGAGAGAGAGAGAGCGAGAGAGAAAGAGAGAGAGAGAGAGAGAGAGTGTTATATACTTGGCTATAATAGTATATTTATATTGTCTGGATGTATGATGTGACCTCTGACCTGGATGCGGTTGTGTAAGGACTCGGCGTGGTGTGTGTGTGTGACGGCTTGCTCTCTGAGCGCAGCCTCTTTTATCTCATGCACCTGAATACGGACCTGAGCATACACACACACACACACACACACACACACACACACCCACACACACACACACTGGTAACCATTACTATTCACATCTTAGCAGCACACTAATGCAGTGTGTGTGTGTGTGTGTGTGTGTGTGTGTGTGTGTGTGTGGTACCCGCTGTAACTCTTCCGCGTGGGTCAGAGTCATCTGAGTCCTGAGCTGCTCCACTTCCACTTCCTGCAGAGACGTATGGAGAGAACACATACAGGACTTTTGTGCATGTTCCCCAAAAGACACAAACACTAAACGATCCCCTCTGCTACTGCAAAACACCTTCTGTTTCTGCGCGTGTCCCAGCGCTGCTTTTAGCTTAGCGCTGTGCTCCTCCCTGACAGCCCCGATCTCCATCTCCAGGCGATTCTTCTCCTCCTGCGTGGCCAGAACAAGCAGCTCCTTCTGTGCGATGATCTTCTCCAGAGCCCTGAGCCGCTCCTCCTGCTCCACTCGTTCGCTCTGTACAGACTGAGGCGTAAAGACAGAGGTCGACAAACGGACCAGAAGACACACACACCCGAGAGAGAGAGAGAGAGAGAGAGAGAGAGAGAGAACATACTTCCTGTAGCTCTTGTCTTGTCTTGGTGGCCGTGGTCAGCTTCTCCTCCAGCTGGGAGCATTTCTCTCGGAGCTTCCTGTTCTCCTCCCGTTTCTGCTCCAGCTCCTGGGTCACTTCCTCCAATCTCTGAGAGAGAGCGAGAATGAGGCGAATAAAGGATGTGAACAAAGTAAAGACCACGAGAAGAGCCTTGCTCGGAGTTTGTTTGTGTTTGACCTCTTGCATGGAGTCCAGCGTGTGTCTGCAGCGACGCTGCTCGGAGAACAGCTCTGATTTGGCGTTGTCCAAAAGCCGGTCCATCTCCTGCCTCTCCAGCGCTGACACACAACCGCGATTCACATGCTAGACACGGAAGAATGAAGTAGATGTATGGAGGAAGGAATAAAACAGAAGGAATACAACAGGTGCAATGGAGTCGGGATGAGTGAGTTACTGTAGGTATTGTTTATATGACACGAGCATATCGGCATCTCGGTGAATAACACCGAGTATCTCGTCACAGTCGCACCAGTTAAGAGGTGGGATATATTTGTTAGGCAGAAAGTGAGCAGTCAGGTCTCAAAGTTGACGTGTTCGAAACGGGAAAAATGGGCAAGCGTAAGGATCCGAGCGAGAGCAAAATTGTGATGGATAGACGACTGGGTCGGAGCGTCTCCAAAACAGAAGGTCTTGTGGGGTGTTCCCGGTAATGCACTGATTAGTACCTACCAAAAGTGGTCCAAAGAAGGACAACCGGTGAACCAGCGACAGGCTCACGTGCACCAGGAGATGTTACTAGGATGCACTGTGGCTAGAAGGAAGGTAAGCTGCTGGAGACAGTGTAATGCTCTGGGCAATAATCTGTTGTAAAACCCTGTGTCCGAGTACACCCCTTTATGGTAACGGTACTCCCTAATGGCAGTGCGCTCTTTCAGCAGGATAACGCCCCCTGCCATACTGCAAAAATTCTTCAAGAACGGTTTGAGGAACATTCAAAGAGTGTTGAATTGTCCTCCAAATTCCCCACATCTCAATCCAATCGAGCATCTCTGGGACGTTCTGGACGAACAAGTCCGATCACATGGAGGTCCGACCTCGCGACTTACAGGACTTAAAAGGATCTGCTGTAAACGTCTTGGTGCCAGATACCACAGCACACCTTCAGAGGTCTTGTGGAGTCCAGGCCTGGTGGTTTTAATGTAATGGCTGAACGGCGTGTATACAGTACTGAAACACTGAACAAATATGGAACAGTTGTATCGGGGCAACCAAGAGGCCAAGGGAACGCTCAGCTCGATGCTACCGCCACCGTGTTTTACAGGATTATCAGAGTAATGAGCAGTTTTGGGTTTCCTGCTAATGAATGTTACCTGCGCAGGTGCTTTTCCCTATGATTATTCATTTTCTTATTGAAATCTCAGGACAATAAGTCGAGTAAACAAAGTTCATAAGAGTGTTACCCTGCGAGGGCTGCCGTCATTATGGACAGTGGTTATGTGTCTCTGCAGGGCAGCCTGGCTCTCCTGCAGAGCCCTGACCTCCTGAATGTACAAGTCCCTCTGAGCTTGGAGTTTGTGCAGCTCGCTCCTGCAACACACACACACACACACACACACTTATTCAAAAGAGACAAGTCAGACTACGTTGCTTGTTTTGCAACATAAGAGATAAAAGTAATCACACAAGGAAGGTGTGTGTGTGTGTGTGTGTGTGTGTGTGTGTGTGTTTGTGTGGAGGTGGTGTGTACCTGAGGAGCTGAGTGTGTGTCCTGGTGTGAGTCACACTAAGGTGCAGTGTGTGTTGCTCTTTCTCAGCCTGCTCAACCTCCTTCCTCAATCTCTCCACAACCTGTACAGTTGCCTGGAGGGGAGGAGCCACACAGGTTTACACTAAACCGAACTGTACACTACACACACACACACACACACACACACACACACACATTCTCCCACACTGCATTAAGGAACGAACTTTTAGGGATCAGATCACAGCAGGCCATGTCCAATCTAAAATTACGCCAATGACCGTCTTTTTCAGAACCTGGACCAACACTAGATGTACATTACGTCAATGTTCTCAGGGTTTTCTTGAGATAAATAGCAGGATAAATAAAAGATATGTCCCCACAAGGATAGTGATAGCTGACATTTTTGACCTTGTGCAGACCTTTGGCTACAGATTTTCAAAAATAAATAAAAAAGACTATATAAAAAAAATAATAGTAATAGTAAACGAAGAAAAAGGTTTTCTTTTGGTTACAGGGTTAAGGTGTGTGTGTCGTGTGTGTGTGTGTGTGTGTGTGTGTGTGTGTACCACTTTTTGATGCTGAAGTTCCGCAAGTGACAATTCCACATAGGTGAATTCTGATCTGATCTTGCCATCAGCCTTCCCTTTGTTCTAAAACACACACACACACACACACACACACACACACACACTGAACATCTACATCAAATAAAAAGTAAAAGGATTTCTTTTCTATTTTTCAGAATATATAATATAACGTGAAGAGGATGTGAAGGAGTAGTAGAGTGTTCGTTGCAGTGTCTCACTGCTGTTGAGGCTGTAGAGCTGCTGGAGCTGGTGTTCCTCCTGCTATGGTTCCTTTTCTCTCTTCGCTGGACGCTGGCTGGAGACCTCAGCGCTCTGTAGCGCCTTACACACACACTGTTCACCTCGTCTTCAGAGCTAACACACACAGGCACACACGTACAGAGAGAGAGAGAGAGAGAGAGAAAGAGAGAGAGAAAGAGACAGAGACACATTGAGAAACAGAGAGAGACAGAGAGAGAGAGACAGAGACCGAGCCAGAGAGACAGAAAGAGAGAGACAGAGATAGAGAGAGAGAGACAGAGATAGAGACAGAGTGAGACAGAAAGACACAATGAGAGACAGAGAGAGAGAGAGAGAGAGAGAGAGCAAGTCAATACAATATGTATTGATTAGTTTTTATTGTCTCATCTCAGTGTTTCTTTATGGATACTAATACAATCTGTTTATTCAGATTCTGATCACATGTTAATACGAACACTACACTTATGTTTATTAATAACAGTTCTGAGAGTTTTGAGAGAGAGAGAGAGAGAGAGAGTAAGAATAAGGATGATTTCTATTCAGATCATTCAGGTTTTATTGAGCATGGATGATCAGGAGTTATCACACACTCTGCAGAATCTACCTGAATATTTGGTTTTCAGCTCGTTGCTTGGTTTTCACGCTGGTTCTTCCGTCACACGACCCATTCTGTAAGAACTCTTCCTGTGCTGTAATGGAATATACCGAAAAAAACCCCATTTTCGGTCTCTGTAATAAATGGCCATAATTCCTAAACGGTTAACACGATATGTTTTGTTGACCCCCTTGAATTAAAGCGGAACGCCTACACTCCAATCACATCTTGACTGCTTCCTTTCAAAATCCACTGTGGTGGTGTCCAGAGGCGAAAATGCCAAAACTGTGTCGATGTCCAAATACTTATGGACCTGACTTAACACATTAAATCGTTAAATCCAATTTTGCTATAACAATTCCAATTGACTCTTTATTTAAAAACAACAACACCATCATTTGTATCCGTGAGCGTCCGTGAGAGAAGTTCCAGCAGCTGTAAACAGCCGTTCCCTCACCAGACTCACCTCTTCCTCTCTCTCGTCCACAGCTCGTCATGTTAGTATCAAACATACCGCTTTCCAAAAACACTGGCACTGGAGACTCCTTCAACAGATATTAAACAAATATCTAACACTGACGTGTTTAAATGTTCTTTAGCCTTAGATTATGTGGAGCGGCCCTGTGTTAAACGATAACATCAATGAATAAACCCCTTCTGACCAATCAGAATTGAGAATTCAATGGCTAGTTGTGGTATAAAGATGTATGAATTACAGTCTACTCACACACACACACACACACACACACACCTACCTATCCTGTTGGTCAGAGTACTCTGGAGGTGGTGTCGTACTCGCTCCGTACACACAGAGTCCAGATCGCTGTCTATAGCGACCGAGTCGAAACTTTTCAGTGGAACACCTACAAGAACAAAAGTGTGAAGAACAACCACGAGGTCTGCAGTTTTGTCGAATCTAATCAAACCTAAGTCCAGGTTCACTTCAACTGAAAGGAGCTTTAATCTAAAGCTCAGTAAAAAAAAAAAAATGTATTCAATCTAACAGAAATTGCAATCAAAATAGCAAAAGCATATGGAAAGGTGGGTTGATATATATATATACACACACACACACACACATACACATGTCGTCTGAACACGTGCTTCAGCAGAATAGATCCGGCATGAGGAAATCGGACTTTAATATAAAATTTCAAATAAATTATTCATTCATTCATTAAAAGTGAACATGACCAATATGCCCCATGTGCTTACATTTAAACAGGAACCTAGACCCAGTGCAGAATCACAAATATTAAATATTCCGAATATTAAATATTTAGTTGGGGTTTTTTGTTTTGTTTGTTTGTTTTAAACATTTCAGAATGATAAAACGCTTCATAAACCCAAAAAAAAATTCCAAGATTTTCAACATAGCTTCAGACTTTTGGACCCTGTTTTAACGTGCTACTCTATTAAGCTCATATTTACACCAGGGTCTGTTTCCCGAATACATGTTCAATAAAACACACATAAACACGCATTCATTTCAACTATCTTAATTAAAAGTATAACTCGGTACAGGAACACAAGTCTAAAAGTGTGAGATTCTGGAGATACCCGCGAGTTGCCTGCTGGGAGATTTAAAAGAAAGCACGCTGGGGATCGGGTCTGTGTTCTGGCTGCTTGTGACCTGCGGTTCGGTGAGGAGTGTGGTATCGCTGCTGATGCTGGCTGAATCTGGAGCGCTGAAGTCTGGAGCTGGGGATAAAACCAGAAAGTCCTTTCGATTTAAATATAAATATATATATATATATATATATATATATATATATATATATATATATATATATATATATATATATATTTATATATTTATATATTTATTTATTTAAAGATTTGCTGTCAGAAAACTTCAGTTTGTCATATCACAGCAAACCAGTGACTACATTTCCCATCCTGCACTGCAGCCTACAATCATGGCCGCCATGGACTGCAATTCCCAGAACACTCACATTCATTCTAATCACGCACACCTGCATCCAATTCCCAGCACTCACAAGCACAGTATAAAGAGACTGTATGAACACAATGACTTGGTGAAGTATTGAGTGTTATCACCGTACCAAGCGTTTGTACCCTGTTCCTCGTTTTTTTTTTTCATGGTCTTTGATCTCGTTTCTCGTTCTCGATTCTTGCCTTGCCTCGTTTATGCCCGTTTACAGATCGCCTGACCCACTGCCTCTTTTTGACCACGCAATCGTCTCATGATTGGGATTTGCCCGCCTGCTTCTCTTTATTAAAAGCTCTTATCTGCACTTGCATCCGTCCTAACCTTCATTACGTCCGAATCGTGACACGGTTATTCGCCAATCATTTCTGTCAGTAATTAGCAAAGTATTCAATCTATGAATAAATAAGAAACGTCGCACTACAACAAACCCGAACCTGGGTGAACTCCGTCAATCCATCCGTCACGGTCACTGATTTCCTTAAAGGTGCAGTTTGTAATGTCTAAAAGTGTTTCTATCTTTCTCCTAATCCTATATAAGTTTAAATATCCACCAAAAAAATGTGATTTACAATACTTAATAGTTTGTTTTACAATTTTTCAGTCCAGAAGTGAGCTCCACCCCCAGAGAGAAACTCAGCAAATCCCCCCATCCCCCCGGATAGTCAGCAGACGCCTCTAAAAATTACAATCAGCTACATTAACATGTACTAATCCCAGTTTTCCCACCCAAACCACCACACATTACACCAAATGAACCCGAAATGTGATCGGATTACCAGATCCGGCTGCGCTCGGCTTGGTCGGGTCGAGCATTTCCTCCAGGAACCTCGCGCTGAAATCCTCAGTGCGCACACTGTCGTCCTCGTCACCCTCCTCCTTACTTGTTACCTGCTTTGTTTTAATATCATGTGAGGATTAAAACACTTGGGCCGATACAAATCGACCCGATGCAAAGCTGAGTCACTCCAAATTCGACTATATTTCTATAACAGCACATCCTGAAGCATTTATATTCTATAACTCTTAGAAAACTGCAATAACAACAGTTTTTATTTTATTAAACGATGGCACGTCGTACTTTTTATCCATTTAAAGTTACGGACGTTGTGGAACGTCCGTAAAACATACGGCCATTTCGTCAGCCAAAGCGAAGACGGACAGGACGAACTCCTCTGTCCTGAAGACTTTCCTGCGGTGGAAAACTAACCGACTGTTGCAAACACACTGGACACTGGAGACTCCTTCCATTGAACTTAAGTAGACTTCTCCTTACAGAAAACGTCATCAGATCAACAGTTATGTGTTTTGTTTTAGGTTCTGTGTTATGTGGTGTGTCCACCATCCATGCGAATCCTTTAATATAAACCCGACGCTTGCAGACGGAACTACTGTCAGAGCTGCGGTTATAGAAAATGAATCAACAACTTCTGACCAATCAGATGACAGCATTAGCAGCTTCTGTAATGTTCTAGAATTTAAATAGTACAAAAAATAAAATAAAACCAATGGCAGTAATTATTTTTCGTGTTATATTTTATTGACGTTAACGATGATGATAATTATTATTATGATGATAATACCCCAGTGCCAGTTCCCAGCAGTCGCTCCAGTCTCCACAGACACTGTTCTCTCTTGGAGCTCCCGACTCCTCCAGCTCCCCCTGTGTGCCAGGAGGTGGCAGTACCTAGCCCTACATGCTCGTCACGCTCGTCCTCCTGCAGTCCAACAAGCTCTGTTCCGCTCCTGCTGGGCTCCACTGTGGAAAACAACACAAACGGACAGCAGTTCAGGATAACAGTACGCGCAGGATCCATGGCTGGAATCTACAGATGTTTCTGAGGTCACCTGTGGTCAGATCAGCGTGCTCTGAATTCAACCCATCAGGAGCGGAGCTCGCTTTATCAGTGCCGAGACCGGTGTCTTTACTCACAGACGTACTCCTGTCAAGAGACACTGAAGGAAAGAGACAGAGAAATGAAAAATATCTCAAGACACATGTCTGTGGTTTCTGACTGGCAGATTAGCAACAGATTAGCAAACTAACTGGTCTATCTACATACACATAATGTGCATCATGGGAATGTGTGGGAATCAGCATTCTATTAATTATGCATCTATTTGCAGATGCATCGTTTGAGGTCCTAATCTGCACAACCCGAAAAGTTCAAATATAACGAGCACGCACTGGGTCTGATAGCTCTGGATCACAACGACCGACACGCATTATAGTTTCTATGGTTATAACGCTAAATTATAACAGTTTAAAATAGCTCTTCAATTGCTTTTAAACAACACTAGCTCCTCACCATTTCAATCTACAGCGCATCTCAAAAAGCGGGCATTTTAGCCGACTTTGGAGCTCTAAATGATGCCTCAGCTCATTATGGTTTGATTATTTTGATTAAGTTTATTGATTGAAGAATCAAATTTTGGGGAGAATTTCTATGTATTCATTTAAGATATGGAGAACCTGTAGTAAGTTTTGTGCAATGTTCTATTTATGAGGTTTTATACAAACAAAAATGCACACTGTTTTACACTGAATCAGAAATACATTTTTTAAAAATGAGTCTTTTCGGTCATAATTCAAAATTCAAATTTTGTTCAAAATATTCTGAGAATCAAACTGGATCGAATCGTGAAGCCAGAATCGTTACAACCCTACTGATTTGCAATGAATTGAATCGCAGCTACATAGAAAATGAACGGTCGTCTATCGCTTTGCCACTTGCTAGTGTGAACGCAGGGTTAGAGTAGGAAAAACACGACACACGGCAGACATGACGACCCCATCTGTCTTTTGAGAGCGACTGGTTTTTACCTGAACCCCGAATATCTTCTCTCTTTCCATTCCCTCCATTTGATTGGCCATGACTGCAAGTCTAAGGACATAAAATATTTGACAAATTCTCTCAGATTTTTCGGTTCATTTAAAAGTGAATTTATCTAATAATGTGTGTGATTCTAGACCGTTAATAATAATAATAATAATAATAATAATGTTAAAGACATTCGCCAGATTGCACATGCAGTTAGTTTCTTTACTGTATTCGCTTCAAGATTTGGTTACCAATTTTTTCATTTTGATTGATTTCTGATTATTACCAGGGGGAAAAAAACATCGTAGTGCAACTTTGCATCTCAGAAATCCCCTCCACAGTAAATAGTGTCTCTCTGACCTGTAGGCGACTGAGCTGAGCATCAATGGCATCCAGCAGCAAGTCACAGTGGTCTCGAGGAGGGACAGGTGGACAGACCCCGAAATCACTGATCACCTCTGAGGGTAGAAAAAGAAATAAGTACTAAAAATTTTATTTAACGTTTTTGCATTAATACAACTTTGTGTGGGTGAGGCTATAAAGCACTAGAGAACACAATATAACAAAATATAGTCCATAGTATGTGGCCCAATTCCAGGATAATTAGGAGTCATCCATCAGGAGGAAACCTATTGTTATTGGTAGTATTCTCATTATTATTATTATTATTATTATTATTATTATTAGTAGTAGTAGTAGTAGTAGTAGTAGTAGAAGTAATATCTCCCTAAAGTGCCCAATAACGAGTAACTCCTACAACACAACTGTAATGCTAGTTATCTCTCATGCAACTAACAAAGCTAACTAGCTAACACTGGTAATAACAGTCAAATAACAGTCTTGGAGCATGGTTTTATGTGCATGGACCAAAATGAGAGGAGGGTTCAAGGAGTAAAAAAAATAAATACATCATTCGGATGTTGTTGTACTTCACCTGCTTAACCACTAGGAGTCCAATTGTGACTAATCTTGACTAATGCACTTTTAATCTGGATGTGAGCCAGAATCTCATAACCATACACAAACCACAATCAGTAAAAGATGTCAGACAGATCTCAGATTGAAATAGCACTCCTGACCGGTACAGAGCAGCTCATCCGTGTCATCAGCTCCATCATGGTTGCCGTCTTCCATGACCTACAGATTAGATGGTCAGGTAATGACAAAAAAAAATGCGTACAATTCTGGATCCAATGCATAAGTACTCGTTACGTGGGTTTTTTTTTTTTCCTTCTCGTTTTTTGGTTTGTTTGTCATTGTTTTCTTTTGTCTTTATTTTATTTTTATTTTATTGATGTCCCAGTTTTGTTGAGGAAAGACCTGATTTTTTTCTCCAATATTAAAGGAATGGTTTGGTCAAAAGATGAATTCTGCATGAGTTCATCCTCTTACCAAGTGTAATTTACTTGGTAAATTAACCCCCCCCCAGTGTTATCGTTGCCTAGAAACGGTTTACAGAGGAAGAGATTTCACAAACACCCTCACAAAAAGCTCGTCAATTTCACTCCTAACGTGTCTAAAAGGTCTGAAATCCAGTATAGTGTCCGTTCTGTGTCTTGTAAATCAAAAACACATTTATTTACTACACTAATTAGGCTGGTTAGAAATGTTTCAGCCAATTAAAGTTCCAAGTTTTGAATCGCATCATGTATCTAAAGCTTGTATCATTAGGTATCTTTTACATGCCCCTAAAAGGATTCTTTCCCCATGTATACGTCATGCATAATCCATGGAACTAACTTTAATCTGTACTCACGGTTTAGTTCAGCTCCAGAGAAGAGAAGCTGGAATGCCTGCGCGAGACAGGACTGCGGCATATGAGCGACATTTGAGCCAAGCGCGCGCCAGGGATTCCTAGCAACAAGCGCCCATGGCAACCGACGCTAGCAAAATGTTAGCAGAAAGTGTGCAAGACGTTTGCATTCCTCCATAGTGTCGGGGGTGGGGGGGGCAGAGCACACACACACACACACACGAGAGAGAAAAAAAAAAAGAGAGAGAGAGAGAGAGAGAGAGAGAGATAGAAAGAGACAGAGACAGTCAGAATTTGAATTTCAAAAGCCTTTTATTTACAAGTTGTTGTTTTTTTAAAAAAGCTACATTGACCTATTTCAGTCCTGCATAGTCATTGCAAATGACCCCAACAGAAAATGTAAATATATATATATATATATATATATATATATATATATATATATATATAGAGAGAGAGAGAGAGAGAGAGAGAGAGAGAGAGAGAGAGAGAGAGAGACTTGACTTTTAAACTCACTTTATTTACCAATTGTTTAGGGAAAACCAGAACATATCACTTGTTCAAAAGGAAAAAAGGAGAAAGGATCTACACATTTAAACATTGAGGTGAAGAATGGTTAAATTAATAAAGACAAATCACCAGTGAAAAACAATCTCACCGTTGTCCGTCATAGAAAACAAACCCATGTTTGCGCACCATGTCTTTTCAAACATTCCCACATTGTCGTTCATTATATGGAATTCATGTTCAGTTTAATCCGTGACTCTATTAGAGCCTTGAATAAGTTCACAGTGTTGATTTCTCTTCCTTCCGCTTTTAGTCTATAGGATTTCCAGATGGCTACTTTCGCCTGTCCAAATAGAAAGTTGATCAATGTACACCGTTCTCTGCGTGAACAGGAATATTTGCAACCTAAAATGAACATTGCTTTAGAGAACGGTGACCCGAGGCTGTTAATCATTTCTGTCCAGTATATTCAAAAGAGGATCCAGTCTGTGGCAGTCACAGAAGCAGTGGAACACAGTGTCAGGTAGTCCACAGAACCTGCAGAGGGGAGAGTCCGTGAGATTACACTTAAACAGAAAGGTAGTTGTCAGCATCGCGGAGTGAAAGTCCAAAGCTAACCCATGGCACAGTGATTGGACAGTACAACAGTTTCTGAGCAGTTTGTAGTCTCGGGGCCTTCACCTTGGACTGAAGATGGATCAGACTCTGCCCACCCTCACACACTCAGTAAACTCAGTGCACCGGATGGTATCCAGTGGTGACCGCTCCAGACGAAGTCCACAAAGCACTTCTGAAGTTGCTGTAAGAGTTCTTGAGGTGGATCCAATACTGTCAAACGGTGCCATAGCATCGAGGCAGCCAAGTTGTTTATCACTAGGACTCCGCCCCTATAGGACAGCTGTGATTCAATCCATCTCCATCTATTTAGCTTTTCAATAACCTTATTGGTCAATCCATCCCAGTTCTTCTGCATATATCGATCTGTGATCTTCAGTAAACACTCAGAGTCACGGTGATGTTTAACGACGTCTCCTTAAATAAATGAAGGGAAACCTTTGTGTCTGTCAAAACCGAACCTTTAATATGAACTGAACGCGGAGCAGCGACGTGACGACACGACTCTCAACGTTTAGTAAAAATTTAGTGTTTTGTGGACTTTAATTAAACGTCATGTTTATTGGTGCTGTTTACACATGGACTGATTTAAATAACAGCGTTTCTCTCAGCAGTAATACAGTAAATAATTATAATAATAATAATAATAATAATAATAATAAGCTTCTGATCCACATCGACAGTTTAATAACACAGGACATGAATTATTGATCCGTGACCCTGAAAAGGAGTAAGCGGTTGAAGATGGATGGATGGATGGATGAATTATTGATAAAAGTCACATAAGGGAAAACTGAGTCTGACTCCATGACATGAGCGGTTTAATAAAGAAAGTGTTGGTTTCGTTCAGGAATACATTGTTACACTGACTTTCTACTCAAATGATCAGATCATGTTTCCTGTAGAGCAGACGTGACGAGCAGACGTGACGAGCAGACGTGACGAGCAGACGTGACGAGCAGACGTGTGACACAAAGCTGAAACAGTAAAACAGTGATGTGAAGAAACTGACGGCGTGAAGCAGGAGCTCAAACTCAAACTCTGACCACGCCACAAACTAATGCTCTCCTATTATTATTATTATTATTATTATTATTATCATCTAATCTACAGACCAACACCAATAACCCAAAGCAGAACAGGAGGTTTATAGAAAAAGGGACAGAAACGGCGGTGTGTAGAACAGAATTCATTATTATGAATATTCATATTTAGCTGCTCCATCATCACATTATCTTTTGCCTTAGTTCTCTTAATCACATTTTATTGGCTACCAGCTGCTTAATGAAGAACTTTTAGCCAATCAAGATCATGTATTTTCTGATTCTGAATGAAAGCTGCTAGCCCAGTAGCTAGTCTACTGAGTATAAAGATTATATTAAAGGAGAAGCGTAGATCAGATTTTATTGCATTTATCATGCTCTTCTGTTAATAACATGTTAGTTTATTTTTTATTTAATATTTTTGTCTGTTATTTATTAATTTTCATATGATTCATTTTCATGTGATTCATTTCCATGTGATTCATTTCCATGTGATTCATTTACTGATTTGCTTCTCGTTAAATCCAGTTTTAGACTGTGATATTACAAAGGGCTTTCCAGATTATTACTTGCTACACTGTATGAGGTAACCCCAGTAAAATTGCCTGAATTCTATAATATAATTTGTTCACCATGTTAGGTTTAAATCCTCTAAAAACAGAGAAGCACATTAATACAGAAGTAAATTTAACATGTTATTTTAATAATTTTCAGTGGAGGAACTGTTATAAAGGTATTTTATGTAACTTTATTAATATGGGAAGATTGATTAGACAGTAATTGATTGATTGGTTAGACAGATTCATTAAACAGATTGATTAGACAGTAGATTGATAAGACAGTAGATTGATTAAACAGTAGATTGATTGATTAGACAGTAATTCATTAAACAGTAGATTAGACAGTAATTCATTAAACAGTAGATTAGACAGTAATTCATTAGACAGATTGATAAGACAGTAATTGATAAAACAGTAGATTGATTGATTAGACAGTAATTCATTAAACAGTAGATTAGACAGTAATTCATTAGACAGATTGATTAGACAGTAATTGATTAAAGAACAAATCACCACTTCAGTATGATATTAGACAAAAGGAACTGAATATAAGGTGAAGTGAAGCAGGATTCAGATGAAGGAAGTCCACACTGGAGATAAATAGAGGACTGTAATCAGAGATTTCTGGACGATGAAGAACACGATGTAACTGAATCACTCATTTATTGATCTGATTTTTCCTCTTGATTCCATCCTTTTGAAGCCCAACCCCCACACTTGATATTTCAGAACTCTCGGTACTGAACATCATTTCTTTTCAGTATTATATGGTGAAACGATTCAGGAACTTTTCTTTCAGGTGGAGAAGGAAACGTAAACTTTATAGCTATAATTATCATGATTAAATGTCCATGGGCTGAGGACGACTCTGTAGCTGTTCTTTTGCCACTTTAAGAACTAATTTCATGTTGTTTTGGTTCTCAAAGTACTGAACTATATCAGGTCTCTTCTCACTGCACTGTATGAAGATCTGCACCAGAATGGGGAACATTGGCAGGCCGTACTCCATCACACTCCTCGTTCGTTTTCTTTCTCCTTCATAAACATATCCACCGGTGTGAACACCAATCAGGTTATACTTCTCGTCAAACAGCGGTGAGCCAGATGATCCATGGAAGAAACAGGAATGGTAACTGATCTGGGATTCACGGACTTCCTTGTCCTCAGCCAAGCACTTCTGTGTTAGGACTTGAAAGACACAAGGGGTTTTGTTATCATTAAAGTATCTCTCTGCTGCTTGTAGAATGTCATCTTTGGCGATGATAAAACAGGGGTTCATTAGCTTGACTCCGCCCCCTGGATGTCCATTATGCAGACACCACCCCTGATGGGTGGAGTGCTGTAGTAGCTCTCCAATTCAGGACATTTTCCATCGCTGTTCAGTTCTCCATCTCCGTTCAGTTCCAGCAAAGCAAAATCCAGGTAGTTCCTCATGTCATCTTTTCCCTTGAAAAAGGCAACAACGTCCTCCTTCACTGGTATCACTTCTCCTACAGAGTTCAAATCTTCAAATCCAAATGCAGCTGTTATGTTGTGTTTCAGTTTTGTTGTACAAGGAAATAAGTCTCCAACAACATGTGCGTTGGTGAGGACAAATCTGCGAAAGAGCAGAAATCCGGTTCCTATTCCAGAACCATACATGCGAATCTGGCAGACGGAGTCGGACAACTTCATCAATCGCTTCACTCTCTTCACCTCCCAAATGCTCTGAGCACTTTTATCGTACTCCTCTCTGAAGAACCTCTTCACATCAACATTATCCTTCAGCTTCTCTCGTTCTTTCAGTGTCTTCAACAAATCTCCATGCTGAGCTCGCAGAAGGTTCAGGATCTCCTGTGTGTATGGGATCTCTTTTGTTTCTGGGTATTTTCTAGTCTTCTGTTCTTTCAGTGGTGTTTTTTCCTGAGGAGGTTCAGGAACTTCACTTTTTTCATGCTTCACTGTTTCAAACTTCTGACTCATCTCCTGACTCGACTCCTGTCTGCCTGTCTGATAAAGAGAGACTTTGACTTGAAACTGCTTTCCATCCAGATGATCAACGAGATTAGACAGATTCATTAGGTTCTTGGGTTCCTCCTCATAGAGAACCCCTTTCATGAAAATCACTCCTTTAAATCGCCCATCACGCTTCAGTGCCACTTCCACGGTTTCTCCTTTCACTGCATACACACACACGTGATCCACGGCTCTTTGAAATTCCTTGTTTTTCATCAGCATGTTGATATTTGTATCGCCCCTTGTCTTGATGTAGAAACTGACCAAATGTTCAGGCGAGAGAACAGTGAGTTTCGGCGGCGTCACACTGCCACTGTTTCCACCTGAGCTGATGAAACTGATGTCCAGAAGCTCGTCGTCGTTGAGCAGACAGCAGGGGAAGTTTGGTGTCACGGCACCTCTGGGCATTTGCTCTCTCTTGATAACCAATTCCTTCTTTCCTCCCTTCTGGTTTATCTCACAGATGGCTTTAAATGAGAAGTCAGTCTGAAGTCTCTCCTGGACGGTCATGGGTGCATTACAGAACACGGCGTAATTCTCGTCGTCGTAACTGAATCTCAAGGTGTGTCTGTGATTTTCTGTTTTCTGTCAACATGTGAAATACATGAATCTGAGAATCTGTGAAATGTGTGTATTACAGGTACAGTATTCTACCCGATAAATGATTTTCACTCAGTAATGATGAATAATTGGTGTAACTCACGATCTTAGTGGTGTCCATGTCCAGTCCACTCTTCTCCCCCTCCTCTTTACAACTGTTCTTCATTCTGGACTGGAAAACATGTCACACGTCAGATTAAACGTTGCAGTGTCAGTTGACTTTTAATTTTCTATGATTTTGTGCACGACATTTCAACAACAGCAACAAAGCCACACCTGAACCGAGACTTTAACACTTCTGCACAAATTAGGTACAATGCTGGAAACGATTCTATGGAAGCAAATCCAGTGATGCTCACACACGTAAATTACAACCACGAGGGTAAAATATACGTATACATGTGGAAAGAGGAGAACTCACGTATGCGTGCTTATTTAAAACCATAAAACCCTTCAAAGCCAGAGCTTGTATTCCCCAGACTCAGGAGCTGCTTCCTTACTCAACTACTGCATACCAGAGCTGGGTAGTGCCACCAATTTGGCGATTTGATTCAATATCAATATTTCATTTAAAACGTTAATTTTGCAGACATGTCTATAGTTTAATATAAATGTTGGTAACTGAAACCCTCCTACCTATCTTTACTAATTATATATATATATACATATATATTCAAAAGTGAAATTCATTAACAACTAGAAACACGTTTAAGAGCTGTTTTCAATATTGAAAACATGAAAGATGGCGACATCTTCAGGACGAGAGGCGAACTGCAGGTAATATCCACATCCTCTCAAGTAAAGCATTAAGAATGGATTCAGGGATTTCCAGAATAGATATCGTTTCTTTAAATTGAAAATCGATTAAAATTGGAGAATCGTTATTTTTTACCCAGCCCTACTGCATACTACATTGTGTAATATAATATGTGTAAGCAGGGTTACAGACCTGGACTAATGGATATTAACCTCCCCCGGCTATTAACCTCCCAATAATGTAAAGGCTCGCTAGTAAACTGGGAGAACACTTCCTGTCTATTCATAACTGGTAAAGATTCCCTGTATTTACACACACTGTATTACAGAATGTAGTACACTGTCAGGGGCTCGATCCAAAACTAAGACAAATAAAATAATAAAGGCCTCACATGAAGAGTCCGTGGATGAAGAACAGGAACTTCGTCACACGCAGCCAATCAGAACGGATTTCTGGAGAAAATGAGTTATTTTTATTATTTTTTTAAGTTTCATTTCTGCTAAACATTTCTGATGAATATTTCTGATAAACACTTATACATCGGCTTTTCTGTTCTGTCCTCCCCTCCCTTTCCCAAATATTCCATTAAGAAAATTAAAAAAAAAATGTCAAAGGAGTTAGCTGATGATGTTTGAGGTTCCGGTTCCGGTCGAGTCGAGAAGTGATAGTTAAGAAAAGAACCAGTATAGAGTATTATCTCAAAGTGTATTTTGAACTTAAGTTGAATCTAAAACCTGAGACTGGAAATATTTCACACTTTTAGATGTCATAAACTACCCAAATATAATCCATTTCTACTGAACTTCTCTCTAATCATTTCACAGACTCAGTAACACGCAGGTTAAAGTAGTTTATTCCCCAGTAATAAATCAGCATCATTCGGATTTCTGAAATATTTACCTCCTTTTGAACAAGACTGGACCTGCTAAAAGTTACACTGAGGTTTTATATAGACATTAATCAGAGATATACAGCGAGACGGATCGATATTAATGTAATAAATGTATTCTTTTCTCACCTCAGGTGTAGAGACCCTTCAGGAGTTACCTCAGATTACTGCAGGAACGGAGCTCGCGCCCAGACCGCTTCAGGATGCGTGCCAAAATACTCGAAGCTGATTGGCTCTTCGTTACTTTCGGGTGACGTCATCGCAGCGGTACCGTACAACAGGAGATGAAGGTAAAGCCCGGGAAGTTCAGTGGAATGTGTACTCCAATGGGAAATGTCACAGATGTGGAATTATAAAAAGACATTTATAAGATGGCTTTAAAACTGGAAACGCTGTCACGTGCCTGTGAGCGCGTGAGAAAACAGGATGTTTATTGTGTGTGTGTGTGTGTGTGTGTTAATAAAGTTAACTCTTGAGTCTGAGGATTAAAACACACGACATGTGAAACTTTATTTGAGGTATTCACAAAGTGTTAAATACAATAAAACATCTCCAATCAACTCTTTCAGTTAGATGATGAACTCAGTGAGAACAAACATGTTTAAAAGACGAGAGTGAAGGAGACAAAAACATTTCGCTGTCAGAAACAACAACCAAACAGTGGTGGCATGGGGGTGTGGACGGAGACGTGAGGAGGGTCAGGTTCAGTCTGAAAACTCACCGTCTCTGCTGGACTACAAGTTAGCGCTCGTGTTAGCACACACGTGTTAGCACACACGTGTTAGCACACACGTGTTAGCACACACGTGTTAGCACACACGTGTTAGCACACACGTGTTAGCACACACGTGTTAGCACACACGTGTTAGCACACACGTGTTCATTCATAGCTTTGGGTCTGATGTAAACAGAAATAAGATCACACTCACACACTAACTAAACATTTAACATTCTCACTGTGATAATGAACTGCTCATTTTATACTTCTGTATATTGTATTAACTACAGTCGCTATGGTTACTAACACTGGGACTGTGAGAGACCCCTTACACACACACACACACAATGTCTCTTCAGAAAGTGAAGTTTCTGAAGTGAAGAGAGAGAGAGAGACTTAGAGACAAAGAGAGACAGAGAGAGAGAAAAAAACATGTAGATACAATAAAAGAGCTGCTATTAATATTCGCGTTGAACATCAGCGTGAGGGAAAAAATGTGAACTGATTTTGGTGCCAAAAAGAATGGTTTGAGTATTTCAGAAACTCCTGACCTCCTGGGATTTTCACACACAACTCTAGAGTTTACACAGAAGGGTGTGAAAAACAAAAAGAGATCCAGGCTGAGAAGCCTTGTTAATGAGAGAGGTCAGGGGAGAATGGCCAGACTGGTTCCTGCTCACAGGAAGGAAATGAACTCAACCCTGCTGAAAAAAATAAAATAGAAACCATCACAGAAATTCTAATGGGTTCCACTACAAAACATCAGCTAACCATTAAAACCTTTACCATTACTGGTCCTTAATGGTATCCACTAGACATAACATGCCACCAACAGAACAGAAGGCAATGACATACCAGTAGAGACACACAGGGACCATTAGAGTTTACATTAAAACCAATACAATTTCTATTGTAACCATTACAACCATGAGAAATTCTATGAGGGTTTCTGTTGGGGTTTCGTACAATTGTGGTGTGCAGAACAGCAGCTCAGAAGAAAATACAAGCCAAAAATGAACCCCACTAGATGTGGGCTGTTTCTCAACCCAATAGTGACACGTTTAAAATCTTCAACAAAGCATCACACATACTGTTATTATCGTGTCTCCATGGTGGTCCACATGTTCTGAAAAATACCTCAGAAGCCACAACCCATCTGCACCACTAAGATTTTGAGACCGAATAGTGTCCAGCATTTGGATTTTTGCTAAATATAAGAATGGGTACTCTTTGACGTTTCAGATACTGAGGTTTCAGACGCTTTTTAGACGTTTCTCTACTGTTTTGCAGTACGACTGGGTTTAGATTGGCAATTGAGCGTGTGATTACTGACCTCGCCAATAGCTTTGCATCATTCACATCCAAAATGCACAAACAGGACCACTTTAATCAAACAAACTTTTATTATCTCTTCGACTGCAGGTCCATACCTAGAGACACTGAATGACGGACTAGATTGCGACCTTTAACCTTCAATCTCATTTCTTGGGAATTTTGGGGCGCGCATGAACATGCACACACATCCCAGTGTTTTGGCACATTTGATTGTTTTATTTGTGGCCTGAGCCTCTTTATTATAGTCATCTTTTTCAGCTGTATCCAATGCACGCACTAAGAGCATTGAACTGATTAAAATGTGCTGCAAGCTCCACAGTCGATGAACTTTGATCAGAACGATGTCTTGCCTAACCAGATGTGTGTAAATCCCTCGTCTGATTGGTTTACTAGCCCACACACCCCCTAAAAGTTCCGTCAAACTCCTGCACCTTGCTCACGTTCAGCCTTTCTGTCCACCGGTACCTTTCGCTTTAGAACTTCACAAACTACTGCTCACGATGTCGGACAGAGGAGCCTTCGATACCAATGTAATCACGCTGACCAGGTTCGTCCTGGAGGAAGGACGGAAAGCCAAAGGGACAGGAGAGCTGACCACGCTCCTCAACTCCATGTGCACAGCCATCAAGGCGATTTCCTCTGCAGTCAGGAAAGCAGGAATCGCTAACCTGTAAGTGTCGCAAGGTTCGCAAGTTCTCTTGAAGCCTGAAAACATACCTGGTGTAGGAATAGGTATAAATGCATGCATTTTTTTTATGATTCTCGGTATATATATAAAAAAAAGAAATCTAAATAAACCAGGTTTGATAGTGTTGGAAAATTATTGTATGCTTCTTGAGATTATAATGTTTATACTGCACCGTAGTGTTGTCAGAAGGTCTTAGACTCTTGTCTAAGATTACACTTCTGGGCAAAAATAAATAAAATAAAAAATGGGACAACCCCAAAATGGAAAATATTAAGCTTTTAATGGTCTTAACAACAAATAATTGGTCTGAAAATTAAACAAATGAAACAAATGCACCCCTGAGACCTTTTCCATTTTGGACTTGGCCCATTTTTTATTTTTTATTTTTGCCTAGGATTGTAGTTCAGATATAAATACTTGTACAGTGGACGCTCCACACAAACTAAACCTAATAGATGGATTAACAATCATGTTGTCATTTAACAAAGAAAAATTATATAGTCATTTATACTTTGAAGTTTTTTCTAAATAGACATTTATGTACTGCAACGTTTATCTACGGAAGGAGTCTCCAGTATCAGTCATCGGGGTTTCTACCAAAAGAGTAGAGAGTCTTCACGACGCTTTACGGTTTCTCAGGAACATGTCCAGCTGTATGTTTTGTTTTTTGTAGAGAGTATTTAAAAAAAAAATGAGAGGCTGGTGAAAGAATGAGTGCTGTAACGTAACCGATATCAAGAAAGAACTTATTTCGCAGACAAAACTGTAACTATGAGTATATGAATACTCTGATGTTCGACAATATTTTGAATAAATTCAATGTCACTGTTAGCATAAGAGGATTGTAACGCTTTGTCTTGTGCTGTTATCGGAAAATAATCAGCTTCCTGATGTCAACGGCAACTCCGCTTCATCACACCACTCGGTCACTGATCATTTTCCTGTAACCGAATGCCACGCAGTGTTTTATTTCTTACGTGTAATAGCAAAGAGTTAATGTCACGCTAAACTAATCATGTAATTATGTAAAAAAAAAAACAACAACAACCAACAAACAAACAAACAAACAAATCAGGTCAAAATAATACTATCTTCATTCGCTTTACGGTCAAATCTAATGAAATGTATCATTCTATGTGATAGAAATATAGCTGTTATAATATCACAAAGACCAGAGCACATGAACCAGTCATATACAGTACAGTACAGCAGAATTGTGCAGAAAGTGACAGTACGTTATACAATAAGATGTATGCCTAGCAGGCATAAATCAATTTTTCTGACTGAACTATTAACCAGTTTTGTAATATCATCAGTGCTGAGAACATTTTCTGATTACACTTATCTTTGCCAAACACTGTTATTGATTAACACAGCCAAGCTTTACCTTTTAACCTGTCCCAAGCACATACAGTCCTGCAGAGTAAGGTTTGTTTGTTGTTGTTTTTTTTACTGTGGTATGACAGAAACACACATTAGCTTGGCGGTCAGAAGGTCGGGGGTTCAAGCCCCAGCACTGCCAAGCTGCAACTGTCGGGCCCTTGAGCAAGGCCCTTAACCCTCTCTGCTCCAGGGGGCGCTGTATCATGTCTGACCCTGCGCTCTCACTCCAACTTCCTAACATGTTGCGATATGCGAAGAAAACAATTTCTCTGTGCTGTAACGTATACGTGATCAATAAAGACTCATTATTAGCCTACATATATCCTGGAAAACCCCATTATCGTTAATAGTAATATAGCAGGATGTTAGTTGCACTCATTTCGCTGCACAAGATCGCTAACGCTTGTATGTACATTCGCTAGATTAGCGAAATATGTTCGAGTTAATGTTTCGAATGGATGCTTCGTCTTTGCCTCAAAATAGAGACGGCTCGAAGAGCTTTTAGGAGAATGACAAAACTCCCCGATAATGTTTAACAACTTGCTAGGCTAATATTACATCTGTAATAAATACCAGTAACAATACATTAGCTAGCCTAGCGTAATATGCCTTGGCTAACATTTCAAATGGACTCATCATGTTAGCAAGCATCGAGTACAAGTTGATCGTGCTTCAAAACAATGACAAGGAATACAACATGAAAAATATATACATCAGAATATACTTCTTTAAGAATATTAAATGATGCCGTGTTTATAAAGATGACTTTGCTACCCGTTTAATATGTAGCAAATGAAACGCTACTATAGTGTGCTGTTGAATGTTTGCTAATTTAAGTTTTAATGTAGACCCGGATTACGGAAATTCTTCAGTATTCAGTATTTCACTATTCCAAAGCTTAGAATGCTGACCTAATCACTCCATTATCCGCAGACGTTTTCGCTAATACTGATAGCCGAGACGGTGTTCAGTCCCTTGTGCAACAGGTCAGAGTCTGCTTTGAAAGAAAACTGCAAGATTGCAACAAGAGATTCAACTTGTCCCCCCCATCTCTCTCTCTCTCTCTCTCTCTCTCTCTCTCTGTCTCTCTCTCTCTCCTCTGTCTCTCTCTCTCTGTCTCTTTCTCTCTGTCTCTTTCTCTCTCTCTCTCTGTCTCTCTCTCTGTCTCTTTCTCTCTTTCTGTCTCTCACTGTCTCTCTCTCTCTCTCTCTGTCTCTTTCTCTCTCTCTCTCTGTCTCTCTCTCTCTGTCTCTTTCTCTCTCTCTGTCTCTCTCTCTCTCTGTCTTCTCTCTGTCTCTCTCTCTCTCTCTCTCTCTCTCTCTCTCAGGTATGGGATTGCAGGAAGCACAAACGTAACAGGAGACCAGGTGAAGAAGCTGGATGTGTTGTCCAACGATCTTGTCATTAACATGATTAAGTCCTCATTCACTTCCTGTGTGCTGGTCAGTGAGGAGGACGAAAAAGCGATCATCATTGAGCCTGAACAAAGAGTGAGTATGAATGATATCTATAAAAGATTTTACATATCCGCTTCACACTCTTCCGCTTGTGTATATGATGTATAGCGATGACCTTAATTATTTATTTACGTTTCTTTCTTTTCTTTTTTTTAAAACAGGGTAAATATGTGGTTTGCTTTGATCCGCTGGACGGCTCATCCAACATCGACTGTCTGGCTTCCATTGGAACCATTTTTGCCATTTACAAAAAGGTATTTCTGAACACACTCTGCTCTGTTCCTACACTTGGGTCATGCGTCATGCTTCGGAGTGTTGGAGCTTGTAATCTGATTGGCTATTTAAATTGCACTTCCATGCATACACACTTCCATACACCAGTTTTCAACTGGAAAACCAACTTCAACGCCATGACTCAGTGGGCTTTAATCGCTGGTTTTTAAAAAGTTCACACCATTTTCTTGCAACAGTGTAGACTCCATTTCCAAGAGGTGTATTTATTTATTTATTTATTTACAATGAATAAAAATCCAGACTCGGCCTTAGAGAATACCCAGAGAATACACACTCTAATTATATCCCAGGGGCAAATCCAATCCGTAATCAAAGTCACAGGGAAGGGTCGAAGTCAAGGTATTATCAGAAATGGGGCAAATCCAAAACACAGGAAGACCACGGATAAAACTCGAGATCGTACGTCCAATATCAATCTAGAATGCCACCACGAAAGTAGAACAATTGGCAAGGCTTTGTAACTGGCCTAGTGTCCACATGCTTTATATATGCTTCAAACAGGAAATGGCACTGCCAATTAAGAAGGACTGTTCTCTCAGAAAATTCTAGAGGCTTGGCACAGTAATCTCCCTGACCCCCATTACACTTGTCTTAAAGGTAGTGCTTTTCTTTGTTTAGTCATTAACACTACCAGACTCTCTAGCAAAACCTAGAAGCTTGGCTCATAAGAATAGGGAAGTACAATAAATTAATGATGACTAATAAATTCAGGATAACACTACAATAGAATGGCACAAATGCAAAGTGGGTTGACATCTAGACGCGCAATACACAAGACACATGCAACAAACTACACACAGGAGAAAATATAGCTCAAGGGCGTGGCCAAGATATAGCCAGAGCATGGACCAGACAATGGAATGTGATGTAGAATGCTATAACGATCAATAATAGTTCATAATTATAATAATTGTGTGTGTGTGTGTGTGTGTGTGTGTGTGTTTTAGGACAACAACAGTGAACCGAGTGAGAAGGATGCCTTGCTGCCAGGTAGAAATATCGTTGCCGCGGGTTACGCCCTCTACGGCAGTGCCACCATGCTGGTTCTGTCTACAGGTCAAGGAGTCAACTGCTTCATGCTGGACCCTGTGAGTCTCGTCACACTCCACATGCCACTTTACATCCACGAATATCTTGAATATACAGTCAAGGGGGGGGGAGAGAATTTACATGGCGTAGGATTTCCCTTTTAGAACCTCTTTAAGAAGCTGAAAACATCATGAAAACTGATCAATCATCCAAAAACGTCATGAGCAAGCTTTTTTTTTTTTTTTTTTTACTGACGTATAAAAGAAAATAAACTTTTAGAATAACTATAAAATTCCTTCACAAACTCCTAGAAGGTCTACACGTGACGTGGTGCATTCCCGACAGAAATCTAATCTTCGCTTGTGGTGTTATATGTTTTGCCATACATCCGATGCTTCATTCTGATTGGTCGAACAGTAGGCAAGGCAAATCATAGACTTGTACAGTATTAATGCGCTTGTTCTGATATCATTACTGTTTCTATAGTAACACCCGACACGGTGACTTGTACGGTGGATGCTCCACTTGAACAGATTACTATTATTTTTTAATTGCGACGTGTTCTTTAAGGAGATGTTTATTTATCATTTATGGAAGGAGTCTCCAGTGTCAGCACTTAAAGCTGTAACTTTAAGTTCTCAGACATGGCGCAGAGGATAAATGCTTTGTGTTTCTTAGCAACAAGACAAGGTGCATTATTTTGTCTGAATAATTTCAAGAGAGAAATAAAGAGGAAAACCTATCGTAAATATAAAGGGATAAAAATGCGATTTATAATCAAATACTTCAGGATTATCGGACGATAATCGACGTCAGGGTAGTAACAGTAACTCGAATTCTTCACACCACCCCGTAGTTGATTATAGCAAAGCAAAGTGTTTTTTCCCTCACTTAGCAGATCATTTACTTTGAGAAGTACTACCAAGAAACAAATCCTGTTCCTACAAATGATCGTCTTTTTATCATTTCATATATAATCTCTCTTCAGATCGCCTGATTCCTTGTTTCCCTCTTGTCCTTCATCGCTAGGCCATAGGGGAGTTTATTTTGGTGGACCGTGACGTGAAGATTAAGAAGAAAGGAAAAATCTACAGTCTCAATGAGGGATACGCTCAGTATTTTTACCCAGATGTCACAGAATATCTACAGAAGAAGAAATTCCCAGAGGTAACGGGTCGTCCTTTAGACTTTCAATAGGACTTTCAATTCATCCTGTGTTTTATACGTTTCTGTAAAGCTACTTTGAAACAATGTCCGTTGTTAAAAGCGCTATACAAATCAAATTGAATTGAATTAGAGTTTTTGTGATAGTAAGACACTGTTGAAAGTTCCATTTCTGGACCTCTGGTTGAGAAAAATCTAGCAACATGTTTTTGTTAGAGGGCAGATCAGTTATTTTAATATGTTCATAGTGAAAGGCAATGGAATGTATAATGTGTACACATGGAGATGTTTGCGTGTAATTCCCGTGCTCACGACCGTCTGCAGGATGGCAGCGCGCCGTACGGAGGGCGCTACGTGGGCTCCATGGTGGCTGATGTGCACAGGACGCTGGTCTATGGAGGAATCTTCCTGTATCCAGCCAACGTTAAGAGTCCAAAGGGCAAGGTGAGAAAATGAGGGGGGAAAAAATCGCCATACTGTATAACAACAATGATAGCACGAATAAAGAAAGGGAAATTATAAGCGACAAGTCTGATAGATGTGGTAAATACATCAGAGTTGCTTAATTTAAAGTGGCCTAATAATTATTCACCCTCTTGAACATTTCCACATTTAACCTGGAATTGAACTGAAGGTATTTGTGATATGATGGTTAATTAAACAGAAAAACAGCCGTTTGGTAGTTGCATAAGTATTCACCCCTGGGTTAATGCTAGGTAAAACCCAATTTTAGTACTTTTTGAATATATATATATATATATATATATATATATATATATATATATATATATATATATATATATATATATATATATATATATATATATATATATATATAAATATATATATATATGTGTGTGTGTGTTTATATATATATATATTTTTATATATATATATATATATATATATATATATATATTTTTTTTTTTTTCTGGATTTATATAAACAAGCACTTAAATGTTTTCACTGTTTGATTTTCAAGACAAACAAGTTATACTATAAATAGCACACTTTCTTTTTTTTCTTTTTCTGCATTGTTATTGGTTAAGCTATTTATACAAACACTTAATATACTTAAAATGCTCTAGAACACACCATGTCTAATGGAGAAATGCGTAAAATAGCCAATGTTTTAGGGTTAAACAAAAAAACTAACAAACTTTTGTTGAATGCATAAGTATTCACCCCCCATGCCAATACTTGCCTTTGGCTGTTTTTACTGCTGCAAGGCTTCTGAGATATCTCTATTAGCTTTGAACGTCTGGATTTTTGCATATTCTTCTTTCCAAAACTGCTGAAGCTCTGGATGGAGACCAGCAATTTTCAAACCTTACCACGTATTGTTTAGTTCCTTGAAATTGGCCTGATAAAGAAATTTGAGCCTGCTGAAGTACTGGATTGTTCAGACATGTCTGAAATGGTAGCGGTGATCCTGACTCTTTTGTCTAATTGTCTTTTAGCTGAGGCTGCTTTATGAGTGCAACCCCATGGCCTTCGTCATTGAGCAAGCTGGAGGAATGGCCACCACTGGACCGATGAACGTGCTGGATATCCAGCCTGAGACCATCCACCAGAGGGCTCCTGTTGTGCTGGGTTCCCCTGATGATGTCAAGGAGTACATTGCCATTTACAAGAAACACTCCAAGTGAGATGGAGCATGATCAACAGCCAGTCTAGTCTGGGGAATAAAAACCCTGCAGTATGTACACCATGGGATGTCTGATATGTGTGTATAACTTGTGTGAAATTCTACACAATGTCTATACGATACCTAAAAACGATGGCAATTTTCTGGTAAATATTTTACCTACTTTACTCCGCATACACCCCTTTTCACATTAAATATATATATACATATATATATATCTGTATCATAACAGGATAAGCATGAGGATTTTTATAAAAATAAAGAAATAAAGACAAATAACACCTTGAAACACTTGATCACGTCTGAGGTATTTGTGTGTGTAAATTTGTTTTTGTACAAATAGGACATGTATGGAAGAGGCTCACAGATTTGGGAAAAAAAACCACACAGCATAAATCATATCTTTATTCGGATGTCATTTTACTCGTTTATTAGACGCTTCACATCAAGTGCATTATTGCATGTTTCTATTTCACATGTTTTCAAATGATTCCTTTTTTATTTATCTCACATTAATATCCACATGATGCCACATGTTCTCCTCGTGCTTCGGGGGTTTCCTCCGGGTACAGTACTCCGGTTTACTCCCCCAGGACGTCCAAAAAAGTGTCATAGTGTGTGGATGTGTGTGTGATTAGGCCCTGAGATGGATTGGCACCCCGTCCAGGGTGTCCCGTGCCTTGTGCTCCATGCCTCCTGGGATAGGCTCCAGGTTCCTCGTGACGCAGAAAGGATAAGCGTTACAGAAAATGGATGGATGGATGTCACGTGTTTACATGAGTGACATGTGAACATGTGCAATTTCAGGGCACAGTGTGTTAAAATGCACTTTCACACGCTTCACACACACACACACACACACACACACACACACACACACACCCATGGAAAAATATATCTTCACATGAAATGTAAACTCCTTCCATCGTTTTTTCCCTCCACATTATAGCAGATACATTTTGAAGTAAGGCATGTATGGAAAATAGTATTGCAAATCCAATAAACAATTATATACAGACAAAAGCAACCACAGCTAAAGCAGCAACAGCAGCAACAACAACAGCAACAAAAACAACAACAGAAACAACAACAACAGCAACAAAAACTGCAACAACACCAACAGAAGCAGCAGCAATAACAACAACAATAACAACACCAACAACAGCAGCAACAACAGCAACAACACCACCACCAACAGCAGCAACAATAACAACAACACCAGCAGCAGCAGCAACAACAGCAACAATAACAACAACAACAGCAGAAGCAACAACAAAATACAGCAACACCAACAACAGCAGCAGCAACAACAAAAACAACAGCAGCAACAACAGCAACAACACCACCACCAACAGCAGCAACAATAACAACAAACACCAGCAGCAGCAACAACAATAGCAACAATAACAACAACAACAACAGCAGAAGCAACAACAAAATACAGCAACACCAACAACAGCAGCAGCAACAAAAAAAACAACAGCAGCAACAATACTACTACTATTACTACTATTATTATTATTATTACTATTATTATTATTATTATTATTATTATTATTAATAATAATAATAATAAATGTAATTCATTTGCTCATTTGCAGATAAGTTAGTAGTCAGAATTTGGGAAGTAAATCACCTTTTTTTCTGTTTTACATGTTTACACGAGACACCTATGCATATACCCAGGTCTACATTCTTCCCTAAGTCTTGTTATTGTGCGCATCTGAAATTGATTCATTCACGCCTGAGAATCGATTCTTTGATTCGCTTCTAAAATTCATTAAAAAAGAAAGAAACATGTTTCATGTCCTAATCAACAACGTTCGTGAATATCAGGAGTAAAAACAACACGGGAGCCTACTATAATCATCATATTTGTTATAAGCGTTAGGTGATTGGTAGGGTTTAGATGAGTCGGTACTTCAGATTCATTTTAGGGAGTCGTTCAACACAAACGATTCTGACGTGGAACGAAAGCGAAAGTGCGCAGGTGTCGGGGTTCCAGCAGGCGAAACGGGCGAAAACTTCTGATAAGATCAGTATACTAGTCCTCGTAAGTACCTCGTACCTGAATGAATCTGGAATCGTGAAGTGACGTCATTATTATGGTCTGCGCTTATTATTTGCTCTTAGTTGCCTGTTCTGAAATGAAATCTTACGTAATCATCATTGCGCAGTTAGATATTCCTTTATATCCAGGCAGAATATATTTTCTATATTTGCAGAATATATTCTCTAAATTATACACAAAGCTAGTCTTTTTATTCTAGTTCACTTATTATAAAATTGAACAGCCTGCTCTTTGTTCCCAAAAGACCTTGTTAATATTTTGGCACACATTTTGCAAGGTCCAAACCCCTCTAGGGTGGTTATTAAAAAATATAGCAGCAGCTGCGAAAGTAGCGTTGTATTGCGCATGCGCGACTCGACTTGCTCGCGTTGTATTGCGCATGCGCGACTCGATTTGCTCGCGTTGTGACGTGGTACTGTGTACTAGAGGAGAACAGCTGGTTTGCTGTAGTCGAAAATATCCTGTTTTAGGGTATAAGACACTGTAATTCCATCAGTATATGATTGTACCATTGGGTCTTTTATTCAATCTGTGTTGATATGTTTTAAACGTAAGCTCATTTTAGTTTCCTGACACGAAATTCATTTAGGCGTTCATGTCATCGAGATTAAAGGGCACGTACTGTCTTGGTTCCGTGGTAAATCTAGGTTTTTAGACTTATTTGCATCATACAAGAGTAAAAACGCTTATGATAATAGATTATTATTTAACGCCAAAAGCAATCCTGTATTTCAACAAATGACGGGAAACTGTTTTGCGCCGTCTTATAATATAGGTATACTGTAATTTTTACATCATTTAAATCCTACAGGAGTTTTTTTCAGTGTTCAGGGAATCGTGTGCTGTCTTGTTGTTCTTGGCTGCCAATTTAACTGAAATCTTCTTTTTCATGCGCTGCGTCCTAAATCGGTGAAAGCACTATTTAGGGATCTAGAGTTGCAGTAGTAGGCCTAAGATTTGTGGTGTTCTTTCACACAGATGGAGAAGTCAGAGATGGAGGAGCCTCGGTGCTCTCAGAGTGCCGAGAACGAACCGGTCCAGACGGAGCAAGGGACAGGGATTCCTCATAAGCAGTGTGATATTTGTCAAATATTGGAACATGTGTTTATATTAATATATAATACATCCGAAAATACTGTAATTTATTTATTTATTTATTTTAATCTGTACGACCACAAAAATAGGTCCAGTTCTTGAAACTTGCACTCTTTTTTTCAAGGTTACTAAATGATGAGTAGTTCTTGTTCTTGTTGATCTTAATTTTCAGTTTTTTTTTCAGGAGGTCTATTTCACCTAGTCAAGTTTCACTGAAGAGCGCTGATTCAATGATGCACCCAATTACTTTTCCTTCAGGCAAAAGGTCTGCTTCAGCTATAAATATAATATAATACTTCATATGATGCTGGAGAGAGAATTTCTTCAAATTAAAATGTTGACTGTTTAAATCAATCTTATTAGGAACGTGTGCTAAACTTCTACTATTGATTTTTATTTCATTGCAAATGTAGCTGAGGAATCTTTGTTCTTTCATTCAGAGTTCAAAATGTGTGCTAAATTTGCATTATGTACGAATGCTGAAGAGTTCTTGTCGGCCTTGTGATGCTTCATTGAAGATTGATTCAATGATCCAGTCAATGTGCTTTTCTTCAGGCGAAAAGTCTGCTTCAGCTATAAATCATATTTAATATGATACAGAGAGACAGTTTTTTTTCCATGTGATCATATTTTGACTGAATTAATCTTGTTAGAAATGTCCGCTAAATTTACATTATTTAATTTTTTTTTTTTTTTTTGCCAAATGTAGTTTGCAATAAAAAAATGTTTTTTTCTTACACTCAGAGTTCGAAAGGCTTCACCAACACCAGACCATCTTTCTGTAAAGAGCGAAGACTCAATGATGCATCCACTATACTTCAGTCAAGGAGAACAGCAGAAATATACAAGGTTTTATTTTTGGTCTTTAAATCATGACTGGTGTTCTGTTAACGTCTTCTTTGGTCAGTTATTACCATGTTTAGGTCATGTTTATAGTAAATGAAATTTACCTACCAAGTAGTACTATTTTAGCTACGAACAGGACTTGAATCCTGCAGGACACAACAAAAAAGTTGTGGGAGCAGGTGGTTTTGACTCTCATTAGTTGATTAGGAGACTCTCATTAGGAGAGAGCAGGATTGTTCAGACTTCCTGTGAGAATGGGTAGGATTGGTCAAATTTCAACCAAAAAAAAAAAGGGTGGGATTGGCCAAAGTCTCACAGGGAGATATAGGATTGGTCAGAGTTACTATGTGAGAGGGTAGAATTGGTTAAACTCTCTGTAAGAGTGTGCAGGATTGGTCAAACCTTCTAGGAGACATGGCAGGATTGATTAAACTTTCTCCAGGAGTTTTCAATCTTTCTGTGGAAGAAGGTTGGGTTGCTCAAACGTTTTGTGGGAGAGAGCAGGATTAGTCAAATTTTCTTAGGGAGACTGTTGGGATTGGTCAAAATTTCTGCAGTTCTGGTCTGTCTTTTTTTCGGGAGAAAACAAGATTGGTCCAACTTTCTGCTGGAGTTGGTGGGACTGGGATTTAAAAAAAAAAAAAACAGTCCTGCTCACACCTATACTCCAGGGCATAGGAGTCAACAAACATCAACAGCTTGATCACAATAAATGGTTAAGTGCTGAATGAATGCTGAAGAGTTCTTGTTGGCCTTGTGATGTTTCATTGAAGATTGATACAATGATCCAATCAATGCACTTTTCTTCAGGCAAAAGGTCTACTTCAGCGACAAGCAATAATTAATATTATACAGAGAGACCCTTTTTTTCATATTATCATATTTTGACTGAATTAAACTTGTTAGAAATGTGTTCTTACATTCAGAGTTCAAAAGGCTTCACCAACACCAGACCATCTTTCTGTGAAGAGCGAAGACTCAATGATGCATCCACTATACTTCAGTCAAGGAGAACAGCAGAAATATACAAGGTTTAATTTTCGGTCTTTAAATCATGACTGGTGTTATGTTGATGTTTTCTTGGGTTAATTATTGTCATGTTTATAGTAGGTGACATTTACCTACCAAGTAGTACTATTTTAGCTACGAACAGGACTTGGATCCTGCAAGACACTCCAAAAAGGTTGTGGGAGCAGGTGGTTTTTACTCTCATGCAGGTGGGTGCAGGGATTGGTCAAACTCCTTAAAGAGAAGATATGATTGGTGAAAAAAAAAATTCACAAAATAGGGCAGGAGTGGTCAAACTTTCTATGGGAAAGGGGGGAGATTGCTCAGACTTTCTACGGCAGAGGGTGGGATTGGTCAAACTTTCTACCGGAGAGGATGGGATTAGTTAAACTTTCTACGGGAGAGGATGGGATTGGTCAGACTTTCTACGGGAGAGGATGGGATTGGTTAAACTTTCTACGGGAGAGGATGGGATTGGTCAGACTTTCTACGGGAGAGGATGGGATTGGTTAAACTTTCTATGGGAGAGGGTGGGATTGGTCAGAATTTGTATGGGAGAGGGTGGGATTGGTCAGACTTTCTACGGGAGAGGGTGGGATTGGTCAGAATTTGTATGGGAGAGGGTGGGATTGGTCAGAATTTATATGGGAGAGGGTGGGATTGGTCAGAATTTGTATGGGAGAGGGTGGGATTGGTCAGAATTTATATCTGAGAGGGTGGGATTGGTCAGAATTTTTATGGGAGAGGATGGGATTGGTTAAACTTTCTACGGGAGAGGATGGGATTGGTTAAACTTTCTATGGGAGAGGATGGGATTGGTCAGAATTTGTATGGGAGAGGGTGGGATTGGTCAGACTTTCTACGGGAGAGGATGGGATTGGTCAGAATTTGTATGGGAGAGAGGGTTGATTGGTCAGACTTTCTACGGGGGGGAGAGGGTGGGATTGGTCAGACTTTCTACGGGAGAGGGTGGGATTGGTCAGAATTTGTATGGGAGAGGGTGGGATTGGTCAGACTTTCTACGGGAGAGGGTGGGATTGGTCAGAATTTTTATGGGAGAGGGTGGGATTGGTCAGAATTTGTATGGGAGAGGGTGGGATTGGTCACACTTTCTATCTGAGAGGGTGGGATTGGTCAGAATTTATATGGGAGAGGGTGGGATTGGTCACACTTTCTATGGGAGACAGTGGGATTTCTCAAACTTTCTGTAAGAGCTTTTGCTCACAGCTTTACCCCAGGGCATAGCACGAACATCAACAACTCAGCCATTATAAATGATTACGCTCTGGTGGTGTTTTTATTTACTTTTGCTTTAGTTACTGTAGGTGTTTAGACTGAGAACAGAGTGAGAAGGAAAGAAAAGTGAAGAAACCACAGCTTTATTTTGTTAAACTGTAAAGTTAAGGGGGATTTAAATCATGATTCTTAAGCTTTGCAGGCGGATAATACTTGGCATTGCCAACCCAAAATATGAACACAAGAATGCTTTATCAGGGAGCAAACTGAAACACCACGACTTGCACCAGATATAAGCTTTGAATGTTTTGTTTAGTTACTTTAAATAGTGCTTGTTACATAGCATGGACAAGGTATTTTAATTTTATTAGCTATTGATTCACTACTTACAGTTTTGTCATTCTTTCTAGTGAGCAACATAGTTCTTCTGACGTTATGGAGACTGATGACGTGGAACCAAGAATCTGTCAGGAGCACCTCAAAGCTCTGGATATGTTCTGCAAAACTGACCTGGAATCCATTTGTACGGAGTGTGCCGTGAAGGAGCATAGAGAACATGAAAAACAATACACTCGGGTAAATGGAATATTCATGACCTAAATATATACAATTAGTGGTTTAATATCTCAGACAACCTTGCAGGTTCCACCCAAGGTATAATCTGCTATATATTCCATTACATATCAATAATTCAACCTTCTTGTTCACTGCTTGCATTTTGTGCATTTGTTTCAGCTCTCGACAGTTCCCAATACTCTGGTGACGCTACAGAACATACTGGCTCGCTTGACAGCCTCAGAGTTTCGGGAGTTTAAAAGAAATTTGAGTTACGAATACCCAGAATGCTTTGGGACATTGCAAGCTAATTGTAGCACTCAGGATGTTGCTGAAAGGCTGATGGGAGGTTTCCCCGAGGATGAAGTTCTGAAAGTCACCGTTCAGTTGGCATCAAGTACGTCTTCTTCATTTGTGATTTTTAAGAATATAAATAATAGTTAAATGTAACAACAGTTCATCTCTAAAAAGAAGTTAACATCAGACTTGTAACATAAATCAAACCCACCAGATCTGTCATTTTGATGCAAATGGGTGAAAATAAGGGAGGGGGGCAAAATAATAAAAATAAATATCACTGAGATTTAAAAAAAAAACTAAACAAAATTAAACTTTAAAAAAAAAAACTCAGGACATTTCCTTTCTTTGTATCTGAGCAAAACCAGGAGAAAATAAAGGCATGTTGCCAAAAGTAAAGGCACCCCCTATAGTGTCCAGGTAGCTTTAAAGAACAGGTATGTTCTAAATGTATGTAAGTTACAACCATTGAAGTATAACGCTCACTATTAATTGATCAGTTTTGATCATTTTCACAGTCAAGCCTGTATCCAAATGTCAAGAAAAAATAAAGGAAAAACTCCGAAGTAAATTTCGACATATTCATGAAGGACTTGCACTACCAAGGACACAAGTTGTGTTGCATGACATTTACACAGAGCTCTACATCACTGAGGGTGGAAGTGATGCAGTCAGAGAGGAGCATGAAGTGAGACTAATTGAGAAAGCTGGCAAAAACTGTAGCAAACAAGAAACCCCTGTTAACATAACAGACATTTTTAAGTCACCGAGTGATGATATCAGAAGCGTTTTAACCAAAGGTGTTGCTGGGATTGGAAAAACAGTGTCTGTTCAGAAGTTCATGCTAGACTGGGCAGAAGGTACTGCTAATCAAGACATTGACCTCATAATTCCTCTGTTTTTCCGTGATCTCAACCTCGAGAAGGAAGACTGCAGTCTGATGGCGCTTTTGCGGAGATTTTTTCCCGAGCTCAAAGATATCGAAAGTGTCGAGAATGGCATTAAGATTTTGCTGGTTTTGGATGGTCTGGATGAATGTCGAATCCGCTTAGACTTTCAAAACGCCAGGACATGCTGTGATCTAATGGAGTCAACATCGATGGATGTCCTTCTGACAAATCTAATCAAAGGTAATCTACTGCCCAGATCTCTCCTGTGGATCACCTCTCGTCCGGCCGCGACCAATCAGATACCGTCTCAGTGTGTACAGCGGGTGACTGAAGTTAGAGGCTTCAACAACCCACAGAAAGAAGAGTACTTTCGTAAGAAGTGTAAGGACGATCATATGGCCAACACGATGATCAAGCACGTGAAGTCATCTCGAAGCATGCACGTCATGTGCCACATCCCGATCTTCTGCTGGATTACGGCAACCGTCCTGGACATACTGATAAGAGACAGCGAAATTGGTGAAGTTCCAAAAAATCAGACTCAGCTGTACATTCATTATCTGCTCATACAGGCAGGTTTGAAAAACAGGAAGTACCAGAAAGCCATGAACGAAGATCTGCGCAAGTTGACGCAGACTGACAAAAGCATGATTTTGAACTTGGCGAAATTAGCTTTCCAGGGGATGGAGAAGAACACTCTGATCTTCTATGAAGATGACCTGAAGGAGTGTGGGATCGACATCAGCGAGGCATCCGAGTTCTCCTCTCTGTGCACACAGCTGTTTAGAGAAGAGTTTGGATTGTACAGAGAGCGAGTCTTCTGCTTCCTACACCTGAGTGTACAGGAGTATTTGGCTGCCATTCACGTTCTGTGCCGATTTCTGAACGAAGGCGTAAATGCTCTTGCGTCGCACGGCAGTGACTCTACAGCGCAGACGACGCTGACAGACGTACTCAAGAGCGCCGTGGTCAAGGCTTTAGGAAACAAGCTTGGGCATTTTGACCAGTTTCTACGATTCCTTCTGGGCCTTACTACTGACCATAGCAGAAAGCTCATACAGGGCCTTTTGCCTCAGCTGCTAAAAAGAATCCCCTGGAAACGATGAGATTGTCCAATTCATTAAAGATAAGATCGGTGAGGAAGACAGAACAGAGACGCAGACGATTAACCTTTTCCACTGCTTGAATGAAATGGGTCACAATTGTTTGGTGAAGGATATCCAGGAGAGTTTGCATTCTGGTACACTCTGTGATAAGAAATTAAACCCAGAGCAGTGTTCAGCCCTGGCCTTTGTACTATTGATGTCCGAGGATGTAATGGAAGTCTTCGACCTGAGGAAATACAAGACGATACAAGCATCCAGTCGTCAAAGGCTACTCCCTATCATCAGGGCATCGAAGCAGGCAATGTACGCAGTCCTATGTTAAATAAATTACACGCTGACTCTTGAAACTTTCTTGTAGATGTAACGCGTAATGTGTTTTCTGATATGTTGGCAGACTCTGTGACTGTGAACTCTCAGATAAAGCATGTGAGATTGTGGCATCTGCACTCCGTATAGCAAATTCTCCCGTAAGAGAGCTCGATCTGAGCGTCAACAACATAGAAGATGCAGGACTGATGGATCTCTGCAAAGGCCTGCAAAGCCCACACTGTCAGCTTGAGATATTGAGGTATGCACACTTCCACGGAGAAGGAAAAAGGCATTTATAAATATATATATATATATATATATATATATATATATATATGTGTGTGTGTATATATATGTGTGTGTGTATATATATATGTGTGTATATATATATGTGTGTATATATATATATGTGTGTATATATATATATGTGTGTATATATATATATATATATATATATATATATATATATGTATGTATATGTATGTATGTATAACAAGGAACCTTCTGATAAACAGTCAGATACATAAGTATTTGGACCTTTTGGAAGAAATTATAGTTATTTTAGCAACACTTTATTGGACTTAAAATGAAATAATGATTATGTCAAAGCGCAGACTCTCAGCTTTAATTTAAGGGTATTTACGTCCAAATCGGGTGAACGGTGTAGGAATTATTATTAAATATCACAGCACTGTTTATATTTTGTACGTGGGACCAAAAGTAATTGGACAAACGAATAATCATAAAGTAAATTTGTTATTTGTAACGCTTGATGCCAAATTCAATGGCTGCCAATCATTAGGATGTTGTTCCAGACCTGTACACGCGTTTGTACAGTCTTTTTGGGAGTTTTCGGCAAGCTTTAATGTATAGTCTTCCTGTTCTCGAGGCTTTCCAATGGTGTAGATCTTGTGGTAAATCCTCTGTATTTACTCTGGTGAAGTCTTCTCTTGATTGTTGACTTTGACACGGATACACCTACGTCCCGGAGGGTGAAGAACACCAGAGAAATAAGCTTTTTTTTTTATGGAAAAGCAGAAATACTCTGGTACACAAGGTGGCGCTGTACAGCTTGACACCTGCTTATGACTGAGAAGAAGTAGAAGAGAGGCAGTATTTGTGTTTGTAAAAAGCCAGGACGAGACAAAGAAACAGGGTGTTATTTAGTATAGAAAGCAACACTGAAAGAATTCAGTGGATCGGGTAGAATACGTGCCTGCGTTTCAGTGTCATGAAAAAAAAAATAGCCACGACATGATCGTATTAAACGAGTCATGAAGTTCTCATCAGGTCTGAACTAGAACATGGGCTCACGTCTTTTTCCTCGTGTATGTATCACGTAAGCTGTTTTTTTTTCTTCTTCTTGTGCTTGAGCACCACCAAGTCGGGGTTTTTTTTATGTAGCTTCAGTGCACGTGAACGAAAGCGCGAATCTCATTGGTCGGCCTGGTTTTTAATGCGTCGCGTCGAAAAAAGAAAGACCGTTAAACAACAACCCTGAGACGTTAAAAAAAACTTTGACGCTTTGACGTCACGCGGGTGTGAACACTCCCATCGATTTGGACACGGGGCGTTAAACGGACCGTTTTGAACCGGCCTTAAAGATGGCTTGCTTTCCACGGAACAGCCGAGCAATCGATTGTTCAATTACTTTTGGTCCCTTAAAAAAAAAGGCAGGGACAAAATATTTAAAAGTGCTGTAATTTCCTACACCGTTCACCCAGTTGCCATGTGAATACCCTCAGATTAAAGCCGGAAGTCTCGTTAGTTCATTTCAGTGTACTGTGGTAGACAGCTAAAACAACAATAGCTTCACCAATGTCCAGGTACGTACCTGACTGTATAGAGAAATGCGAAATTAGGTTTGTCGATTAAGCAAGAACATTAACTTTTGCGCACAAGTTGCCGACTCTGAATATACCATTATGTGCTAAGCAGACTCGCGGACTGCAGTGTTACAGACGAGTCGTGTGGAAGTTTAGCATCTGCACTCGAGAGTGCCAAGTCCAACCTTCGAGAGTTAGACCTCTCTCGAAACAAACTGACCGACCGAGGGGTGATGATGCTCGAACCGTGGTTCAAAAGTGAGCGGTGTACAGTGAAACGGCTGAGGTAAGCTGTGATGTTTATAAATGGTAAATGTGCACTTATATAGCGCTTTTATCCAAAACGCTTTACACTGTGTCTCATTTACCCATTCACACACACACTCACACACCAATGGTAGCAGAGCTGCCATGCAAGGCGCTAGATTGCCATTGGGAGCGATTTGGGGTTGCCACAGCCGCCCACTAAATCCACTAAATCCACTAAATCCGCCCACTAAATCCACTAATATTCCACTAAATCCATTTTTACTGTAGTCGCCGTGCGACCGTGACACACAAACACATGTCCTACTAGTGCTATAGGCAGGGAATAGCACGCTTAGGAACATGTAGGATTTGTCGTCGTGCATGTGCTGTAGGAAAATAATCAACAACGATGTGGTGTGATGAAGTGATTTTTAACAACCCAGAAGTTGATTATTTTCCTGTAACAGCATGTCCCTTTTAGTTTTATTCCTCTTATATCATAGCAATTTGGATAGCCTTTTTTTTTTTTTTTTTTATTAATGAAGAGCCCGTCATGTTTTTTGGGGTTTTTAAAATTTATTTTATTTTGTTGTGGAACGTCGACGAAGCAAGTTCGTTCCAGTCTCTGTGTATTCCGAACGGATGTTGCACTATAGAGACAATAACAGATAATTAGATTTAACACAAACTGCATCACTACTGTCAGAGCTGCCTTTATATAGACAATTAATCAACACCTTCTGACCAATCAGATCTGAGGATACAACAGCAGTGTGGTATAACCTGGTTTTATCTCACCAGACTTATAAATATGTCAAATAAGCTACATGATAAGATGTATATAAAACATAAATGTATCATTTATGAGTAAGCTGTTTGAACTATCGGCATTTTGTTCTCACAGGTTACAGCAGTGCCACCTCACAAAGAGTTACTGCACGCACCTAGCTGCGTTGCTTTCCTCCTCCGCAAAGCAAATGGATCTGGATCTGACAGGAAATGACCTGGACGATTAAGAAGGATTGCACACGATGCTAACGGAGGAATTTTTTAAATCCTGATTTGCGTGACTCATATACTAAGGATATACCCGTATATGCATAGACGTTATTCGGATTGAACAGATAATGTGTTGTAAAAGCAAACGCGCACAGGTATAAAGAGTAGGTGGAGAATTTTATTAATATTTTTCACATAGTAAGCTTACCAGCCTCATACTAGTGTGTTGTGTGTGTGTGTGTGTGTGTGTGTGTGTGTGCATTGGGATCCTGTAAGGATTTAAATTTGAAGTGCAGCATTAAAGGGAATATTCCTGAAATTTGTGGGCAGGGTTGCCAGGTTTTACCAAAATTTTTTTTACCCCACTCTAAATACAAGCCAAAAGCCGCATAAAAATTCTTGAAGTCACAAAATAACAGGCGTACGGTACGAAAAGGTAACCGTGGCAACCTTGCTGTTAGAATAAATCCATTTACAAATCGCTAACATGATGATGATGATAATAATAGGAGACGCTCTATTGTGTTTAAGCCTGAGCTAGAAGTGGAAAGTGCTTTGGAGTCTCTATCAGAAACACATCCTCATACAGTACACAGTCCACTAGGTCAGGGACTAAGAGTAGCATCGAGAACATTTTGTGAAAACCCAGTCGTTTATATTATTGGTTTTAATGAATTAGCAATATGAAAAATACACAAAGCCTGAATCTAGACAAGTAAGGTCAAGCCTGTCTTTTCGCGTTTTATGGAAAGAATCCACTCTGAACCACTTGTAACTCTTCATTGAAGCAAAACTATTTTTTCTTTTTTTTTTTTTATTGAACATTTCTACAATTCTACACAACATTTCTACAATTCTACACAACATTTCTACAATTCTACACAACATTTCTACACATTTCCACAATTCTACACTACATTTCTACACAACATTTCCACAATTCTACACTACATTTCTACACTACATTTCTACATTTCTACACAACATTTCTACAATTCTACACAACATTTCTGCATTTCTACACAACCTTTCTGCATTTCTACACAACATTTCTACAATTCTACACAACATTTCTACAATTTTACACATTTCTACGATTCTACACAACATTTCTACATTTCTACACATTTCTACATTTCTACACATTTCTACAATTCTACACATTTCTACAATTCTACACAACATTTCTGCATTTCTACAGAACATTTCTACATTTCTACACAACATTTCTACAATTCTACACTACATTTCTACAGAACATTTCTACAATTCTACAGAACATTTCTACGTTTCTTTTTTATTAAACATTTTTGCTGACCTTCTGATGAACATTTCTGTTGAACTGCTAAGCCTATCTAAATCGCCTTTTCTGTGCTGTCCTCCCCACCATTTCCCAAAAATAAAAACAAATTGCAGTAAATATTCACAGATTTTTTTCTTTTTATACAAAGGAAAACAAAATTGAACCCACAACCCCCCCCCTCCGGCTCATCATGGCTACCCATTAACTGTCGCTGGTTATAAAGATATTATAAAATTCAACAACAGGCACCAACCTTTAAGTGGATAGTGTCTGTAACTCCATAAAGTATGTCATAAAGGGATGCCATTTATGAAAAAACTTATCTGAACAAGAAAAGAAACTTCGGTAAAATATTCATTTTGACGGCATTGATCTTGCCAATTGGGGAAAGTGGCAAGTTACCCCAACTCTGAATGTTAACCTTTGAGATAAGGGGAGTAAAGTTAGCTGAAACGGTAGATCCGAGCTGGAGTATTGACAGGGAAACCCTCGTCCGAGCGCAAAATAATCCGAATAAGTATCGTTAGTCTGAACTCTAGCATTAGCGGTTGAGTAAAGGAGGCTAATCCAAGACATAAACTTGTCCCCAAATCCAAACTTCCTCAGGACTGCAAACAAATGCTCCCATTCAACCCTGTCGAATGCTTTTTCAGCATCTAATGAAATCACGATCTCAGGGTGAACAGCCGAATGCTTTGAATAAATTATATTAAAGAGTGTACGGGTGTTGAAAAACAATTGACGTCCCTTTATAAAACCGTTCTGATCTTCAGATATAATATAAGGGAGTACATTCTCTAAACGAGATGCCATTACTTTCGCCAACACCTTTACATCTGCATTCAGCAGTGATAGCGGTCTATAAGAACCACAGGAGGATGGATCCTTACCCTCCTTTAGGAGCAGAGCTATTTTTCTGATTAAATCCTACATTGACTTTTTTTTTTCAGTTTCAGCGTCTTTCGACGACCGTTCTTTGTATTTTGCTACAATAACCACAATGCTGCTGGTAGTTTCGAATAAAAACCTCCTATTAAAGAGTGGAGTAAAAGTGCTAGCAATAACGATGTCTGCATCAGCCAATAAATTAGCACCAGAGTCACGAAACACAAAACAAGCATTTGGATATAAATATATTTGATGGGTTTCAGGGTGGGGTTCTTGTTTACGATCGAAAATGTATTTCTAGTTTTCGGTTGTACTTTAGTCAGCACTGGATATGCATGAAGTAGTAAATGACACACTTCCTGGCTGTTGGATATACAGTATAGATGAAGTGTCTTGGCAATGTGAACTTATTTTAAATGTATGATTCTTATATATCTCTAGTTATTCTCTTGTTTTGTGGGTGGGTGGGTTATGGGTGTGTTTTAGTTTGTGTATGAGTGTGTCTGCATTATATAAACTACAGGATATAAGACATGCCATGCCAAAACTAAAAGCCCTTACAGCCGTAATAAAGCCACCAGTTTTCCCCTTTACTTTGTCACCCTCTGTATGTTTTTTTTTCTTTTTTTTTTCTTCTGTATGCTGGTACAATAAAATAAAAATAAAAAGAGGAATGTAAGAAAGTCTGGAGTCTTATTGTCTAAGACAGTGGTGTTCAATGTGGGGGCCACCAGGGGGCGCCTCAACAATTTGGTCGGAATCACCAAGGCCATCGCTCCCACTAGTATGTTTTCTCTTTCTCACTCTCAGACAACACACACACACACACACACACACACACACACACACAATTCCTAATGTAATGTAAAGATGTAAGATTTAATATTTAATAATAAAAAGGGGGATATATTCAGAAGTGTGTATTTTTAATGTGTTTTAAAGACCTTGCAAAAGGGGGGCATCGGTCAAATGTTAATGCCATTTGGGGGGCCTTGCCCTGGAAAAGTTTGTGTGTGTGTGTGTGTGTGTGTGTGTCACAGTCACATATCACAGTTGAAGTCATTTAGGTCACTTTGCCTTTATAACTTATAGTGATGTACATATTCCCTTATTCACACACAAAAAAACCCCCATCAAAAATACAAACTAATCTGGTGCACTGTGTTGCTAGAGAAGATGAGTGACCACTAGGGGACCCCATTGTCACATAAATGGTGTGTAAACTTGGTTAGTGTGTGTTGCGGGACCGTATGTCAAGCTAGGAGCATTGAAGTGCAAGAGAAAATGTCAAATGCGTGCAGTTTGGCTTAACGAAGAGTCGTTACCAAAATATTTTGAATTTCAAAATATCACATTTGCTTACTTTCTATTTGGCGAATTGCATGATTAGAATATAACTGGCAAAGCTAGAGGCTAGGGAATATGGGGACGCTAAACAGACATGTCCACTGTTTACAGATTTTTCATCAGAAAATACACTCAAGCATTTCTGAACGATATGTCTCTAGACAAGTCATGCTGGTTACATGCAGTTTTACAAAAAGGTTCTTCTGGTACTCCTGAATTTGGCCAAACAGTTGATAGAACAACTCTGCTGAGATCTTTTCATCTGTCTTCTGACCTTCTGGTGGTATGCCATCTGGGTCTGTTGCCTTGTTGTTGTACTGCTTTTGTATGGCTTTCTTAAACTCAGGTTCTGCTTGTATTTACCTGGAGAAATTGTGCTGATGGAGTTCTCACACTGGGTTGCATTGGTGGTGGCCTGTTCAGTACTTCCCTGAAGTGAACTTCCTCCTATGTTCAGTTGGTCCTCCAGTCTCGTGAGTGTTTTGCCCTGCTAGTCTGTGATTGGTATATCTGCTGGTGGACGGCTAGCGGTCATATTCAACTGCAAGAAACAAAAAAGTTTGTGAACCCTTTGGTATTACCAAAGGAATATTTGCATTGATTACTCATAAAATGTGGTCTGATCTTCATCTAAGTCACAAGAAACTACACACACACACACACACAGAGTAGTAGTTTTCAAGTCTTTATCAAGCATATTGAGTAATCGTTCACGGTGCAGGCTGGAAACAGTAAGAGAACCTCTGTGCTAACAACTTCTCCAAAAGCTAATTGGAGTCAGGTGCTTTCATTAGGGAGATTAGATTGGAAATGTTGGTTTTCCCTTTAAATAAAGACACACAAATCTGGTTACTGAGAAATGTGTTCTTCCCAAGAGCAATTGATGAATGTGAACCATGTCTCGATCCTATTAACTTTCACAGGACCATAGAAGACACAATATAGAGATGCACAAAGCTGGGAAAGGTCATGGTAAGACATGTTTACAAATGGAGGAAATTCAGGACTGTGACTACTCTGCCTAGGAGTGGGTGTCCTGCAAAGGTCACAACAGGCAATCCTGAAAGTGGTGGGGGGAAAATAAACCCCAAGGGTAACAGCAAATGACCTGCAGAGAACTCTGAAAAAACACTGAACAAAATGCATTGTACACTAAACCCAAAATCTCATCCCACCTGTGAAGCATGGTGCAGGGAGCATCGTGATTTTGAGCTGCTTTTCTGCATGGACGCCCATGCAATCATTGAGGGACAGATGAGGTCAAAACTGTATCACGACATTTTACAGAAGAACGTCAAGGTCACAGAGTTTGACCTCATGCTTAAGAGAGGTTAGGTGATGCAACAAGACAATAACCAAAAGCACACAAGCAACTTAACTAAAGAACGGCTGGGAAAGATGAAAATCCGTGTTTCAGAGTCCTGACTTTAATCTAATTGCGATGGTGTGGTATGACCTGAAGAGGGCGGTTTAATCAAGACAGAAAAAAAAAAATACTGAAGATCTGATACACACTTGTAGGAAGGAAGTGTCCAAAATTCCTCCTCATCATTGTTATAAGCAGCTACAGGAAATTGGGACACAGATGAAGATCAGATCAGTCCACTTTTAATGAATAACCAAAGGCCTGGTAACTCCATGGGTTCACAAACATTTTCTTACAACCGTAGCTCTTTCATGGTGCGTTTGACCGCTGCTCCTTTGTCTTTGTCTCTTCTGTTCTTCTCTGACCGTTGTTTATTTCTTGCTTTCTCAGTTTACTCTCAGATCCATCCTTTGTGCGGCCTTGTTTTTCTAACTGCAGTCTCCTCTGGTGCCTCTAACCACACCTTCTGCATCTCTTTCCATTTCTGTTCTAGGGTTGAGGCTTCTCTTCAGAGTCTGGCAAGGCCTAGAAAGTCCTGTATTTTGTTGTTAATGCCTCCCACAACAAGGATGAGGGATCAGATTTTTGGAAGTCTGATCAATGCGGGAGGATGGCACTGTCTGAATTTCCTGAAGATCATAGGAAGAAGAACAGTATGTTCTCTTGCCAATTATAAGAATGACCAGGACTAAATGGTACTAAAATGATTGACCGATGGTCCCATTAGCCATGTTTTCAGCCGAGTTTTGCAAATAAACTACATGTGTGAACTTCTCCAAGTAGAAAAGTTGCTCAGTGGTGCTGCGAGCTCCGTGCCGTCCATCATGGGTCATGGAGACCAGTGAGCATGACCAAGCCTACACGGTAAAATTCAACCAAAACTTTGCAACAGACATGGAGAAATGCAAGGAATAAACAAGCTTGACATGACTGACAATTGCAACAGCACTTGATCCTAGTTTTAAGGACCTCAGGGTTCTGCACAGAGCTGAGCGGGCTGAGGTGTAGAGTTCGATCAGTGCCTTGCTTAGGGAAGGGAGGCCTGCGGAACCAGCAAAGTATGAACCGCCGAAGAAAAAAGCAACTCTCCTGGAGTCTGACACTGATGAAATGGTGGACTCTACTGAGAAATGTGTGGAGCGCTACAGGCCAGAGTCTGCTATCGGCATGGAGATCCGTCCCCAGCAGTGGTGGTCCGAACACGAAGGGGAACACATAAGGCTGACTTGCCTCGCACGCAAGTACTTGGCAACACCAGCCATATCATTTCCACGAGAGAGGGTTTTTGGGGGATTTTTTACTGTCTGGGAATATTGTTCAGAAGAACCCGGCTTCTGTTGTCATCTGACCATGGGAAAAAACTTGTGTGTTTAAGCAGTGCAAAGAAATACCGACCTATAACCTAACTTCAGTATACATAGTAGGCCTACTATTTCTGTCACCTTCTTCCTTGTGCACCCTTTCCATGGATTCCTGCTCTCTTAATATATATTTTTTTTAAATAAAATGTCATTTATATAATCCTGTTTTGATACCACATGGTACAAGGAATGTAATTGTGAGCGTTTATTTTCCCCCATGTGAGTTTGGACTCAATTACTTTTGTGTGATTTGCTTGAATAGTGATTTTTATTCGATTCTAAAGTAATGGAAGACGTGTATTTGCTTTGTGTTCATTGGGCTTGAGTTGTAATTAGATTTTCAGCACATTTGATGGTAAATCTAAGTCTAACTGTACTTCGCTGTTACAGTCATGTATGTAGTAACCTCACCTGGGGCACATCGTCAATGTTTTGGGCCTGCTTTTCTGTCAGAGGACCTGGACATTTTGTTAGGATACATATCATCATGGACTCTCTCAAATATCAACAGATATTAAATGAGAACCTGACTGCCTCGGCCAGAAAGCTTCAAACGGGCCGTGGTCGGATCTTCCAGCAGGACAGTGATCCAAAACATACATCAAAATCAACACAAAAATGGTTTACTGACCACAAAATCAAGATCCTGCCATGTCCATCCCAGTCCCCTGACCTGAACCCCATAGAAAACCTGTGGGGTGAACTGAAGACGAGAGTCCACCAGCGTGGACCTCGAAATGTGAAGGATCTGGAGAGGTTCTATATGGAGGAACGGTCTCAGATCCCTCACCATGTATTCTCCAACCTCATCCGGCATTATAGGAGAAGACTCCGAGCTGTTATCTTGGCAAAGCGAGCTAGCACAAAGTATTGACTAAAATGGTGCCAACCTTTGTGGGTCTTTTTGCGTCAATAAATACGTACATTTGCATAAAGCAGGCATAACGTGTCCGCTCCCATGTTTATCGGTGTGTAACACAAATCTCAATTTGTTCAAGGGTCAATTTTGAACAGATTAAAATGTCCGATTCATTTGGGATTAAGCAGAAAGAACAATTATTTGTGATTTTTAAAAAAATGATCGATTGACATCTTTTATACAATCTGCGTGTTTTTATGTCTTTTTTTTTTTTTGTCCCATGTTCAGGTTCTAACATTCCCAGTTCATCTCGTCAGCTCCATCATACAGACTGGAACACACTTGCTTTCTGTGTGTGTAGAGTAGGGCAGGAGATTACGAAACCCACATAAGAGGAATCAGGAGTGTCTTAAAAATGGATCAGTGGTTTGGCAAATTAAAAAAAACTATATCTTATAACACCTATAAAAGCATCGGCGCGACGAAACCATCAATTTGCCTCTGCGAAGCCAGATTTTCTATCATTTCCTCCTTGACGGTGGAGGATGATTAACGGCTTCCATGCCTTGAATTGAACCGATGTGCTCTCAGAAACACACTCAACGCTCACACTGTAAGTATAATTAAGTGAGATATGACTCTGTATTATGTTTTATATGTACTTATACTACAGCGATGTCGAATTCTTGAATCTGACGGATTAGGTGTCGATTAATTCATTTTCTGACCGTAGTGCCACTTTGTAAGGCAAATCACAGGTTTATATTAACTTTAAGAGGGAGAAAAATCGCGAGGTTGGTGTCAGCGCTTTGTAACAGTCCGAGGTAAAGCGGAAATTTTAAGGTCATCGAAGTGTCTCGGTTTTCCGACACGGGAGCGACAAGTCATGTTTTTTCTCCGTTTCTAGCGACATTATTCCTGTTATCACTTATGCAATAACAGCTTTAAACTCTCTCTCTCTTTCTCTCTCTCTCTCTCTCTCTCTCTCTCTCTTTTGATGTGTATAAGACAAAAAACCACAGCGTGCCATGTTACCAAGAAGCGTAAATTTCTTATTATTTTGCATTTATTTATTCATTTTCATATGATTCATTTACATGTGATTCATTTACATATGATTCATTTTGATGTGATTCATATTCATGCATGTGATTCATTTACATGTAATTAATTTTCATGTGATTCAGAGTTAGAAGCGTAAATTTCTTAAGTCTTGATGAACTTACGGCGTTACTTCTGGCCGTTACAACGCGCTGACACTGGAGACTCCTTCCAAAAATGTTAAACTCATCCTCACAGTAACAACGATGATGTTTTTCCTGGTAACAGCCTGCCCTTTAAAAATGATCATATTTGTGCGTAAGACTTTATCCATTTTGTTAAGAATGCTTCGTGCAAATTTTATAAACATTAATAAAGCCTCATGCATCTTTAGTCAAGTACGTATATATTTATTTAGCGTATAGAAATGATCCCGTGATGATTTACAAATACGTATGAATATGAGTCATTTCAACGATATCATTTCGTCAGATTCGAAACGTTTCCTGCAGCTGTTAATTTGAGATTAGTTAATCGTTCATTTAATCAGTGTTCGGGGCACGTATTGAAAACGTTATCAGAGCAGGAGGAAGCTGACTGATGTTTTTTTTTTCTTTTCTCATTTCCTTTCTTATTGAACGCATTTTTTCCCCCCCTTTCAGCGTGTTTCTTATGGTTTAGTGATTTCTCCTCTTACTTGTATAACTAACTCCTCAGCTCATTACCCCATTGTATTTTATTGTTTCATTTTTTCGATTCATTTTCTTCCCCATATCTAAATACACGCACACATACATCAGTGCAAAAAATAAATAAATAAATAAACAAAATCCAATCTGTGCATTAACAACCCCATCGACAGCGTTCAGTAGTTTAACATGGAATATTTATGCATTTTGAAAATCTGTCCGAAGAACTTGGGGGGTGGATAAACCCCATAGCCTGTCCACAAGAAGTGTAGAAGCAATGACAACAAGTTTGCAATCTTTCTCCTAGACGAAAATGTCAATATTAGGTATGAGTTCATAGTAAAGACGTTTCTCTGACATTTTCTCAAACTGTAGCTATCTGTAAATATGAAAAATTCTTAAGCCGATTATGCCTCAAGCAGTGTCTGTCCATATGTTTTCTCATTACACTTTCACTGCGTGATTTTGCCAAGAAGAATGGGTGAAAATATCAGGATCCAGATGTGCAAATCTGATCGAGACATATCCCAGAAGACGTGCAGCTGTGATTGCAGCTAAAGGCGATTCTACCAAGGATTGATCCGGGGGGTGGGTGTGTGTGTGTGTGTGTGTGTGTGTGGTGGGGGGGTGAGTACTTCTGCAACCAACAACCTTCAAATGGTCAAAATCCCAGTTTTCTTCGTTTCTGTTTCAAGTTATAGCACAAAAATAACTTGGAAAACCGAAATTGCAAAGCAGTGTAGACTTTCATTATTGTCTGTTGAGTCGAGAACTGAAACTATAATGACTTGGCCGTATCTCGACGTTGATGTCACGTGATCACGTGAATTAAAAGTCTGTTTCTTGTTAGTTTTAGGGGATGGGGTTAGGATTAGGTTAAGAGTTTCGAGTTAGGGTTCTTAGCTGACAGTGGAGTGTATTCCAATGTGGTCTTCTGCTCTTGTAGCTCATCCACCTCAAGTTTCGGCATATTTTCTTAGATATTTTTGTGCTCAGCATGGATGTAAAGAGTTGTTGTTTGATCTACTCGAGTCTTCGTGTCAGCCTGAACCAGTCTGGCCATTCTCCTCTGACCTCTCTCATCAACAAGGTGTGTCTAGCTGTACAACTGCTGCTCACTGGATGCTTTTTTGTTGTTGTTGTTATTTTGTTGCTGCTGTTGTTGTTTTGCTTTGCTTTTTGCAAGACTATTGCCAAAATGCCATGGTCAAAGTCACTGACCTCACACTGACCTCCTCTTTCTAATGCTTGATGTGACCATTAACTAAAGCATTTGACCTGCATGATTTTATGCATTGTGCTGCTGCCACATGGATGAACAGCGGTCCAGGGGTTCCTTTAAAAAAATTTGATTTTTTTTCATGGTGTTAGGTTGCTGCAGAGATTTTCTCAGGACTTTCGCATGAAAAATTCCAGCACTGGTAGCTGAATTAGAAAAGATACTTACACAAAGCCATTTCTGCTGTGAAGTAGACAGACTCTATTATTCTGTGCTCAGTGCTGATTTGTTGCAGACTGAGGGAAGTGCTCTTAAGGCAAACTGTGAATCATAGCTGTCGGTAGTAGCGGATACAGTTACAACAGTGGCTGTTAAACATCCCGATTTAAGGCAAATCCCAATTTATGGTTAGGTTAACCCTAACCCTAACCCTAAACCTAATCCCAATGCCTAAACCTAACCCCTAAACCTAAACCCAACCTTAACTCTATCCCCAACCCTGACCCCTAAACCTAACCCCAATCCTTAAACCTAACCACAACCCCTAAACCTAACCCCTAAACCTAACCCCTACACCAACCTTAACCCTATCCCTAACCCCAACCCCTAAACCTAACCCCTAACCCAACCGTAACCCTATCCCTAACCCCAACCCCTAAACCTCATTTCAACCCTTAAACTTAATCACAACCCCTATACCTAACCCCAACCCAACCTTAACTCTATCCCTAACCCTGACCCCTAAACCTAACCCTAAACCTTAAACCTAACCACAACCCCTAAACCTAACCCCCAAACCTAACCACTACACCAACCTTAACTCTATCCCTAACCCTGACCCCTAAACCTAACCCTAAACGTAAAAAACCCACAACCACAACCCTAAACCCAACCCCGAACCTAACCACTACACCAACCTTAACTCTATCCCTAGTAACCCGAGCCCTAAACCTAACCCCAATCCGCTAAAACCTAACCACAACCCCTAAACCCTAACCCCTAAACCTAACCCCAACCCCTAAAACTAACTCCAACCTTAACCCTATCCCTAACCCCAACCCCTAAACCTAACCCCAATCCTTAAACCTAACCACAACTCCTAAACCTAACCCCTAAACCTAATCGCCCTACACCAACCTTAACCCTATCCCTAACCCCAACCCGTAAACCTAATTTCAACCCTTAAACTTAACCACAACCCCTATACCTAACCCCTAACCCAACCTTAACCATATCCTTAACCCTGATAGCTAAACCTAACCCCAACCCTTAAACCTAACCACAACCCCTAACCCCAACCCATAAACTTAACCCCAACCCCTAAATCTAACCCAACCCCTAAAACTAACTCCAACCTTAACCCTATCCCTAACCCCAACCCCTAAACCTAACCCCCAAACCTAACCACTACACCAACCTTAACTCTATCCCTAACCCTGACCCCTAAACCTAACCCCAATCCTTAAACCTAACCACAACCCCTAACCCCAACCCATAAACCTAACCCCAACCCCTAAATCTAACCCAACCCCTAAAACTAACTCCAACCTTAACCCTATCCCTAACCCCAACCCCTAAACCTAACCTTAACCCTATACCTAACCTTAACCCTATACCTAACCCAGACCCCTAAACATAAGCCCAACCCCTAAACCTAACCCATAAACCTAACTCCTAAATTCCAATCCTTGTTCCTAACCACTAACCCCTAACCCCACCCACTAACCGCTAGCCCTAATCCTAACCCTAACCCTTATCCCCTAGGTATGATGTAGCCTATTGCAAAGCATCATTAATAATATCGATTATTGTTTCATATTTGTATCCACAGAGCGACACGTTTGAATATTTTGTCTCTGGTAAGTTTCACCACAGCTGATTCAACATTCAGCATTTTTGGTCTCCAGTGTTTGTTTCTTGAGTTTTAATTTAGCTAACAAGTAAAGAAAGCTAATATTTCCTAGTTTTTCATTAAACACCCGCCTCAAAAATGAGTAACAATTTACACACACAGAGTTTTATAAAATACCAAAACAACTTTGTGTCAACAAGTGAATATACAATACAAGCCAAACCGGAACTATCTTATCAAATAAATATATCAGGAAATAAGGAATATAATAAATGCTAGCAAACATAATTCAGACAAAAATTAAAAAAAAAAAAAATTAGCAAACAAAACAAAAAAAAATCAAAGAAATTGTTCGCCAAAAAAAAAAATCAGGTTAGCAAAGAAAACTTGTTGTTTTGTTTTTTTGTTTTTAGAAATATTAGCAACCAAAAAACAAATATTATCAGGCAAAAATTAAAGGACTAAATCTATAGATTTGTCCATATTTACGCAGTGACAGAAACCACATGAACAAGTCTGGCACACTGAACGACTCAAGCTTATAGTTTTCCCATATATATGCTACGTTTTTAGCATTGTAGCACTGGTGCTAACACTATCATGCCATAGCTTATCGGTTACTTTTGGAATGAGGCCAAACTTGTTCCTTTAGTGACTGCAACACACTGAAAGCAGGATGATGGAGTCTCGTTGGAGGAACGTTATTTGACTGAATTAGATTGCGGAGCTGCTGACACGATGATTTCCAGCGAGATGTGTCGGAGGAGGAGGAAATTTAGAAATCTCTCCCGGGAAACTCTGCAGGAAGAGGCTTTAGACTGAGACATCTGAGTTTGTCTGCCTGTTATGACAGTGATGATGATGATGATGAGGAGGATGATTTCTCCGGGACCCCCGCTGTGAAGAGCAGGTGTCCAATGACTCATCGTGTTTGCGTTGCAGTCCAAAGGAGAAAATACAAGAGCAGGACGCTGAACTAATTAGGCGTCATTAGCTCATCTCCCGCTTCCTGAGGGCACACTGGCTCTTCTGTCCCTCTTTATTAACCTGTGAACATGATATACACTCCTTACCGAGGCGCGAAACCCCAGCAGAGCAACTCTGAATGGAGTGTACGCTGTGAGGGCGGTGGTCTAATGACGGAGCGTGTTAAATTAAAAAAAAAAGAATAAAAAGTACAGAAATCATGGCTGAGTGCGCTGTGAGCTCTGACTCATTTTCTTTCCTCTTCTTTGCTCACCAATTTATTTAAAGCACCGTGCGTGTGTGTGTGCGCCAGTGTTTGTGCGTCATGAAGCCTTCCTGAACACACAGGAAGAAGGGAAAGAAATTAAATGCTTACAAACATCTCATAATCAAATATATATTATAAAGTAAATAACACTCAATATTTGGTCGCATATCCCATGCTTGTGATAACTGCATCGAGCCTGAGACACACTGACCTCACCAAACTCTCAGTTTCTTCTTTTGTGTTTGCTTTTCTAGGCTTCTCCCTTCAGTCTCCTCTTCAGAAGGTGACATGCTGCATCATTTGGTGAAGGTCAGGTGATTGACTTGGCCAGTCTAAAACCTTGCACTTTTCCCCGTTGATGAAGTCCTTTGTTGAGTCGGCAGTGTGTTTTGGATCGTCGTCTTGCTGCACGATGAAGTTCCTCCTGATTAATTCGGATGCATTTCTCTGTAAATTGTCACACTAAATGTTCCTGTAATCTTCTGAATTCTGAAAATGTTCCAGAAACAGCCGTGCAAAGCCCCAAGCCATGACGCTACCTCCACCATGTCCCACAGATGAGCTTGTATGATTTGGATCATGAGCAGAGTCTTTCTTTCTCCACACTTTGGCCTTTCTATCACTTTGGTAGAGCTTCGTCTCGGTTCCAGAACTTTTGTGGCTCATCTCTGTATTTCTTTGCAAATTCCATACACTTTTAATCTATGTAAAATATTACTACCTGGCGTATTAAATAACAACTGCATTAGATGGGATACGAAAGACTGGCATTTTCATCTTTTGTAGTGCACTACATGTCCATGATGAGGCCATCTGGAGTGCATGAAAGAGGATATGAAATAATGGCACCTATGTAGTGCACTATTACTGTATATCCAGTAGAGAGGCAGTTGAGATTCAGCTCACTTAATCAATATAAAATATTTGCTATCCTGAATTTCACCTTGGGGATCAATAAAGTATCTATCTATCTATCTATCTATCTATCTATCTATCTATCTATCTATCTATCTATCTATCTATCTATCTATCTATCTATCTATCTATCTATCTATCTATCTATCTATCTATCTATCTATCTATCTATCTATCTATCTATCTATCTATCTATCTAGGGAATTAAAGAAGAACTGCACAGCCTATAAAGTGCATCGGGTATAAATGAATGGCATGTACACTCCAAAGCCAATTAGGATTCGATCCCTAATCAATATACGTACAGGATATAAAAAGTGCTCTACGTATGGTAGGGAATAATGACATGATCTAGACTAAACTAAGCGACTGTCACTTGATATCTTTGCCCCTTTGTAGTACACAGTATCTTATTAGAATCCCTACAAGAAAGTCGCATAATATCCAGGTATCCTTTGTTTCAGATGTGTGTGTCGTCTTTGTTCCTTTCTTTGTTTTTCTGGCTTGAGAAAGACGTTTTTATGTATATATCGAAAAATGAAAAAAATTATTACTTATAACTGAAACGCATCGTTCACAGCAGCCCTCCGGTCTGTCCTTTCTACTCTCTTTTCTTTCACTCTAAAACACGCAGACTTTGATTTAATGGATTAAAAAAAAAAAAGAAAAAAGGTCCAGCTGCCTTCATCCACACACACACACACACACACACAACATACTGGTGTCTACATTTTAACCACCTTTCATCTCCAACTGTAAAAATCTCCAACAAAAGCGTTAATAACCCGACTTTTGTCTGATGGGGATTTATTATTCAGCGTCCTACTTTCTATATGAGTTGAGTGTATAGGGGATTAAATAATGTTAATGTCTCTTACACCCTATGATGTGCATTATATTATAGGACGAAAAGCGGGAAGCCGTGGCGTAACTATCAGGTACTGTGCTCGTTCTTCTATTTCATAATTTTAACCTAACTGAATTAGTAACAGTCTTTTTACGCCCTTAAATAATAATAATAACAATAATAACAATAATAATAATAATAATAATAATAATAATAAGAGGAGGTAGTATATTGTTCAGTGTTTTGTTTTATTATTTTGATGAGACAATAAGCTTAAGGCAGAATAGCCATGGTACAGGTTCAGCTATGCAAGGGGTAATGCAATGTACAGAAGGTAGGGCTATATACATGCATATATTATGTTGCACATAAGAGTCTATTGACAGTGAAAAGACTGCACTAAGAAGGTCCTTGGAGGCAGTTAACTGTTCATGGCCTGTGGGGAAAAGCTGCTCTTGTGTCTGGATGTTCTGGTGCTCAGTGCTCTCTAGCGCTAGCCAGAGCGTAGCAGTTCAAATAGGTTCTGTCCAGGGGGGTTGAGGTCTGAAATGATTTTTCTTGTCTGTTCCATCGTTTGGAGGAGTACAGTTCCTGGACGGAGGTCAAAGGAGCACCAATAATCCTCTCAGGAGTCCGGAATGTCTGTTGTGGTCTTTTTATGTCCGATTTGTTTGCTGAACCAAACCAGACAGTTATTGTCAGACTCAATGACAGAGGAGTAAAACTCGGTCAGTAAGTCCTCTGGCAGGTTGAACGTCCTCGGTTAGAGTCCGGGAACTTGAAGGATTGCACGGCGGCCATAGTGCTGTCCAGGATGGTGAAGATGGACTGCTGGGAAGTTCCTCCTGAAGTCCACGATCATCTCCAGTGTGTTCAGCTCCAGGTCGTTTTTGACTGCACCAGACAGCCAGGTGTTCAACCTCCCCTTCTATATGCAGACTCGTCGTGGTCTGGACGATGCCAATGACTGACATCAATACACTTCAGGAGCTTGACAGAGGGGTCTGTAGAGGAAGAAGAGCAGTGGGGAGAGCATGGTATACCCCTACTCTTTTACTATAAGTGTCCTGGGATTTTTAATGACCACGGTGCTGTTTTTACAGTATAGTATCCCTATCACTATACTGTGGCATTAGGCCCCATGCGCCCTTCTAATACCACCTTAATACCACTTCCAGCAGCAACCTTAGTTTTCCCCAGGAGATCTCCCATCCAGGTACTGTCCAGGCTCAAGTTCAGTGGGAAACCAGGTGAGAACTGCAGGGAGATTTGGCTCTGGCCACATTACACGTCCATGGGTGTCGATTCATCTCGTCAAAGCCTCCCTAAAACACCAAGTCTCCAGTGTCAGTGCTTTGTAACACTAGCAGGTAAAGCTGTAACTTTGTGAAAGTCTTCAGGACACTCTGCGGCTTCTAACATTTGTGGTTCCTTACTATTTTTTGTTTTTTGTCTTATGGAACTCAAGAAAGAGGCTGGTGAGGGAACGACTGATTATAGCTGCTATAACATAAGTGATAACAGGAACGATATGATGTCTTTCTTTAATAAATAAATAAATACCCCCCCAATGTAAAGTTGCCGTAATATAACAGGAACACGTCGTAATAAGAAAACAACCAAGCACTTTATTCCTGACATAAAAACTATGTTTAAAAACTAAGAGACACTTACACACTTACGATCTTCTAGAAGGGCATCTGATCCTGATCTGACCCTAGTGTCATGTTTCCAAAACACAACAACAGAAGAGACTGTTTCTATAATGCTTGCGGAGTATTGAATTTAAAAAGCACGCTGTTTCTAATTTTTCCCAAATATATTTTCTCTCTGGTTTATATTTCCATTACGAGAGCTGAGTTGACTGTAGATTGCGGTTTTTATTTATATTTTGGTGTGTTTTCAAGCCTCAGCAATGACCGTTTAAGAGAAATAAATTAATAAATCGATAGCGTGTGACTCGGTGTCGTCATTTTGTTGTTACTGGCAAAGAGATGTGAAGAAGGGCCTTGTGAAAGATGCATGATGGTACACTTAAGTCCGTCTAAACTACGGAAGCAGATGGAAAGCAGAAGGGAGGTGACCCAGTTCGGCGTCTCCGAACTCTATGTTGTATAATTCACTTTAATCAAAGCCGCTGGTGAATTCATTACACTGCAGTTATTTACATGTTGACATGCACTTCCTTTCATGTACAGTGTTTATCCTACTTTAACACTGTACATTGAATCACACCGTGTTATTCTCGTCAAGGGTGTGTTAACATGCTGAATCGAATCAGGTGCGTGAGGGCGGGACCCCGTGAACTCCTCTGTATTAGTTGGGGGCCAAATTTTTTAATTTTTCATTGATTTCCCAGATGTTCAGTTCAGACATGTCTGATGTTTACTTCTCTAGTTTTGCACCGGAGATAAACTTCCTGAAAACTAAAATAAATATCTCATCCAGATGTACCAGTCAATATTCCATATAGTCTCCAAACTGTCCAGACTTTAACCTCACTTTTAAATAAACAATTGTGTGAAAATGAGTGATGTTCTTTATTTAAAGATTCAAACACACACACAAAAAGTCCATCCATCCATCCATCTTCTACCGATTATCCTTTTCAGGGTCACAGGGAACCTGGAGCCTATTCCAGGAAGCATCAGGTACAAGGTGGTGTACACCCTGGACAAGGTGCCAGTCCATCGCAGGGTACAATCACATACACACTCACACACCCATCATACACTACGGACACTTTAGACACGCCAATCAGCCTACCATGCATGTCTTTGGACTGGGGGAGGAAACCGGAGAAACCCCCGCAGCACGGGGAGAACATGGAAACTCCACACACACATGGCCTCGGCGGGACTCGAACCCCCGACCCTGGAGGTGTGAGGCGAACCACTAAGCCACTGGGAATTTACACACAGTACAAATTAGAAGTCCTTGATGGTGCTGTGAGCGGGAACGCCTTGTTGATGAATGAGAGAGGTCAGAGGAGAACAGCCACTCTATACAACTGTGATGAGCTGAAAAGCATCTTATCGCACAACACTTTGAAGCTTGGGGTAGACGCGCTACAACGGCAGAAGGTCCTATAGGGGTCCATTTCTTTTAGACTGAGCTCACCTAATATAGACAGTTATAAATAGACCAGGTGAGGTTTTTTTCCCCCCTAATCTTCAACTTCAAGGCAGAGAGTGTTTACATTTGATTTCTTTTTCTTTAATGAGCATACTGTACCCCGACCGGAGTGAGCGTTCCGTAGTGATTTTCTTCCTGTCATTTTATTTCATTCCGAACGTTATTTCAGGGCTGTTCGGCTGCTCTGAAATTGTCCCGCAGCATCCGATCGGTTTCAGTAGCTCTGTTGTGTAATTCCGTCATAGAGAGAGAGAGAGAGAGAGAGAGAGAGAGTTAGAGAGAGAGAGAGTTAGAGAGAGAGAGAGAGAGATAGAGAGAGAGAGAGTTAGAGAGAGAGAGAGAGAGAGAGAGAGTTAGAGAGAGAGAGAGAGAGAGAGAGAGAGAGAGAGAGAGAAGTTAGAGAGAGAAAAGAGTTAGAGAGAGAGAGAGAGTTAGAGAGAGAGATAGAGATAGAGAGAGAGAGTTAGAGAGAGAGTGAGTTAGAGAGAGAGAGAGAGTTAGAGAGAGAGAGTTAGAGAGAGAGAGTTAGAGAGAGAGAGAGATGAGAATTTTAAGAGCAGGTAAAAGTAATTTCACGACTTTTTGCCTTGAGTCAAAAAATGCAAATGCAAATCCTCACCCTGATTTAAATGTATTCCTGAACCCGGAAAAACACAGCGGCCTTTTAAAACCTCATCCACGTCTTTCATTCTCTCTATTTCTTTCTCATTTTCTCCATATTTTACTCTCTCCTATTCAGCAGATCTGGCGTCTCATGCAGTTTTTTTCGTACTGATGGATTCGGGAACCTTATGGCCTTTTGTGTTATTGTGGAAATCACCGAATTTGAGCTTTAGCTGACCTTCAGCGTGGAAAACCCCCACCCCCTCTTTAGCAAAGTTTTCTTTTTCTCCTGAGCTCAAATATTTTCTAATACGTTGCCTCAATGTTGCCTGATTTAAGGATTTTGTGTCTGTGATGTATTGAGATGCTTGAGTACCCACACAGATGCAGGTGACAGAAACAGATGGTTTGGAATTGATTGTGCTGCAGCAAGTGTGTTTAACAGTCTGTGTGTGTGTGTGTGTGTGATTTTCCGAGGTGGAAGCGCATGTTTCATAGCATCAAATGCTCATGAGGAATATTCGCTAGCTAGTTCATAGATACGCTCACAGTCCAGTTTATTAGGAACACCTGTACGCCTGCTCATTTATGCAGTTATCCAATCAGCCAATCATGTGACAGCAGCACAACACGTAAAAAAATAAAAAAGCAAGAGCTTCAGTTAATGTTCACATCGAATGTGGGAAATGTGTGATCTCTGTGACTTTAACCGTGGCATGGATGTCTGGTAACCAGATGGGCTGGTTTGAGTACTTCAGAAACTGCTGATCTCCTGAGAATTCGACACACAACAGTCTCTAGAGCAGTGTTTCCCAACCTTTTTTGAGCCAAGGCACATCTTTTTTACGTGAGAAAAATCACAAAAAGTATATATAATGAAAATCTAGTATCAATTTACTTCCTCAGAGTGAAACCTGGGCCTGTTTAGTTGAACACAAAGCTGATATTCTTGCAGGAACTGAAGAAAGACAAACACGAAGATCTTCCTCAACTGCTCTGAGTCTCTCTCTTTTCTTAGTCTTTATGGTAGTCATGCTTGAGAAGCCCAGCTCGCATAGATAGGTTGTGGAGAACCAGAAAAGAGCTGAAATGGCTTTGTTTCCCAGAATGGGGAACTCCTTGGCAGCAGTCAGCCAAAAACTGTCCAACGGTAGATCAGCAAAGCTCAGCTTCAGACCACGATTTTGTCTCAGTTCAGTTATTTCTTCCTGCTCCTTCAAAGTCATGTCCCATCCAACTGCAGTTGAGCTATATGGGTTCCTAACCCAGTCAAGGCAATTAGTGGAAAGTGAAGGGAAATAACATGACAACTTCTGCTCAAGACATTCCAGATGTTTCCATATTGTCTCACACAGTGCAACACTGTTGACACTCTGCCATTGCTGGGTGTGTGGGAACATTTCAGGGTTGGCACTTTCCACATGTTTCCAGAGTAACACCTTTGAACGAAATCCCTGTATTTTATCTGTGCTTGTGAGCAGGTTTTCATTTCGGCCTCGCATTCGTGTGTTCAGGTCATTCAGATGTTGAAATATATCTGCCAGATATGCTAGTCTTGCACACCACTCGTCATTTGAGAGCAACTTGGCGTCATCGTTCTTCTCATTTGCCACAACTCCCATTTCCCCACACCAGTGTTCATGCCAGGGCCTTCATCTGGGTCGGAATTTTCTTCAGGACCCAGGTCAGATTGAGCACTTTTTCTTTTCAAATACTTATCCATCGTTATAACCTGCTCTGTTGCACTCGAAGCATGACTATGGACATGACTGTGGACATCCGGGTCACGCTACCGGAATGCATAATCATGCTTCGCGCTGATACACTGCCCCCTGTCGGAAGAGCATTTAATTGTTTTGCCAGGGAAAACAATCAGGTGAATGTATAATCTTCCACGGCACACCCGATGATTGCCCACGGCACACTTGTGTGCCACGGAACAGTGGTTGGGAATCACTGCTCTAGAGGTAGCACAGAACGGTGCGAAAATCAAAATACAGAGTGAGCGAGAGTTCTGTAGGTGGACACGGGCAAGGTGGCTTAACGGTTAAGGCTCTGGGTTACTGATCAGAAAGTTGCCACTGTTGGGCCCTTGAGCAAGGCCCTTAACCCTCTCCAGGAGTGCTGTATTATGACTGACCCTGTGCTCTAACCCCAACTTCCTAACATGATGGGATATGTGAAGAAAAAAGAATTTCACTGTGCCGTAACGTATATGTGACCAATAAAGACTCATTATCATTGCTACATGTAGGAAGCAAACTGCTGCCATCCTGGACCACTAATTCCATGTGAAGATGGACATGAGATCCTGTGATTGCTCATATGGAATGCTACAGAGATGTCTAATTAAAAATCTCAACATGTCCAGATTAGCACGGGAAGTCTTTTTTTCTCTGATAGAGAAAAGTCCACAGTCCATACTGTCTCGCAACTCATTTTCGGCACTACACGAGGCCAAGTTTATAGACGTGATGCAATAGCATGCCTCTGCCAATATTTTCAACACTGCACATTTTGTTTCAACTCAATTCCTTGCTAGTATGCGTGAGAGACATCAACACTGAGCTTAGCAAGGCACCAAAATAGGCAAACACTTAGCATAAACTGTGAACCATTTCTCCAGATCCACTGTGTCTCCAAACTCCATAGAAAGCCTGTCAGATAAAGTGATAGAAAACATGCCCGGTGAATAGCATCAACTGGCAGCGATCTTTAGCAAGAAAAGTGCCACCAAATTCCCTTCACGTCAACCCTGGGATTGTGGCCAGGGGCCACACTGCCACACATCACGTCTATCCCTTGTCCATCAAGAAAACTGCTGCTATGGAGGAGAATATCCTGAAGACCATTAAAAAGGTGTTTGTTTGACAGTCCAAATCACCTGCACCACTACCTTTCTTGGTGGACAAAATGGATCTGAGAGAAATCTATGGCCAGGTGGATCTAGGGGTATCTCATGATGCCCTATGGTCTGATCAGTGGCTCAAATGTGTTCCAATTGCTCATCAGTGGCCACAGTATTACACCTCTCAACTTCCCACTTCCTATCTAATCATTGTCAGCTTTGGGCACCTCTCTACTGAAAGGGGTCGGGGGGTGAGGGTTGTCTCTCTGACCCGCCTGCTCACCTGCTGCACAAAAGGTGTTAACCTCGCTCAAAAGTTGATTCATCACATACACCGTGGCTGCTTTTCCATCGTCCACATGCTAGTCTTCAGTGGAACACAACCTCTGCCCATCTTTACTTTTCCAGCCTTTTGTTGCCCCGTCCCAAATTTTTTTGAGATGTGTTGCTCCTTCGAAATGGTACATTTCCTCCGTTTAAACATTTGATATGTTCTATCGTGAATAAAAAAATATGGGTTTATGAGATTTGCAAGTCATTGTATTCTGTTCTTATTGACATTTTACACGGCGTCCCAACTTTTTTAGAATTGGGGTTGTAGTTTCTGGGTTAAAGAATTAAAAACAAAACAACCTCAATTTCGAGTTTATCGACAAACGCACCGTGTTCATTCAGTGGTGTTTTTCATTTTTAATTCATTTTCCCATTATAACATTAACAAGATCAAAAAGTTTGCGTCCCCATTGACATGTTCTAGTTCATTTAATGAATGTGCATCATTAAGCTGTTTAATGATCTAAAACAGCCAACACATATACTCTGTTAAGTCTTATTTAAGGCATGAAAAGTTCTGAAAGGCTCAAACTCTCAAGCAGTTTGCTGCGAGCAGTCACACGTCGATGGCAATTGGGACACAGCAATCTATATATTGACCCTTGACAGAGATTGAGAGAGGGAGAAAAATCTGAAGGTTTTTTAGAGAGATCATCAACAACACTAAAAGCCAGTATTCAGAAATGGAAGAAACAACGGACAACAAAGGACCAAAGAGTGGGGGAAAAAAAATAATGCTATTCTTAAAAAAATCCATAGCAAACAGCAGAAGGAATGAAAAAGCCATTTTTCCACATTTATACCACATTCAGTATTATTATTTTGATTGTATCACTATTAGTGTCATAACATACAGTCTACTATTGACCATTTTTACTCATGAACTTCTATTAACCTCACATTAAATAAAACTTCGAATCGGTTGTTGCAAATTCCTATATTTTTTGTTTTTGTTCCATCATGTCCACCATCATGTCCACCATCATGTCCACCATCATGTCCACCATCATGTCCACCATCATGTCCACCATCATGTCCACCATGACGCATTTTGTACGTCTTTCCACGTATTTCCCTTCTCAGCACACGCTGTCAGCATGAACGGCGCCGCTTCCGGGTTTTATATGTTTGGTTATATAACCATATGTGTTTTGCTTTGGTTCATGTCTTGTCTCCGCCCCTGTCCTGTCATTGGTTGTCTTCCTCATGTCTCATTATCCCTCTCAGCTGCTTTCAGTCCTTCCCTTAATTAGTCTATATTTAATTATCAATATTTTATATTGCATTTAAGCCCTTGTGTTTTATTGTTTACCTGGTACTTTGAAGTACCCTTGTGTTCTTGGTTTGTGATTATGGATTTGATTATGGGGACTGGCACCCTGTCCAGGGTGTACCCCGCCTTGTGCCCGATGCTCTCTGGGATAGGCTCCAGGTTCCCCGCGACCCTGAAAAGTTAAAGCGGTAGAAGATGGATGGATGGATGGATTTGATGATGATGATGATGATGATGTCGTCTGCATATATGTTGACCCACGCCTTGAGTTTTGACGATGATACCCGGTACTAGTAAATCCACCCACTCCTTTTTTTCCCCATAAATCATAAACAGCGTCTCAAAATGAGTCGTTCGCGATTTCTATCCAATGTGACGCCACATTGCAACAGACCCCGCCTACGACTGGTGACGGACTCTGCCCTATTAGCATAGCTCCTCCCCTGCACACACTCCACTACGTTCTCCGCGCTGGAGCAGCTACAGTGATGAGAACAATGTCTCCGCTTCGTAAGCGTTGTAAGTCTTCTGTCTTCGGCTGTACGAATGAACAAAAGTCTTCAAGTTCTCCCGGCGTCAGCACCACTGAAGACGCAGTGGAGAAGTTTGATGTTTGAAGGAAATGTGCCCCAAAAATTAGCTACATCCGTATATGTTAAGTATATGCGAATCATTTTACACCAGACTGCTTTGTGAACGCGGGTTTTGCTGCTCGAGGATGGATCAGTACCGACTGTTCGTGATCCAGCTTCATATCCAGAAGACGTAAGTAACACACAAGCACTTTATTTTGCGAATGTTCGCAAATCGCCCTCCCGAACGTGCTTGTTAGCAGATTCCTCGGCTAATGCGTCTAAAGTTAGCGATTGTTTCCGGTTGTATTCACAGAGAATTATTTTTAAACCGAAAACGCTTCCTGTCTGTATAATTCATACATATAGGCCTGAACACTGGTATTTACGGTCTCACTCATACTGGTTCTCCTGATTGGTCGTTGCCCGTATAAGTATCCGAAGCACGAGCTGTAAAGGCACAGCCCTCTTCTGGAAAGGGGGCGGGGAGCAGCAGCTCATTTGCATTTAAAGAGACCATGCACCCAAAAAGGTTCATTTCCAGCTTGGTATAATAAGTGTTTCGTGTGGAATTTCCAGCTGAAACTTCACAAACACGTTCTGCGGACACCCGAGACTTCTGTTCCATCTTGTAAAACGGGGCATTATAGGTCCTCTTTAAACCCAAATGTTTAATGTTCCTTTGTTTATGTGTTATTCATTCAGTAGATTCAGAATCACTAATTTAAACATTTTTTTAATGAAAGGTGCCAATAATTATCAAACCAGAGTTTTGCAAAGAAACATGCCCATCTTGAGTAAACCTCAGGGAAGACGTATTGTGTTCAATTAAAACTATGCATCATTTCTATATGTTTAAGCCCATATCTTCACTCATTACATGCGTCTTAATAGATTCAGGTTTGCTTATTTTTAAAAACGGGGTGCCAATACTTTTTCTTACACACACACAAATTCAAAATAGTGCTGCTAGTCGCACAATATTCTCTCTCGTTCTCGCTCGCTCTTTCTCAGTAATATTTTTCCTCACAGTGGGAGGTATTTTAATTTTCTGTCTCGGTTCTTGTTTTTGTACTCGTTCACCCCCATCAGCACAGGTGTGTGTGTGTGTGTGTGTGTGTGTGTGTGTGTGTGTGTGTTTTCTGCTCTCATTGTTTTGTGTGTCAATGATTTTAGCCACTGGGCACTTTTGCTCTCTCTTGCTCTGTTCTTTATTTGTTCACTGGCCTGCTTTTTCTCGCCGTCGCTCACATGGCTTAGCTTTCAGAACGTTCAGTGTCCCATGAGGCATTGAGCTGGCTTCTAGGTACACTTTTGTTTGTGTGTGTGTCTTTCTCTTAATTCACTCTCTCTCTCTCTCTCTCTCTCTCTCTCTCTCTCTCTCTCTCTCTCTCTCTCTCTCTCTCTCTCTCTCTGGATCTGAATGGCACAGTTTTGAGTATTCAGTTCAGTGGCTTTATTAGCATGATTGTTTTAAATCGCCGCATGTTCATCTCCCTGTATCATGTATCAGCAGTATTCAAGTAAAAGGCCTAGTATAATTTATACCACAGTGATCCTGAATGCTTGATTCTGATTGGCCGGAGAGTGTTGATTGATTTACTCTGACAATCGCACAGCTCCAAATCGCAGGTTTGTATCGATGCGCTCGTTCTGATACGTGACCGTTTCTATGGTAACTACTTACATGTACACAGGGACGTGCGGTTGAAGTTTTCTGTAAGGAGACGTTAATTTAACATTTACGGAAGGAGTCTCCAGTGTCGGTGCTTTGTAACAGACGGAGGTAGAGCTGTAAGTTTAGTTAAGTTTAGAGAAAAGCTAGTGTTATAATGAGTACTATATAATCAGTGTCTCTCTCTCTCTCTCTCTCTCTCTCTCTCTCTCCTTCAACTAAGTCTTCCTCTCCTAGTCTCCTTCTACCTGTCTTGTTCTATCTTTTTATCTTAATTCCCCATTCTCTCACTTTCTACCTCACTCTTTATATCAGGTTAGGGTCTCTCTCTCTCTCTCATCTCTGAATTTATTGTCTCTTTAGTCTTACTCAATCTTTATCTCTCTCCTTTTCTCCTGGTCTCTCTCTTGCTCCTTCTCCTCTCGTTTTCTTCCTTTCCATCTCTCGCTTCTTATTCTATATCTTGCATTCTACCTCTCTGTCTCTTAATACCACATTCTCTCACTTTCTACCTCTCTCTTAATGAGGTTAGGGTCTCTCTCTCCCCCCCTCCTTCTCTAATTCAGTTTATACGACGGAAAACACGTTTTTTTTTTCGTTTTTTTTCTTCTTCTTCTTCCAATTGGTTGTCAGCGTTCATTTCATATCTGGACGCCTCTAAAGTAGATCCGGTCAAAAATTGAATTCTCTCTCAATGTCCTCTATAATATGTAATGTATGTGCGTTTGTAACCATGACGACAAGCATAAATAAGCATAAAATGATTGATATTTAATCAAATTGACCCTCAGCTTTAATTTGTTTGTAAAACACTGGAGGGGAATGAGAGGCAGCAGGGTATTTTGTAATGCTGAAAGGAACGATGGAGCACATTTGTGGCCATAGCGTAAACAAGATAACGGTCACAGCGTCCTGTGATACGAAAACAACAAACTAGGCAGAGACAGTCGGCTTTGGGTTGTGGCTTTCTTCACCGCGGTCTCGTCCCCTGTTTTCTAACGGGACACTGTTCAACCTGATCACTTACATAATTCACTACGTTCTGGGTCTTTCTCTCTCTTTCTCACAGATTACAATTCTCTCTCTCTCTCTCTCTCTCCCTCTCTCTCTCAATTTATAATTCCCTCTCTCTCTCTCTTTCTCTCTCTCTCATTTTTGTGTCTCTCATTTTAATTTTTCATTTTCATTTTTCTTTCTTTGTCTTAATTTCAAGTCTTTAAGTTTTTCTTAGTTTTTCTTAGTTTAATTCAGTGTCTCTCTCTCCATCTTATTTCATCCATCCCTCGTTCTAATTCAACAATTCAATACATTTCTTTGCCTTTTCCTTGTCTTTCTCACCCTCTTAACTAGAATTGTGTGTATCTCATTCTGTCTCTCTCTCTCTCTCTCATGCTTTCTTTCCATTTCAGTCTGTCTCTTTTCATCATCTCAATTCAGTGATTTGTAGTCGTATTCTCTCTCTCTCTCTCTCTCTCTCTCTCTCTCTCTCTCTCTCTCTCTCTCTCTCTGCTTGCCCTCAATTCAGTCTATCCCTCTTTTCCAATTGTCTAAATCTTTGAATTCCCCTTGGTATAATATCTACATTTAATCTTTCTGTCAATCAAAACAGCCCCCCCCCCCCCCCCCCCCCCCCCCCTTTTTTTTTCTTTTTTTTTTTTTCTCTCTTTTTTCTCTCTCTCTCTTTTTTTTTTTTTTTTTTCTCTTTTTTTTTTCTCTCTCTCTCTCATTGTAAGTCTCCTTGCCGTTCTCTTTTCATTCAGCTTCATTCCGCCGCTTTCTCCCGTGGGTGTGAACTCATTACCTGGGCCTTGGTCTCAGTTGGCCATTTTGTCTCGCCGCTGTACAACTCCAAAACCGGCCATATTTGAACCCTTGCGATCCTGCCCAGTCTTTTTCTGATTCTGACCTAGTTTTCGGTGTTCTTATTAATTACCACAGATAGTCAGCTATAACATCGGCCCATGTATTGTAAGTACATTGATATCACTTCAGATTCGAAATGAACGTTCCGCTCCATTTTGTTTCACTTTCTCGAGATCCTTCTTTTCTTCCTGATTTCACTTGATTTGCTTCATTCTGAGAAAAAGAAAAAGAAGACTATAACGCGCTAACTCGCATCAGTGTTGCGTTTCTGAAAGCCAGGTGAGCGTCGGATGCCTCCACTCTGCTTCTTTTCATCTTCAGCCCTGGTTTAAAAAAAAATAAAAAATTTAGGTTTTCTTTTTCTTCCCTCCCCAGTTATAAATGCTAATTACAGCCTTTCCTGCCTGCTCAGGAAAAAGAAGAAGAAGAAGAAAAAAAAACGAGTGTATGGACAGCATCCTGTGGAGTTTGGTTCATTAAGAGATTTTTCTTTTCTTTTCTTTTGACATAAAAGCCACAACCCCACGAGATCTCTTTTCCATTGTACGGCCGTGAAAAGAGACGGGCATGCAACCTGCTTTTTCCTGTGATGATGATGATATGAAAAAAAAAATTAATATCACGGCAACTGCCTGAAACTTTCAGCACAAAAATATTCGCTTCGAAATAGACTGGAGATGTGTTTACGGGTCCATCTATCGTATCTTATCTAACTTTAAAGGGGCGGTCAGTCATTTTGGTGGGAGTTAGTTGAAACTATCTCACAATTATCTCAGAATTTAAACAAATCCAGAGTCATTTTTTTAAAGCCACACCCACAAAACATAATATACAGTAAGCTAGAACACCTGAAAGCCTGAAAGAGGCGGAGCTTTATAACTTGACAGGTTGGATCCTGGTGGTTTATATAATTGTACTTTTCCCTGGTTTACAGAAGCTGGACTATTTCCAAGACTGGCGTTTCAATATTTTCAAAATAAGTTCGAGATATTTTGTAATAAAACCCGTTGTTGTTGTTGTTTTTATAAAATATTGTTGTTGTTTACAGAAATTATACAAAACGTTTTGACTCAAAAATCACTGACGGCACCTTTAATTTCACCGACACTGATACCGAGTCATACTTTCATAAATGTCATCGTTCAATAAACGCCGCCTTAGAGAAAACTTCAACGACTACGGTGGTGCTTGAAAGTTTGTGACCCCTTTCGGATCTTCTATATTCCGGCATAAATACGACCTAAAACATCATCGGGCCTAAAGAGTAGATAAAGAGAACCAATTAAACAAACGAGACAAAAATATTATACTCTGACATTTATTTATTCAGGAAAATGATCCAATATTGCAGATCATTGAGTGGCAAAAGCATGTGAACCTCGAGGAACCTAGATTAATTTGAAGGTGAAATTAGACGACAATCGGGTGTGAGCGAGCGCTCTGTTTTATTTAAAGGGCTCAGATGGGGATCTATCAGAGTCCGATCTACACAATACATGTTTGTGGAAGTGTATCATAGCAGGAAACAAAGGCGATTTCTCCATTTTGTTAGACCGTGCACCACTGTATGTGTTTTTTTTCATTGCTAAATATGCTATATTGTTCATTTGCTATTAGACTTTTGGTTGTGCAGCCAGACGTACTGTCGGGATAGTTTTTATCCATTCATAGTTATGTTTAATGTTGTGGAACGGCCACAAAACGGGTTAGCTAATAAGACAAAAATGCAGCTTGTGATGTTACAGAGAAATCTCAACGTCTTCTGTTATGAAGGCTTTCCCATGGCGTCTGATACCATCATCAGACTCCTGAACGGTTTCTTTCCTGAGGCAGTCCGATTACGCAACACCTCGCTGCCTCCCAACGTCTCCTGGGCTAGTCCAAGCCCTAACCCAGAATGACTCAAGACCACTGCACACCGCACTTTACCACACTTTCTATTTCTTTTCTTCTTCTTTTTTCTTTTCTTTCTTTTTTTTTTTTTTTTTTACTGCTAATCTTGCTGCTATATTATTGCTGCTACAGAACTTGTAGTTCACAGCCCACTGTTATAGCAATAGCTTTTCCCACACAACTCTGTTCTGTTGTCACCGTACTGTGTATCTCGTTCTGTGTACTTATAGTCTCACTGTTCATGTGTGCTGTTATGTGTTGCACTACGGTCCTGGAGAAATGCCATTTTGCTCTATGAATTTTCATTAAGCGTCTCCTTACAGGGGAAAATATCCTCACCATGTAAACAATTACACAAGTATTTGAATCACAAGTTAATGTGGAGTGTTTGCCGTCGACGAAACAATAACGTATTACGATGAATCAACGGATATAAACCCGTGATTTTATTTACTATTGTCAGAGCTGCTTTTTACTGAAAATGAATCAAGAGTTTCTGGCCAATCAGAATCGAGAATTCACCAGCGTTATGGTATAAAACTTCCACCGTTTGAGTGCAAACTTTGACAGCATGCTGAAATACCTGAGGAGCTTCTCATAGTCAGGATGACGTTAAAAGTAAACTCTGCGCCTCATGGCTACACCCTATCTTGCCACCCCGGTAAAATCATTTGGTGTAACCTGGCCACATTCTGGATTCGACCCTGTGTGTAAATTTACAGAGACTCTCAATGTTTGATGTATAAAAATGTGACTTTTCCCACGAATCAACGCAAAACGATCACAAGATCACTTCTCAGATTTCTTTGGTTGTTGTGGTTTATTTATTTTTTCCTCCCCCAGTTCCAGCCAGTAAAGCAACACTTACAAAAAATGAATAATGAATAAATAAGAGTTCAAATCAGCGTTACATGTTGACAAATGACAACGTACAGAGGACGTGAACGGAACGTTCGCAGTGTGATCCGAGCGACCATTAAATTAAATTCGACCACTTCACTCCACTTCACTGCAATCCAGAATTACTCCATCACTCCATCCTTCCTCCCCCGAGGACACAGTGCTCAGTCTCTAGCACTCTTTATTATCGTGGGTCACATTTAAGTGCATTTATATAAATATTATAAACATTATAAAAGAGTCCGCACAGGAGTAGATGATTTGACAAGTTTGGATGAACAAAAATTACCAGATCAGTGTGTATATCTATGTATGTGTGTGTGTATGTGTATATATATATATTAGGAAATCAAATGTGGATCTTTTAAACATTATCATACTGAAGGGGTATGAATGTATGTATGTGATTGTGCCCTGTGATGGACTGGCACACTGGTGTACCCCGCCTTATGCCCGATGCTCCCTGGGATAGGTTCCAGGTTCCCCATGACCCTGAAAAAGGAGTAAGAGGAAGAAGGTGGATGGATGGATGGATACTGAAGGGACTTGGGGAAGGAGGGGGGGAGGGGTTAACACAGTTAACATTTGGCAGCGGATTGCTGATATTCTTGCAATAATTAAATATTTTTTACCGATTAAAACTTTTTCCAAAATTCGCGTGTATTTATGCGGTTTCGGCTTGTTAAATATGCATGGATTTTTCCTACTTTATAAAACCAAAACTCTAGTCTTTGACTACTGTTGGAATTAAAATGATAATTCCACCATCAGCACACTCTTCAGAGAAAGACTTCTGCGGAACAGATTGTCGCGAGGTAATTTATTCAGATCGATTTGAATAGATTTTATTGAATACAAAATGTCATTGTTCGGTATAAAATCTATCATAAATCCATCACTTGTCAACATTCTAAGCTTCTAGATACACAGGGATGAACACGTCATATTCCATAACTATAAAATGAGATTTTGAGAAAACGGTGTGGACAAATAAATGTGATTTCATGCGTGTATTTCCACACTAGTAAGTGTGGTTTATGAGGTTTTTAAAATAACATGACACACGTATTGATCTTTCGATCAAGAAATAAGCTTTTCAGGGGTAAATGATATGACGTTCAAGTGGGCGGAGCTACAACCTTTTTCAAAGTTGCTAAATTTCAGACAAACTGGTTGCTGTGACTGGACCAAAACAGTGAAATAAACATATTACTACGGAGTATTTCTTTCTACAGTTGAACAGTACACATGAAAAAAATAAATAAAATCATAAAAAATTAATGATGACCAAAATCTGCATTTTCTCCCGTAGGGTCTTGTCGCCATTTTCATATATATATATATATATATATATATATATATATATATATATATATATATATATATATATATATATATATATTTATTTTTTTTTTTGTAATTATTATTTTTTTATTCTAAATATATAACTGACACTTCACACTTCCTCACTGCCATTTTTAATACAGATATATTTTATAAAAGTGAGGACGACTGGGTAACTGGCATGATTTCGAGCTTGGAGATGATTGTACATCCCACACTAGAATGAGTCATCAACCTTTGGAGAGCAAAAGATAATTAAGGACATCTTCTTCTTTCGGTACGGATCTCAGAAGGCTTTCATTTTCACCTTCGCTCTTTAATTTTCGTCTCTCGCGCTAGCGTGTAGTCATTATTTTAGTCATGAGGTTTATCCCTCTTTTTCAGATATTGCTGCTTGTCGTTTGATTCTTCTACTTTCCGTGCATCTCATAACTCCTCCTATTGTGGCTTTGTCTCGTTGGTTTCTTTACACATCTTCGTACCAAGGGCGTCCGATTAAATTATGGCTTGTATTAAGATATTTACATGAAGACTTGGTGATGCTCCCATCAGAAAAACACCCGGCGGGAATCGCTAACCTCGTTTCTGATCCTCGAGTTTCAAGACGATTCACACGACTGACAAACGGTGGCTTGTATATGCAGCCATTCTGATGATCATACATCTTCAGTAAACTGTCCATCACTACGAACATAGACACAGGAAAACAGTAGGTGCCGAATCAGCAGCTTTTGTGATTAGCTAGCTAATGTGATCAATCAAAGCATCCGCCATATTAGAAAATGATGATTTATTGAACGACTATTTAAAGATGCACGTCTACCCTGAGTCATTTCAGCTAATGATGAACTACAATCCCAGGCACGTGACACATCACCTTGTTCTAGTTCCCCAGACTTCTAATCACCACCATTAGTTCTCAATCAGCACACTCTCCATAAATAATCCAAATTTTCAGTGAACGTTTGCAAAGTCTTGCCAACTGCTTCCTTGGAAACACCATCTCCATAAAAATAACCCAAAATAACTTAGAGTGAACGTTTGCGAAGTCTTGCTAACTGTTCCGAATCAGCACTCTCCGTAAAAAAAAAGCTTTTAAAAAAAGCTTTTAAATTATTTAAAATAAGGCTTGCTCCTAGCATACTGCTAGCTGTGATACCAAGATTGGATCTGTCTGCTTCATCTACTGAAACCCTGCACCCAGTCCAGAAAATTTGTTTTTGCAAGTGATTTATATATATATATATATATATAGTGTGTGTGTGTGTGTGTGTGTATATGGATATAGATTTAAAACCAGTTAGTGCTAGCTACTTAGTTATACGCTAGCTAGGGATGCCTAGATACTTGCTACAGTATATACTGGTTGGTTCTAAATTTACGGCTAGTTCGTGCTAGCTACTTAGTTATATTTCAGTTTGGGATGCCTTTATACTACTAAATAAATAAATATTGGCTGGTATTAGATTTAGGCTGGTTTAGATTTATATTCTGGTTTTAGATTTAGGGGTAATTAGTACTATAGCTACCTAGTTACATGCTAGCTCAGAATGGCTAGAGGTACAGTAGTGATGGCTAGTTAGTTGCCATGCCTGAATAAGTTTTCTACTTCCTACTACTAGTGCACCATTTGAGTGCCAACTGTTTTTATAGTTTGCAAAAATGCCAATGTAAATAAAAGTGTCCACTAAATCCAAAGTGTCCTTAGCAGAAGATGACTTTCTGCAATTCTGCAATTGTGTGTTTTCAGTCTGTTTATGCGTTAAAGTTTAGTTCTAAATTAGCTGCTGGCGCGAATGAGAATTTGTCCATCGTGTTTAATTTTCATTCCATCTTCACAAGAGAAATGATCTAGCCGCATCATTTCGGCTAGCTTAGCTGTAATTAAGGAAGATCAGATCAATTAGGTTCTGTAATCAGCTATGGCAGTCGAGTGGATGTGATTGACAACTGTTGTTGTTGTTGTTGTTGTTGTTTGTTAAGCTCGGTCTGCAAAAAGCATCTGGCACTGAACTGTCTGTGTCCATTTACCAAGTTTTTTCCCTCATTACCAGAACACACACACACACACACACACACACACACACACACACAGTCATCGTTTAAAGTGAAAGAGGGGGGAAAAGCTAAATGAGGCTAAAAGAACACTTAGCAGTGTTTGCAGCGCTCAGCGTGAAGGAGGAGTGTGTGGAGATGGATGCTTGTTTGTCAGGGTGTCACAGCATGGCGTACACATTCACAGAGATGTTTAAGCTAGCAAATACAGTTCAAAATACTTGCATGTGGAGTAAAGAGAAGAGAAATTGGAAATCCTTTCAACTTGTTCTAAGGATCAGATAACGTAAAGGAATCTTAATGAAAGCCCCAGGGAAGCTACAGTGGTGTGAAAAAGTGTTTGACCCCTTCCTCATTTCCTGTTCCTTTGCATGTTTGTCACACTTAAGTGTTTCGAACATCAAACCAATTTAAACAATAGTCAAGGACAACACAAGTAAACACAAAATGCAATTTGTAAATGAAGGTGTTTATTATTAAAGGTGAAAAAATCCAAACCATCATGGCCCTGTGTGAAAAGTGATTGCCCCCTTGTTAACATACTATAACTGTGGTTGTCACCCGTCCTACACACCAGCGTATTGCCACACTACAACAACACACAAATACGACACAGTAAGGCCCGACAAACACACAAGCGAAAAACAAGACAATTGAGAAAGAAAGTAATTGAGACACAGTCTGGAAAGGGTATAAACATCCAAAGCTTTGGGAACAGCAAACCACAGTGAGACATACACAAAGGCGAAGACAGGAACAGTGGTGAACCCCCAGGAGTGGCCGCCCAAAACTACCCCAAGGCGCAGCGACGACTCATCCAAGAGGTCACAAAAGACCCCACAACAACGCTCCAAGAACGCAGGCCTCACTGCCTCAGTTAAGTCAGCGTTCATGCCTCACCACAGAAAAGACTGGGCAAAAATGGTGCATGGTAGAGTTCCAAGGAAAACCACTGCTGAGCAAAAGAACATCAAAGCTCGTCCATTCTCCACAACACATCTTGATCCCCAAGACTTTGGGACAACATTCTGTGGACCGATGAGACAAAAATGGAACTCTTTGGAAGGTGTGTGTCCAAGTATATCTGGCGTGGAAGGAACACTGCATTTCATAAAAGAACATTATACCAACAGTAAAATATGGTGGTGGTAGTGTGATGGTCTGCTGTTTTGCGCTGGACCTGGAAGACTTGCCGTGATAAAAGGAACTATGAATTCTGCTGTCTACCAAGAGATCCTGAAGGAGAATGTCCGACCATCTGTTCGTGTACCAAGCTGAAACGAACTTGGGTTCTGCAGCAGGACAATGATCCTAAACACACCAGCAAGTCCACCACCGAATGGCTGAAGAAAAACAAAATGAAGACTTTGAGTGGCCGAGCCAAAGTCCTGACCTGAATCCTATTGAGATGTTGTGGTATGACCTTAAAAGGCCATTCATGCTCGAAACCCTCTAATGTAACTGAATTAGGACAATTCTGCAAAGATGAGTGGGCCAAAATTCCTCCAGGACGCTGTAAAGCCTCATTGCACGTTATTGCAAACGCTTGGTTGCAGTTGTTGCTGCTAAGGGTGGCCAACCAGTTATTAGGTTTAGGGGGCAATCACTTTTTCACACAGGGCCATGATGGTTTGGATTTTTTCACCTTTAATAATAAACACCTTCATTTACAAATTGCATTTTGTGTTTACTTGTGTTGTCCTTGACTATTGTTTGAATTGGTTTGATGTTCGAAACACTTAAGTGTGACAAACATGCAAAGGAACAGGAAATGAGGAAGGGGGCAAACACTTTTTCACACCACTGTATATCAATGACGCCTTTCTAATGAGGCTTCTGGATACAATGTAACGCAAAGTGTGTAAAATTACGGCATTTCTGATGCCATATATTCAATTCAATTCAATTCAATTTTATTTGTATAGCGCTTTTACAATAGTCATTGTCTCAAAGCAGCTTTACAGAAAGAAAAACAGGTATGAACAGTCAGAAACATCTAAAGAGAGACAAACAGGAACAGATAAACAGAGACAAACAGGTAGAAAACAAATGGAATTTATCCCAACTGAGCAAGCCACTGAGTGGCAACGGTGGCAAGGAAAACTCCCTAAGATGTTTTTTGAGGAAGAAACCTTGAGAGGAACCCGACTCAGAAGGGAAACCCATCCTCATCTGGGTAACACAGATTGTGAATGTAACACAGATATTGTGAAAATGAGAAGTATGTATGGTCCTTAGGAGCAGCCGTAGTCCCAGCAGAAGATTTGGGCTCATCCAGAGGCAGAAGGGATCTGGATCTCCAATATCTCCATAAATGTGTGGGGCTCGGCAAAAGAGAGAGGGAGAAAACGATTAGGACTGTGAGGTAGTGCGATATAATCTAGTCAGGGTAAGCTTGAGTAAACAAATATGTTTTAAGCCTAGATTAAACACTGAGACTGTGTCTGAGTCCCGAACACTAATAGAAGACTGTTCCATAACTGTGGGGCTCTATAAGAGAAGGCTCTTCCCCTGCAGTAGACTTCACTATTCTAGGTAATATCAAATAGCCTGCATCTTTTGATCTGAGTAGGCGTGGGATCATATAAAACCAGAAGGTCGCTTAGATATTGTGGAGCGAGACCGGTAGTGCTTTATAGGTTAATAAAAGTATTTTAAACTTAATCGAAATTTTACGGGAGCCAATGCAGTGTGGATAAGATCGGGTGATATGGTCGTATCTTCTAGTTCTAGTAAGACTCTAGCAGCTGCATTCTGGACTAACGGAGCTTATTTATATTCTTACTGGAACATCCAGACAGTAAGGCATTACAGTAATCTAATCTAGAGGTGACAATGCATGAACCAGTATTTCTGCATCATGTAGTGACAATATGTTTCTTATCTTAGAAATATTTCTGAGATGAAAGAAACTATCCTAGTAATATTATCTACATGAGCATCAAATGATAGACTGAGTCAATAATCACCTCCGAGGTCTTTAACTGCTTACATGATGAAAACAGAAAGACCATCCAGAGTTACTGTGTAGTCAGGAAGATTACTTAGCTGCTAACGTGGGCCTAATAAAAGTATTTCTGTTTTATCAGAATTAAGTAAAGGTTAGTTAACATCCAACATCTAATGTCATTTACACAGTCCTCCACTTTACTAAGCTTCTGTCTGTCCTCTGGCTTCGCTGAAACATACAGCTGTGTATCATCAGCATAACAGTGGAACTAATTCCATGTTTACGAATAATTTGTCCTAGGGGTAACATATATAAGGTAAAAGCAGGGGCCTAAAACAGAACCCTGGAACTCCAAAGTAACCTCAGTACGCATGGAGAAATCACCATTTATATCTACGAATTGATAACGATCGGTCAGATAAGACCTGAGCCAGAGAACTGTTCCTTTACCAACAACATTTTCTAATCTATCAAGGAGAATAGTGTGATCTATGGTACGAAAGCTGCACTAAGGTCTAGTAACACAAGCAGCGAGACACAACCCTGATCAGAGGTCAGAAGAAGTCATTACTACTTTAACTAGTGCTGTCTCTGTGCTGTGATGAGGTTTAAACCTGACTGATATATTTCATGAATGTTGTTCCTTTCTAAGTATGAGCATAACTGTTTTGCTACTACCTTTTCTAGAATCTTTGAGATGAAGGGGAGATTCGATATTGGTCTATAATTGGATAATTGAGAGCCGGGTCAAGGTCAGGTTTTTTATCAATGGTTTAATAACTGCTAATTTTAGAATTTAGGACATAGCCAGTGGTTAGGGAGGAATTTACTATATTTAAAAGTACTTAATTACTCCTGGACAAATCTGTTTAAACAAACATGTGGGTATAGGATTAGTATGCAGGTTGATGAATTAGATGATGAGATTAGTGTAGCTAGGTGGGTCTCTATAAGCGAGCAAAACACTCTAAACATTGATCCGTATTGCCACATTGTTATCTAATGGGTTTGTTACATTACTGACCGGTTGTAATTTAATGGCCTGTATTTCATCTCTAATATTTTCAATTTTATAAATGAAAAATTTCATAAAATCCTCACTGCTATGAAATGATTGAGTTTTTTCCTCTGAAGTGGTTTTATTCCTAGTTAGTTGTGCTACCGTGTTGAAGAGGAATCTGGAATTGTTTTGGTTGTCTCCTATTAAGGTGGAGAAGTAGATCTTTTTAGCATCGACAAGAGATTTCCTATATTGCAGTAGGCTCTCCTTCCATGCTGTCTGAAATATAACCAGCTTGGTTTGGCGCCATTTACGTTCTAATTGTCTAGATTTCTGTTTTAAGGATCGCGTTAGATCATTATACCAGGGTGCTAATTTTTTTTGTCTAATTATTTTCCTTTTGAGTGGAGCCACTCTATCTAGTGTGCAACGGAGTGTTGACTCCAAACTTTCAGTTGCCTGGTCGAGATCTACTGGATCAGGCGCTGATCCAAAACTAACTGATGTCTCTGGTAGGTTATTTATGAAGCTCAGTGCAGTAGCTGATGTGAATGTGCGTTTTACGCGGTAGCGAGGCGAGGTGGAGATATTATAATCCATACGGATTATGAATGAGATAAGATGGTGGTCTGAGATAACTTCAGACTGTGGAATAATTTCAATATTTTCTATACGTAGTCCGTATGTTAGTATGAGGTCAAGAGTGTGACCACCACTATGAGTAGGCCCGATCACGTTCTGATTAATCCCTACTGAATCTAAGATGGACACGACCGCTGTTCTCAGAGGGTCCTCCAGGTTATCAAAATGAACATTAAAATCTCCGGACGATTAATGCTTTATTTACAGACACAACCAGGTTTGATACAAAGTCTGCAAATTCACTAAGAAATTCAGTATAAGGCCCTGGGGGTCTGTAAATAATAATTAGAAGGAACTGACTTATTTTTTGGCTATGGGATTTACACTGGTATAAAGAATTTCAAAGGAATTAAACTTATGACTATATTTTTGTGTGACGACTAGATTTTGACTATGGATAAGACCAACCCCTCCTCCTCTACCAGTTATGCGAGGGCTGATGTACATAACTGTATCCAGGAGGACTGGCCTCTTTAATGCTATGTACTCATTTGGTTTTAACCCAAGTTTCCGTTAAACACATTTAATTACTTGAACCAACAATATATTAAAACCAAAACCACACCAGAAACTTTGTAAGGATGAACAGTCATAAAGGTGTGGAGATGGGTGAATAATATGTGTGTAGAAACAAGTTTAAACAAAAAAACACTAGGTTGAGTATAATAGAAGATTGTAAAAAATAAACGCGAGGAGCAATATACACTTCTCCACTTTCAGTGGCGCTAATATTGGGCATCAATTTTACAAATGAAACCGTCATTAATCACAGGGTTATTATTACACGTCCCTGAAACCGAGCTTTCATCAGAACTAAATAATAGCCTTGGGGTTCGCCCGAGATGTGGATAGGGGTCACAGGAGACTTTTAGCAACCGTTATTTATAATGCTTATAAACTTGATCGATGTATTATTTCATAATAATTCAAACCCGTTTATAATGTTTTATAATATTTACAGATATCCGAATGGTTCGTACAGTCGTGTGGAAAAAATAAGTACACCCCATGGGAATTATTGGCTTATTTATTTATTTATTTACATATCTGGACAACAGCGCGTATTAATAAAGTTGAGACACTCTATCAGATGACAAAACAAAAATGGACATTTTTGTAGTCGTTTTCACTGTTTAAACGACGAGAGAAACAAAAAGATCAATCGTATGGAAGCAGTAAGTACACCCCTACATTTATCACACCTTCAAATCCATAAAATTAGTATCAGGTGTTGAAGATCGTGTGCCAGGGATTAGAACCTGCTCAGGGAGTGCAGGTGGAACCGGTCTTATTTACACCGCGCTCATATCTAATGTCTGTTAAATCTACAACTAACTAGCATCATGTATACAATTAGCACTAACATCATGGCAATCTGAACAGAAATGGAAATATATAGAAACACGTTCATTAAGATGAGATTGGTGGACATTGTGTGCACAAATGTACAGTAAATACTAACGCAGCAATTTTTGGAGTGCTGAAAATATCACAACCCCCCCTTTTTGTTATATCTCAGGCAACTTCCAGAATACAATGAGACATCATTTGAATTTAAGGCATCAGATCTGCTGGAGAGGGACAGCTTTTATTATTTGGCTGCTGCTTTGTCACACACACACACACACACACACACACACACACACACACACACACACACACTCTCTCTCTCTCTCTCTCTCTCTTACACTTTGTTTTCTCAGCCTAGTCTTATTCCTCCGCCTCTGTTTGAAAGTCCCAGGGTAGATACATAGTGTGAAATTAAAAACGTGAGTGATGCATCAAACCCAAATCCTGAGCACTACTCAAATCCTGAGCACTACTAAGCTATATGCTTTGGTGATGATATTGCTGCTTGTTTATCCACATGACACTGCTTAGATGTTGATCGATGTTGGTGAGAGAGAAATCTGTGGTGTGAAACAGAAAATTGTGTGCATTTGTGTCTCCTGTATGAACGGACACAGGTGCAAACACTGGAAAAAACGTGGTGCCAGCCGGGCCTTTGGGGCATCACCATCTAAATCCGTCCCTGATTTGATGGGTCCTGGCCATGATACTGACCCTGGCTTTTCCCCCAAATTATATAGATCTTCTTCATTATTCAGTGGGTCTCGTTTCACTCCAAACAGTTCACATCATCTCTAAATCCTTCTTCTGCGTTTTGTTTAATGTCAATTTTTAATGACGCCATCAGACCATTAAATATTCATCTTTGTTACACACCTCATACTTAAGCGTGCAGCACAGACTGTGTTTCATACACAGGAAAGAAATCTATCATCCTGGTGCATCTGTGACTCTATCGAGAACACGAAGATTCTCTCTAGCGTTATACACCGGCTTGCGTGTGCTACCGAGAGCTCGTTTTATTTGATCCTTTATCAAGCAGTAATGCGACACATCATCAGTCTTTACTAATACACGTCGAACATGTTCAAGAGCACACTTGAGCACATATAGTGAATTATTTTCACATTATTTTCATTATATATCTACCAAATGCTGTCCAAATCTCGTTTAAGAGCTGGAAAAGTATGGCTGGCTCAGGATTTTATATATATATATATATATATATATATATATATATATATATGGTTATAAGTGGTTAGCATGTTCGCCAGGGTCGGGGGTTCGATTCCCACCATGGCGCTGTGTGTGTGGGGTTGCATGTTCTCCCCGTGCTGCGGGGGTTTACTCCGGGTAGTCCGGTTTCCTCCCTCAGTCCAAAGACATGCATGGTTGGCTGATTGGCCTGTCTAAAGTGTCCGTAGTGTATGAATGGGTGTGTGAGTGTGTATGTGATTGTGTCCTGCGATGGACTGGCACCCTGTCCAGGGTGTACCCCACCTTGTACCCGATACTCCCTGGGATAGGCTCCAGGTTCCCCTGCGACCATGAAAAGGATAAGCGGTATAGAAGATGGATGGATGGATAATATAATATAATATAATATAACAATATCATGTTCTTCTGATTAATCACATCCATAACATTTATATCCTGATAGGCATGGTCTCTTCCAAGATGACTCCGCCCCCCACCCACAGAAATAAAAAAAATAAAATCTTTTGGAAGAACATATGTTTATCGGTCAAGTTCAATCCCAGAGACTTGTAGAATCTATCCCAAGGTACACTGAAGGAAGATTGAAACTGTTCCGATGGCTCAAAACCTTACTAACGAACTACTTATGTTGTGTTTTTCCTTTAATTTGTCAGCTTCTCTAAGAAAAGGAAAGGATTTATATTCAGTACTTGATTAAATGAAAGCAGCTTTCAGTAGTGCACTCAGAGTTCTGGATCCACAAATGAAGCCATCCATGCATCCATCTATCCATCCATCTTCTATACCGCTTATCCTACAGGGTCATGGGAAACCTATCCCAAGGAGCATGGGGCACAAGGCGGGGTACACCCTGGATGGGTTCCAATCCATCGCAGGGCACAATCACACATCCATTCATACACTACGGACACTTTGGACACGCTAATGTGAGGCGAACGTGCTAAGCACTAAGCCACCGTGCGCCCCCAAATAAATCCAAATGGATTTATTAAAACGTGAACAAATTACGACTATGGCTTAGAATACGAGTGAACTGTGAAAGAGATTAATTCATTTCCCCCAAAGGATTTGACTTCGTTTAAGAGCTGAGGTTGTGCCTGCTGGACTCAAATGAAAATGGCACTTTGATTAAGTGAAAATGTTCATCAGGTGGCTTTGGATAATTTCCCAATTTCACTTTATAGCGCAGATGGCTTTGGTAATTATAATTATAGCACATAATTATGTTATTAAAAAATCAGGTGCACAAAACCATCTGTTTCAGCCGAAAGGAAAATTCCGAATCCGTGTATTACAGTATATCCGTGCTGGGAGATGTGAAGGGCTGATCTGAGTTCAGATTGAACTGTTCATGAACTTTTATTTAGCTACTTGCGTATTATTAATGTGTCTGTCTGAATCGCTGTTGCTGTGCTTTTGTTCAGTGGCGGAAAAGAGTACAAAACACATGGACTTCTACTATACAGTGGTAATAATTCACTGAAAAGTAAAGAAAAATATGTCATCTGATGAAAAACTACTTGATTAATTGGGACGTTCCACCAGTATAGCACCTTTTTTTTTTTTGTCCTGTGAAAAGTTTTCAAAGGACACCTGCATAGAATATAAAACGTAATACTTGTATAAAAAGTAAGAAAAGTAAGTCCTCTTGATTATCTTTCAAATATTGAAACAACTCTGTTCTGTTACCAATATTATGGCTACAAAGTAATATTCATGTGAAGAATTTCTTTATTTATTGTTAAAAAAAATCAATAAAATGATGTTGAATGTGACGTATGGTTCCAAAGTTAGCATCCTTCCCTGAATAATGGATAATATCAGGCTGGATCTTCAACCCTGTTACCGAAGAAGTCCATTTTTAAAGACTTCAGATGCCCCAATGGTAGGCTAATGCTGGAATATACATGTTTGTTTGAGATAATGGAAATATTTTATCCTCTTAAAGGGCATTGTAACTGTGCCTGCAATAATATTAGAAAATCTCCAAGTGACGTCAGAGCGACACGCAACCGCCACCACATATTTAAATAGAAACATACATCGTGTGTTTTAGGATGGAGATTCCCTTTTGTACCGAGGTAATGTTTGAACATCGTTTTATCAATTGAGAGAGAGAGAGAGAGAGAGAGAGAGAGATTTATCCCAGTCCTAAGGAATAGGACCAATGAAATGACCCTTTCTGGAATTACGGGGAGTTCTGCTCCGCATGATACGACCTTGGGAAATGAGTTTGGTTGGAGTCCCACGTGGCATACAGAGAAAGGAAAGAGATGTTCAAAGCCAAATTCTATCATTTAATAAAACAATGAATATTTCTAAGTAGACTGGCACCCTGTCTGGGGTGTACCCCGTCTTGTGCCCAATGCTCCCTGGGATAGGCTCCAGGTTCCCCGCGACCCTGAAGAAGGAGTAAGCGGTAGAGGATGGATGGATGGATGCATATTTCTAAGTACATCATCAAGTCATAATTTGGTCCCCAGTACCCATGGAGCTTTCATACCGTACATGGTACGGTCCCCACTTGAGCTCGGATGAAAGGAAACCCAGACGACTTCGTCCACAAAAACCAGGGCTCATGTTCCTGAGGTAGCTTTCACACTCGACCAGACATACAGAAGTCTTGGCACAAATTCTTTTGGCTTGAGAGGAAAAAAAACGCAACTGTGAAAATCCCCTCAACGCCTTGGTGTAATATTTACACCTTACATCCCACTGCTACGTCTCATATTTGACTGCTTACATGGTCTACACCTCGCGTGTGGTCTGCTGTTCGGTTCATTTAGCGTCGAGTGCTTGTTTTCGCGCTGCCACTACTATTCCTATCCTTCAGTCCTGATGGTTTAGGCACTAGAAGTTTTTTCCCATGGCAGCTTCCTTTCTTTATAGTATATAGTACACAGTGTGTGTGTGTGTGTGTGTGTGTGTGTGTGTGTGTGTGTGAGCATCCAGTCAGCGTTTGAAAATTGCTTGCAGGCCACCAGTTTGAAATTGATTTGTCAGAAACAGTAAATGATCTCCTCTTGATGTCTGTCACGTCTTGGAGGATTTCGTGATGGGAAAGTGGAAAGAAAAAAACAGGCTCCACGAGCCAGAACCGGCGCAAAACTTTCTCTCCTCGGATCCGGGGTGTGAGAAAGAAGATACGTTTCATGTCAACATCTGCGAGACGCCTTCGATTCACGTTTCTTTCTCTCGAGCGATGAGGTATAAAGGTCGGACTGACGGGTCGAGTTGACAGGAAGGCTACGGTAACTCGAGTAACCGCTCCTTACTGCCGTAGTGAGCAGAAAAGCATCTCAGAATGCACTCCTATCAGACAAGAGACTGGAATGGGCACAGGTTCACCCAAGCTGATGAATTTCGATTTTTCCTGCGTCATGCAGATGGTGGGGTCACGATTTGGCGTCAACAGCATGAGTTCACCTGTGTTGTGTCAACACTCCAGGCTGGTGGTGGTGGTGTGATGTTCCGAGGAATGTCTTTTTCACACATTGAGCCTCAAAATACCAATCAAGCATTGTTTGAATGCCACAGCCTGTCTGAGTATCGTTCCTGACCATGCGTATCCCATTTCATCAGCTCTTCCATGTCATCCTTTTTGCCATGGTCCACCTCTTCATTTTATTATTATTATTATTATTATTTATTTAATTTTTTTTAGGAGTTTGCAGGTTCTCCCCGTGCTGCGGGGGTTTCCTCCAGGTACTCCGGTTTCCTCCCCCAGTCCAAAGACATGCATGGTAGGCTGATTGGCGTGTCTAAAGTCTTCGTAGTGTATGAATGGGTGTATGAGTGTGTATGTGATTGTGCCCTGTGATGGATTGGCACCCTGTCCAGGGTGTACCCTGCCTCGTGCCCTATGCTCCCTGGGATAGGCTCCAGGTTCCTCGTTATCCTGAAATGGATAAGCAGTATAGAAGATGGATGGATGGATGGATTTCCTTTTTTTGCTGCTAACCCATACACGTCAAAATGTGTGTTTTATGAAGTGCCCCACTCGACAGCAGGTGTCAACTCTCAGACATCCAGACCCACTCGAATCCTGTCTGGTTCTTCTTTGATGTTTTCCTTTATTTTCTACATGGCTGTTCCTTAATGTCAGCAGGTACCACCTATCAATCTTGTCTATAGCATCTGAAGTGGTTTTTCTTCAAAGAGACTAAAAGCTAGCTTCGGTCATATGATGTCACTGAAGTGTTCTGTTCATATTTGAACTCTGAAACTTTGAGGCAGTGAAAATGCTGCCTCAGAAGGCTGCGAGATAAAGATCAGCAGCGTTCGGACGAAGGAAACACAACGTTTGACATTCTTCAGTGAAAGAATAACAGACTGTCATGCTGCGTGTTTGTAGAATCAGCCTTGAGGTTTATTTTAAAATGCTACATTAATCATGTTTTCTCATTTTTTTTATTCTGTTAGTAGAGTGCGTAGGAAGGATGATCTATTTAATGGTCGATTTGTTAAAGTTTTTTTTTTTTTAATGTTTATATGACGGTGGTGTTGATGTAATAAGATTAGACTTTTCTTTTGTCCAGATCACATGTTTTTAATTCTTCTTCTTCAGATTTCTCTCCTCTCATCTTTCTCTCCTTTCTTTTTCTCTCTTCTAGTTTTTCACAGCACTTTTTTCTTCCTTTGTCTTTTTTCCTTTATTTGTTTGTTCCTTCTTTCCTTCCTCACTTTTTCATCACCTTCTTTCTTTCTTTCCCTTTTCATTATACCGTTTGTCCATATTCCTGTAAAATTATTTACTGTTTCTGAATTTTCGGTCTTCCTGACTTCCTTTCTTCTTGATCTCCGTTTTTGACCTCCATCCTTCCGTTCTTCCCTACTTCCTGACTAACTTGTTTCCTTACTTCCTTTCTTCTTTGTTTCCTTCCTTTCTTCCTTTCTACATTTATTAATTGTTTTAACTTTGTTTTTGACTTCCTTGTTTTCTTCCTTCCTTCCTTCCTTCTTTCCAGACGTTCTTTCTTCCTTTTTGACTGCCCATTCATTTATTTATTTCTTTTTATTTAACTGTTCCTTCCTTCCTTCATTCATTCATTCCTTTCTGACTTCCTTCCTGCCTTTCTGACTACCTTATTTCCTTCCTTCCTTCTTTCATTCCTTCCTTCCTTCCTTCCTTCCTTCCTTCCTTCCAGACTTTCATTCTTCCTTTTTGATTGACCCTTTTTTTCTTCCTTCCTTCCTTTTTCTTTCTTTCTTTCATTCATTCCTTCCTTTCTGACTTCCTTGTTTTCTATCTTCATTAATTTATTCCTCCCTGACTTCCTTTTTGACTTCCTTCCTTCCTTTCTGCCTATATTTCCTTCCTTCCTTGTTTCATTACCTTCCTTCCTTCTTTCTTTCCAGACTTTCATTCTTCCTTTTTTGATTGACTGACTTTCTTTCATTCTTTCATTCCTACCTTCTTCACTTCCTTGTTTCCCGAAATCTTTGTTTTCTTTCTGCATTCATTCATTCCTCCCTGACTTCATTTCCTTCCTTCCTTGTTTCATTCCTTCCTTCTTTCTTTCCAAACGTTCTTTCTTCCTTTTGATTGACTTCTTTCTTTCTTTTGATTGAACTTTTCTTTCCTTCCTTCCTTCCTTCCTTCCTTCCTTCCTTCCTTCCTTCCTTCCTTCCACTGTTCCACACTTCCTGACCGACATCATATCACAAATGAGCAAACCAGAGGCGACAACAGGAGCCAGGAACGAGACTCAGTAGGGATTATATCCTCTTGTGGATGACACTGGATAGTAGGACTATAACTCATGACCGTATTCAGGTGTAGAATACTAAAGACAAACAATACTGCATGTGTTCACAGGTGATCATACGCTTTCAACAGATCATGGAATAAGAGTCCTGGGATGAGCACAGGACAGCCTTTCTGATTACAGCAGCAGTTCTTATCATCCAGATAATTAAACAGATTAAACAGTAAAGCACTAGGCACCTGGACATGTACTATTTTTAGGAAGAGCAATAATTAGGCTGTCCATGTGGGAGCATCCTCAGCAGCAGGAGATGTGTGATGAGTGCAGAAATACCCCCACAGAATCGCAGATGTGTGTCAGGAACCTTGCTTTCCTGTCACGCTCACTCATTTCTTTAGTTATTTATGTTTCACCAACGTTGCTTGCTATTCAATTTCCTTAAAATCAGTAAACTAATCAGGAAAAGAGAGTTAATCTGGCATTTTGACGGGAAGGACTCCCCACACGTCAAGATGATGGATTGATCGGTTTGAAAAGTTCAAACGCGGATTGAATTAAAATCCCAGTAATTCGGCATCCCGGGCTGTATTCGTGTGTGTGTGTGTGTGTGTGTGTGTGTGTGTGTGTGTGTGTGTGTGTGCGGGAGAGTAATTCGCTGGTACCACGCTGGAGTTTTGTTGATTTGGTTTGCATTCCTGCTAAACTGAGAAGAACGCGCTTTCAGTTACGCACTTGTCACAGACATTACGAAAAACCTTTTTTACCAATGCTTTTTTGAAATGAACTAACAAAATACTATTTCAGCAAAAACTAAATATAAACTTGCTGGATAACTGCATTTTATTCCTTCTGCTGCACTGTCGCATTAAATGTCTCGTGTCAGTCATCAGAAACGCGCAGAAAACCGCTTGTGAATCCTCCATGTCCCGAAGAGTTACATTTTCTCACACCACAGCAATGGAGCAACTAATGTTTTCTTATTTATTTATTTATTTATTTATTTTTAAATGGCACGTTCTACTTTTTAATCCCTTAAATGAACAAGTTCGTCCCCGTTATCGCTTGCGCTATAGCAGCTGTTTTGAAACGAATAAGCCACCTTTTACGTTCATCCTTCCTGAAGTCTTTCCTGCAGAGGAAAGTTACACTACTACAGTACTCCATTACTATAGAAACGATAAAGTACAGTATTAGAAAGAGGGCGTTTGAAATGAACCGACAAATCGACGAATTCTGGACCAATCAGAATCCGGAATTTAACTACCAGACAAGATGACACTTCCGAAAACGGCAGCCTCTGTTTTTACATTCGGTATCAACAGTACTCGTTCGAATGAGCACAAAGAAAAGAGAAGAAAAAGACCGAACACACAACAAAAAGCAGCGTGAATTTGAATGTACGTGACTCAAACCCTGTAAGCGAAAGCACCAAACCAAACCCGTATGGGGTGAAGGCAATCAATCAGTGATTCCCACAGAAAGAACTGGCATTTGAACCTGCTGTACTGATTTGGAACAGCAGCTTTAAAAAAAAAATAAATAAATAAAAAAAGCCTTGTAACTGTCGTCGTGTTTTTTAGCGCTAATCCTGCGACAGATGACCGCGCGAGGCGTCCCTGCACCCAGGTGTCGCTGTGATTCGAAAAATCTATCTTGGGAGTTTGGTTCTTTCCTATCCCACATTTTTAAAAAATGTATTATTTTATTGATTGATTTCATTTATTTTTAGCGTTTCTGCTCCGTTTTGAAATCCTGAACCCTGTTGTGTCAGTTTAAATGCATTTTTAATGCTTTGAACTGGGAACTAGGGACGTCTTTGAAAAGAATGTTTCACTTAGTCTATTAAATATTAAAAGGTTATGTTAGATTAGATTATATAACTCCGACTCAGACTGATCATTCGCCAGTCACCGTTTAAGATCTCCGTGTGAGATTCCGGCTGGAAGGACGAGGTCTCGGAGCACTACGTTTAATCTCAGCAGTCCAAAAATTCCCCTTAATACTGTTCGTTCAGACGTTATCGTCATACTGCAGTACTCGAGATTTGAAAATAACTAGAACGTGAACTAGAACTAGAACGTCATGTGACTGTGTTTTATTATAATTTTTTTTTCATATGAGCTATCAGTCAAAATATTCCAATAAAAATGGTAGCTAAACCAGCTAAACCGACATACAGTATGAATCTGGAATGATTGACAGGTGCGTCGGTGTTCTGGACGTATTACCTGATATTAGCCGACCTTCTCTAGAAGCCCCGCCCCCTTCCCTTCATCTTGATTTTGTAATATTTCAACCATTGCTCTCATCTTGACTCAGTTTTCCTTCTTGAAAGATGACGTGGCCTTCTTGTTTTCCGTCACGGTACATGGAGACGTTTAGTGTCCAACCTAGCTAACATTAGACATTAACATCAGTTCATTAGAGATGCGCAAAAATGTCTGTGTCTTACCCTTTATACCGTGATGAACACCATCACACCGGGTATGCAGGATCATTCTTCACGACCAATGTCATGGTGGTTTGTGGACTGGGGCTCTGACAGTCCCTCAACCTCAGCTACATCACTCGAGATGGTGGAGTTTTTAATCCAGCTCGGGGGTTTATTATTGTGTCTGTACCTGCTTGTGTCTTTTCTAATGAATTTAGATGGCTCTGTTTCCCAAAATAAAAACAAACCAAACTAATTTGAAGCAACATGACCAACAGTAACCAACAGTTACTAAGGAAGGGTCACTAGACTCGTTGCACTTACCAATGAACATGTTCTTTATTTGAGCTGCTAATGCAAGCATGGAAGTACAAAAAATCTGGCAAGGTTTCTAAAATATATATATATATATATAAATTAATAAAATAAACTATTAGTGTGTATGCATTTGTAATCAATTACATCACAACTCTACAGTAATGAAACTGTGTATTCTTACATAATCTATCCTTTGGGGCATTTTATTTATTTATTTATTTTTTGCTTTTTTCCCTGCTAAATCTTCTCGCCGTTCCTCGATATGACACCATCCAGATGGCAAAACCTTGAGCGGAGCCAGGAAACAAATCCAGCAGGCCCTCTGCCATATACACACCTACAGAAATATAGGACATTATCCGCCTGAAATGGGTAGATAAGTGAAAAAAAAAATGGATGTGTAGCAGCGTATACGGCGGCAGGAACAGATAAAGTGTATGCACAGCGGGGAGGTAAAGCTTTGTGTGAGAAACGATCTTACTCTACGCTTACACGAAGAAGCCGGGCTTTATCGGTTTACATGCATATTAATTAGCATTCTTGCCAGTGAGAGGGATTCTCCGGTGAAAAATCAACTAATAATTAGAGAAAATGCAAATACGCTCCATTATAACTGAACACAATTAGCCGAGCGCTATAGTGAAAGCGGGTGTATAATTAAATTATAATGATGCGCAGTAATGTCCTAAAAGTCCCGGACCAGGAACTGATCTCGTTTCCCTGAGGTGTTTTACTCCTCTTATACAGCAGCGACTTGCAAAGGATTGCATTTTTTTTTTATTTCTTTCTTAAACGACGACACGTCACACTTTTTATCCATTAATAGTTACTAATTACTAAAAGGTAAATTTATCTACTATTTCCTATTATAAGTAGTTTTCTACTCAATATTTGATAAAAACCATTAAAATCTCAAGCTTGAATTTAGTGGAAAAAAACCCAAAACAACAACAACCTAGAAATAGGTTTAATAATAATAATATTATGTTTATCGTTGGTTTATCATTAGCGGTGCGAAAATGCAGATCAGACGGTTTGGATCGGTGCGTCAGTTTGAAAGACGATAATCGTAAAGATTCGAGGGAAAACGTTATCAATTGGTTAGTATCGAGTAGAATTAACTACAAATGGATTATTATTGAAAAAGACGACATGTAATTGGTGAGTAAGGGATAAATCATGTATTTAAACAGGCTAACGAGGCGATTTGCCCGTAACTCGGACACTTAAAATGATCCTGATTTACATCATCATCGTTCACAAAGTAACGGGAAATTCCCCAGATCCATCAGATGGTCACATTTCGATCGGAGCTTACTAAATTGTACCGTATGATATGATGTCGTTTGTATTGTAGTGTATCTTGCGTTAAGAATGGAAATTGTATCGTATCGTATCGTATCATAGCAGATTCAGTGGTATCATTATATCTTATTGTTGCCTTGACTCTTTTTACCAGACGCCCAAATATGGAATTTCTGCCTGTTTTGCACTGAATGTATTTGTGATGTCTGACTCCACAGTAATGGTTAATGGCTCATATGAAAGTAGACACTCAGGGTTTTAGGAATTGTTTACACGAGAGCGTTTTCGTTTTAAAACGCAGAACTGCTGCTACGGTTACGCCTGTCGTCTACGCTACTCAGGGACAGGGATCGTTTCTGAAACATGGCGGAAACGCCAGCGTGGACGAGGATCGTTTTCATTTGAAAACACCGCTTTAAAACCAAAGCAGCATAGTGTAAACAGGGCTTTAGTTGCGTTGTCTGTTTGATCAGTGTACCAGTGGTATTGTGGTTTGCCCAGCAGGGGGCTCACACTCCTCCCGGTTCCCATCGCCCTGCTCACCAGCAGCTACACACAGAGTCACGATGCTCTACACACAGAAACCCAACAGTGTCCTGACTCATCTTATAACATACATGCGGCGATAAAATAATTCGTTTTGTTCATACTGATGAAAATCGGTACAAGTCGGTTTCCATTCCGGTGGCGGGATCGAACGACAGTGTACCGCAGGAAAGGGTTAAGAGGTTTACACCCCTATTATTAGCCCTATTATTTATTATGTAGCTCCAGAATAAAACTAAAGAAGCTAGGACGTCTTGTTTAATCAATTACATCCGGATAAAAGCGAGGGAAATTAAACAATCACCACCAGATATCGACTGCTCTGTGTGTACAGCAGTGTGTCACGATCCCTACTGCCTTTCAGCCAATGAGAACGCACTATCTGTTATTAGTTTCCTGCTGGACTAAATGAACATGTTACATTTTGACCGCTGAAGAAATCCGAATGGGTTTTAATAGTGCACTCTTTGTAAACCAGAGTAAAATGGCAAACTTTATTTCAACACGTGCCTCGTTAATCAGGTGTCTGATATGAATAATGCAGATGGTCATAAATGTCACTTTCACTCTGACCTTTCCCATGTTGTAGTCATGTTGCGCTTTCCTTCGAGCTTCAAGAATAAAATGCCCTTTTTTTTAAAAAACAGACGGTGATGGAGACACGGTCTCTTCAGGGGGAAAAAATGCAGACTATTTGCAGCGTATGTCCTCCGGGCCACATGTGTGTGTTTTTATGGTGTATTTAAATGGCACAGTGGCATCATCTGCTTCTGTCTGGATCATTCTGATGAGGGGTGATTTTAATCACACACACACACACACACACACATACACACACACACACAGGTCTGACTATCCTCTTGAGACCTGTAACAGTTCTATGAGCATTAAGACACTTGGCTCTGACATGTGGGCCAACAGGGTGTGTGTGTGTGTGTGTGTGTGTGTTTATCATTCCGTCCTCAAGCACTTATCTCTGTGGCAGCCCTATTAGGATGTTTCCTACTCTGCAGTATAACTTGTTTACAGCACTACATCTCTATCATACAGTTTCCCTTTCATGTCTAATTAAATTCTATAACCTCGGGTTTAGTCATGTCTCCGTCATGTCCCGGTGCAGTGCCGAGGCGCTTTGGGGATTTTCCAGCTGTAACACAGACACCTGGGGAACCTGCTCATTATGCGACAAGCTACACACACACACACACACACACACACACACGTGCACACACTCCTGAATTCAGTCCTTGGAGAGCGTCCGCTCACACAGATTTATTCTGTTCGAGTTACTAACACCCCTGAGCAGGTAAAGAATTCATAGTTCAGATTTACAGCCGACCTTCGTGAAAAGTCGTATAAAATGGCTGGTATGTGATTTTAAGGATGTGGACACTTTTTTATGTGTACTTTTACTTTAACTCGGTGTTTTGAAGTAGTGCTTTAAGTGCTGTTTGTAATAGTGATGGTAGACGATACCGCTGAAGATATGATTTCTATACACCGCAGAGGATTTATTTATTTGTTTGTTTTGGTCACCGAGTAATCATGTAAAGTTATATCTTCTAGAAAGGAATCACGGTAGTAAAAAAAAAAAAAAAATCTGTGAATTGATTTACTCACACGAATAAATACAAAAATTTGATCCAAGCATGTTTGGGGTGGAGTATCTTTCTCATTGTTTCTCTTGAAGCATAAAATTTAGAAAATAATGAGCAATTGCAAAACGTTTGGAATGACGAGCGTTTGTTTCTTACTTTGAATGCTAAATAAATGTAAATGTACTATTCGAGAAGCTGAGTGTCTTTATATATATATATATATTTTTTTATTTATTTTATTTTTTTTGTGTGCCTGTTTAAATTCATGACCGCGCACACTGTACTGTACCGCAGTTCCATTATCACTGTGGAGGTAACTCGGGACTTCATTTCCCAGCAGCCACTGCATCATACTACATCACTGTCACATGACCACCTGCACCTGTATCAAGTTTCTGTTTAACGAGCACTCCTATATATAGCCGCTGTTTGTACTGCTTCCTCGTCTTACGTATTGTCTAACGTCACCTGTGTCCCTGTACCATGTTTTGTTTCCTAGTTTATGTTTAGCCTTAGCCTCGGTATTCTGCCTAGTTGTCTTAGTTTTGTTGTTTGTTTGTTTGTTCATCAAATGTTTTAAGATCTGCACTTGCTTCCATATCCATCTTTGAAACGTGATGTTGTTGCCGTATGGCAACAATTACATCCTTAAAATATATCAATTTGTTTAAATGACACACACAAAAAAAAGAATGTTAACTTAGTCAGAGAGTGTTTCAATGTTTGCCTTTAAGTAGTTTTGCATAATGATGAAAATGAATTAAATCATTAAGGATGACCTTCACTGTGCCATGTGATTGCAGAAAAGGAAGTGCAAAGAGCACTTCTTGGTCATGTGACATGGCAATTTTTCTATTTTCCAGTTACATAAGAAAATTGTAGTTTTGTATTATTGCCTATTTTAAAAAATGGAGATAAATGAATCGTTGCTGTATGGCAACACCGTGCTGTAAAGGAGTAAGGCAATGATACGATATTACCAGACCACAGAATCTGCTATGGTACGTTACGATATTTAAGGTTAGCACAGAATCCTACAATATGATATAATTAGATTATTAAAGCAACAATATGGAATTTGACGATACCGCTGAATTTGCTACGATACAATATTGATTTTCATTATTAAGGTAGCAGTTCAATATTTTTGCTGATACGCTACGATACGATTTCAGTTCTTGATTTCTACAATACTTTATGATATAATTCGATACAGGTTTTAAGTATCACTAGGGTCAAAACACCTTACTAGCCTACTGACACGTCAGTTTAAAAATATTACTTCTTTTTTTACACCCCAGTTATCTGTCCATTTTCAACACTAATCCATTTATAATCGATTATATTCGACAATCAATTCATGGCTGAAACGCTTGAAGCGATCGGTCTCGTTTTAGTTTCAGTCCTAACTCTCAAACTAGCTTCAGAGTGGCTATGTTTTTTATCCAGGCATTTAAATCCTCACAAAATTTTACGTGGTACTTAAAAGCCAATTGTTTGTCAAAAGCAACAACGATACTTCTGGATTATTAAAACCAATTTAACGTATATAAAATCTTTCAGTTATGCCCGTTTGTTTGCATTTATTTCGGTTGCCAGGTTTCTGAGACAAATCCTGTTTCTTCAAATGCTACAGAAAATGTTCCTTTTTTTTTGTTTGTTTGTTTGTTTGTTTTCAGAAAAGTCATTCAAGTGGAACATTTTTAAGTCTATGTAAATACTATGTAAAGTGCAAAACTCATTCCAGGGCTGACTGTACGGGTAGGTGTTTGTTTATGTTTCCAGAAGCCCACTTACCATTAAGCTGTGCCGTTTCACAGGCGGTCAGAGCACTGATTTACAATGTATATAATGCATAATTATAATCACGTAATTATATCGCACAGCAGACCTTTCCTGGATACTATGTATTGTGTATCAGCAAAAACTGTTTACCGATGCTAATGTTAATCATTCGAATTGTCTAGCATTTGCTCAGACGTACTGTAAGCGGTAGACCAAATACAGCAAAGAACGTACTTTCTGATGGATAACGCCCGAAGCCCTGCGTTAGTCCAACATGACTATTCGAGTTATTTAGTTAGGATTTGTTGGAAAGAAAAAACAAGAAGAATGCCTGTGGTAAGTTAAGTAGTACATATAGTACTGTTATGGGAAAGTAATCAAGGATCGACGGTAGGGTGATGCGGCCCGGGTGCCAATCCATCGCAATCACATACACACTCACACACCCATTCATACACTACGGACCCTCTGGACACGCCAATCAGCCTACCACGCATGTGTTTGGACTGGGGGAGGAAACCAGAGTACCCGGAGGAAACCCCCGCAGCACGGGGAGAACATGCAAACTCCGCATACACAGGGCTACGGTGGGAATCGAACCCCCGACCCTGGAGGTATGAGGCACATATTATCAAACACAACTCTTTATTCATTTGTACTAACATTTAATGCCATGAAATACCATGAAACAAGTTAGTTCCTGTTTTTGCGTATGTTTTAGCAGCTATAAATGTCATTCCCTCACCGGTCTCTCTAGTTTTTTTTTCTCTCTCTCTCTCTCTTCCTCTCTCTCTCTCTCGCTCGCTCGCTCGCTCAAGGTTAATAAGATGCAAAAAACACAGCGGTTCATAACGTTTCCAATAAAACCGGAACGTGCAAATGTCTCCGACGTCCCATTGGATAAAAATGCTACAAAACTTTGACACTGGAGACTCCTTCCATAAATAAATGAGATACATGTTGAATAAACAGAAAACTTCACCATATCAATAACTGTTATTTTGATTAAAAAAATTACAATAAAACAAAATCCATTTATTATTAGACATGGATTATGTGGAGCATCTAACGTCCAAGTCCCCGTGAATGAGCAGTTACTCATCAACTGGAGGCTACAGCCTGGAGATTGCTGAGGATGGTTTCGCTTGAAGTACCATGGAAATGGTTTTGGACCTCAATTCCACATAGACGTTCTCGCTGTGGTTGCTGGGACTACGGTTTCTGCGATGGCCTTGGGACTGCAATTACCACATGCAGTTTTACACTCAGGTCTCCTTTAGTGAACAGTGGACTAGTTCAACAATCAGACCTCATATAAAAACCATAATGAACTTTCTTTTACTCTCACACTATCCATTGTGACCCAGATGAAGACGGGTTCCCTTCTGAGTCTGGTTCCTCTCAAGGTTTCTTCCTCATATCATCAATAGGGATAAATTCTCACACTTAAAATCCATATCCTGCGTTTATGATTCTGTAAAGCTTCTTTGAGACAATGTCCATTGTTAAAAGCGCTATACAAATAAAATTGTATTGAATTGAGTACTATAGAAAGAATAATCTATTAGAACGAGCGTATTAATAATGCTGCTGTTATAGAAAAGTAATCAACCCCTTCTGACCAATCAAAATAACAAATTCAACAGTACTGTAGTAGAAATTCTATTTATTTAGATTTTTTTTTTTTGGTGTTCTTTGTGCGTAGATCACTTCACATCTGCGTTAGCACCGACACTGGTCTAGGAAGAATTGGAGAAAAGAAGCTACACTGAGATCTACTCGATTATAAAGACATTTTGTTTTATGTACACGAGAAAATCTGAACAGAAACCAGAAACTTGTCTTGAAGAGAAGGAAGATGGAAACATCCATCCATTTGTCTTTTGTGCTGTTGTTGTTGGGGTTTTGGTCATGAATCTGAAAAATTCACTTAGCAACAGGTTTGGATGGAAAACGAACCTACTGTGAAGTGCACTTATGAGCGAGGTAGTGCTGCCAAAAAAAAAAAAAAAAACCCCATCCATTAACATACAAATAAAAGCTGTTTTTGCTGTTTGTCTTCAGGAACCCGCTGTTGTTGAACTGAGTGACGCCCCTCTAGGAAGGAGTGTGTGTGTGTGTGTGTGTGTCTTGTGTGCTAAGATGGCTTTCAGATTGTTTCACCCTGCACATCCCATGACCCCTCTCTGTCTGTAAGTGCTCATCAACCCACCAGAAGCACATCACAGTGAGAAGTCATTTCTGCCTGAATAAAATATCACAGTGCATGCTGGGATATGAAGAGTTTTTTTTTTCTTCCTTTTTTTCAACCCCCCATCCCCACCCCCCTTCATATTTCTCACATTTAGAACGTTCTGACTCTGACGTTCAGAGTGTAAAAGAACACGATCAGGGATAAAGACACCAAATGATACGTTTCTTTCATAGGTGCATGTTTTGTGTGGGACTTTTACTTAAGAACGTGCACAAGGTGTGCCTTTTTAATTCATTTGTAGAGTAAAGCTTTAAATTTATATCCTCTATATGCCTCCTATTGTGGGAATGGTGGCTCAGCAGTTAAGTTATCTGGGGCACTGATCAGAAGGTCAGGGGTTCAAGCCCTTGAGCAAGGCCCTTAACCCTCTCTGCTCCAGGGGGTGCTGTATCATGTCTGAACCCAACTTCCTAACAAGCTGGGATATCCGAAGAAACGAATTTCACTGTGCTGTAATGTATATGTCACAAAGGCTTATTATTATTATTATTATTATTATTATCATCATTATTATTATTATTATTATTATTATTATTATTATATACACAGGAAAGGTCCAAAACCTTATAAATTGTCTCCTTTATAAAAACCACCGAATCAACAAAGAAAATCATTGTTTATTTATTTATCTTTATTTACACTAAGAATGTATTTACTCTGTGGATATGTTTTTTCCTTTTTCTTTTTCTATATCATTTATTTATTGTGGCTTCAGTTCCCTGTATAACACTGCCTTAGTACTCCATTCTGTTTCACTAAGGTTTTCTAACACCCTTGTCGACTTTATTTCACACAACATTTCACACAACACCAGCGGCGCATTTATGAGCGGCCACAGGCAGCTTGGACCTAAACTTGTAGTTAAACTAATAAGATACTATTTTTAAAAAAATCCTGAAACTTATTCAGATGTGATTTCGAAACGTTGGTTTGATCTCACGCTCCTTGCCTGCAGACAATCCGAGAAGGCCCTGGGGTTTGGAATATTGCGATTGGATAAACAAAGCAGCCAATGGAAGCAGAGAAGACGTGGAGCTCGCTATGCTTTCTGTCGCATACATAGTGTAACCTAGGGCTGATGCTGTGCTTAGAATCCGAATTTGGATCTTGTAGAGGTCTGGAAAGGCATTAAAAAAAAAATCCCTAAACATTAAGGCTATGTTCAGACATAGATTTTCTTTTAACCTGACTTCTAGACAACATGTTCGCACTGGAAATGACATTCGCTCACGTATCCACCGTGGTTGTCATAGCAACTGAGCAGATTCGCAAATTTTGTTCAATTTGACATCAATGGTGTTAGAAAGCGTTGTGTGACCAGTGACCAATTTATTACGGCCGTGACCGAAGACGGTTGACGACAAATATTCTCTCAGCGCGGGAAATGTTTGATTAAAATCTCAGAGTGTGAGTGCTGCTACGATGCTTGTCCACCTGTAGGAGGTTGGCATTGGATGACATGAAACTCACCTACAAATAACCTAATGTAGCGGGCATGGTGCGACGTAAACAAAACATGCAAACAGACAGAATACATCACTGTATCGCTGTACCAAGCTCGCTTTGAACAATGTTTGTGCTTCTGCGAGCCCATTTTTCTATACGTTCTATAATCGCAGGTCTACCGTAAGAGGATCTTCATCAAATAACCTGACAAGGAGAACACGTGTTATCAGACAGTAGGTCATAGAATTCGGGTAAGATTCAGGTAAGATTAAGCTCCTGTGTTTTATTAATTTTATATATATATATATATAAATACGTGTAGTGGTAGAGAAAAAGACAAATTACGCCGAGTTTAACTGCAATTTCCACAACCAGGTTTATTTTATAGACACGTTGTACTTTTTAAACCTTCAGTAAATCAGGTACAAGCACTTTAAACCAAGTTAAGTTTATTTTTTAAATAAACGCTGACATACAAGGGTCTATAAATCTAACAACATGGTTTGGAACCTGCTTTGAATGAACATTTCAGGGAGGGGAAAAGAAAGGGAAAAAGTGAACTTTTTTAGGCTACTTAAAGACAGAAGATGTACTTCTATCCTCTGTGCATTTCTAAATCATCACACGGTCAGCTCCAACGTTGTCCAGTTCAATTTTTGACGGTTTATGAAATGCTCTTAATGTAGAAAATATGGACAAAAGCCAAAAACAGTCGTACCTCCATGTCTTAAGCACATAGTTATGAGTTAGTAAATGCTTAAATACAGGCGTTTTGTTTTGTTTTTTTAGGTTTTTTGCTATTAATTAAAAATTTTATGTACAAATAATTTCCTGAGCCAAATAATGTCTTTAAAAGCAAAACTGTTTCTTCATCCTCACGACACGATCTATGTTTAATTTTTTTTTATTTCAGAAATATTAAAAACGGTGGTTTTGTGTTCCTGGTAATCGCTTTTTGAACATTGTACAGTACTTTGTACTGCATTGATAAGACTTTACATTAACTTTCCCTTAACTAACATTATTTACAGTAACTACGATGAACTATAACAAAGCAGCATAAACATACTACAGTCAACGAATGGCTGTATTCATCAGTTATTATATTTTAAATAATGAACCAAACTAAATGAATAAACAGCTCCAATAAACACTGTTCAATTAAAAAACGACAAATAAGCTTAAAGTCGTCTCTTTGAACTAAAGCCTTGATGAATGTTTACAGCAGTTTATTGTCAAATTCATGAATTAGGAAAACGGAGGGTGCCAATATTTTTTTGTTGATTGCTGTGGATATACTCGGTGGTTATTTATCTGGACTTCTCGATGAAATAAGCATCAGTTAATGCAGATTCGCGTTTAAAGAAACTTTAATTAATGCTGATTAACTTGGTGGTACTTTGTTGACACCAATACGCTGACTCATGCTACAACACGGTTTCCGCTAGGTCACATGGTGTCTTGAAATGTAGCTACAAATTGATCAAAAATGACAACTTTAATCATTTTCATTGTAATCTCTCTCTCTCTCTCTCTCTCTCTCTCTCTTCTTCTCTCTTTTATGGCAAATCTCTCTCGTCTAAGAAGAAAAGAATCAGCTCTGATGTGGTAACCGGAACTTCACCACCATCGGTGATTATTTTCCAATAACGGCACGCCACCCTGGTGTTTTATTCCTTTCATAATTGATGATTTATTACCAATAATGTTGCCATAATGCCGTAAGTTCATGGAGCCTTGGTGCACTTTAAGTGACTGTTTTATGGCCGGCTCGTGATACAATAATAATAACTGTGGAGAGCGGGGCTACAAATCAACCGTTCCGACCGTTTCGTCAAATCTTAAGTGTGTTTGTAAATGACAGGAAATGGCAAGAAATACACGAGCACGGACTGTTCTCATTTCATTCACAGCTCTTGGTTAGTGAACTTGGATCTGACTGCATACATGTAACGATAGTAATTATATATAAAATTATTATTATTATTATTATTAATATTATTATTATTATGTGGCCTGGATCATTATGGTATCTGTTGGCAAAAGAACTGTTTGGTCAAATAAATAAATAAATAAATAACTAAAATCCACAGTGTGACAGAAATCCTAAGGTGACTCTCATGCACAATTCACCGCTCCGTAATGATAACCGAGTTTTATGGCTCTTATTCGTCAAAGTTATGCATAATAGAGGCGACAGATTGTGCATTATTGAAGCTCCAGCTTTGCTGCCTTCTCACAAGTAAAGTGTCCCACTTATACCTGCATGCATTTTCACCCAATTTTAAAGCTGTCACTTCTTTACTTTTCTTTTCTTTTACATCGAGACACAATTAACGCAATTTCGTGTGAAAACGAAACATAAAACACGTTATCGTGTAAGTCTGTAACACCGCGTGATCTACGGTTTCTTACAAATCGATGGCTCAGGCATTTCGTTTCGAGCTCTTGTAGCGTGACTTTGTTTATGTTGTGATCCACCCCGGTCCTGTCATTGGTTTGCTACCTGATTGTGACCACATGTTCCATGTTAAGCCTGTAATTAGTAGAGATGCACCGATGTACCGGCCTATAATCGGTATCCAGTCGATGTTAATATAAAAAATGTTGATGTTATATATGACCATTTTGATGTTAATGATGAAGTAGAAATGCTCGTGTTTGTGGAGAGTGAATGTGAGACTAACAGGAGGTTTTTTTTTTTGTTTTTTTTTTACAATTCAGTGAATGTTAATATGAATTGATAACATTCAAGAAGTTAATAATCTTAATTTGAATTCATGTGTTTTCTGTTGATGAGACCAGTTAGTGTGAAACAACTTGTTGAAATGGAGAGAATAAAGTTATTATTTGCATTTCTTTCAGAATTCTTTCGAACTAATTATTATTCACTTAAAAGAAGGGATAAAAGGCGGAACGATCGGTATCGGTATCGGTATCTGCCGATATCACTCTGCATAATCGCTTATCAGTATCGGCTGAGAAATTTAGTATCGTTGTGTCTCTAGTAATTAGTTTTTCTGCTGTATCTACACCCTGAAGCAACAATAACAAGCTTAGGAATTTGCGTCCAGCAATTTCGCTCACTCGTCGTAGAAACTAGCTAACGTTTGCGAATGATATCGGGCGGCTATCTAATGCGAGGGACTCGTGATTTTGAAAGTGATTCGGTAAAACGTTTACATGGATACTTACACAAGAATTGTTTTACCACGACGCCACATATCTCTGAAGGCGAAGATCTCCTTCTGCATCGTTTGCACTTTACACCTAACGGCGATTTTCAGTTGAAAAGCTGGAATACGCCGAATCCCGACGGCTTGATCGAAATCTTCCTCTCTTTTTTTCCTTCTTCTCCATTTCCTTCTTTAACCTTTTAACCGATGCAAAGTGTTGTCGTTTTGGGTTTGTTTGTTGTTGTTGTTGTTGTTTTTTTACTAGCGCAATATCATGTGAATGATGGTGTCTGACGCATACATTACACAAAACATTAGTAAGCCAACGATAACAAAATTGTAGCAAATGACATGAATATGACTGAAAATCGGAGGCGTGTCCAATGTAAACATTACGCATGTGCACATCCGTGTAAGCAAATTGCTTGTGATCGTAAATGACGGTATGCCTTTTGTAAAAGCCATACGGATGATGATAACCTCGTAGATGTCGCACGTAAACCGTATACAGTCAACTCCATAATTATTGGCATCCCTGGAAAGGATGGGTAAAAACGCTCTTGCTCTCGCTCTAACACATGCTCGTTTCTACAGTAACGGCTCGTTCACAAAGACTTGTATGACGGATACGCAACAGAATCGAAGACTTAAAAACAAACCAAGTAGTCCATTCATTGGCATGGTGACCTTTTTATACAAAAGACGTTTATTTAACATTAACAGAAGGATGAGTCTCCAGTGTCGATGCTTTGCAACAGGCAGAGGTTAAAGCCGCTGTTTACGTTTTTCCCCAGAGAAAAGTCGAAGGATGGAGGCTGTTGTGCTTTACAGTTTCTCGATAAAAAGCTGTATTGATTTATTTCTTTAAGAGAAAGTGAGGGAATGAGTATATACTGTGTATATACTGTATGTTTTGAGCTGCTATGACATTTAGTGATAACAGGAACTTGTTTCGTGGATGTTCCACAACATTCAATGTAACTATAAACGGATAAAAAAAAATGACACTTCTTATTTATACATTTTTTTGTAAATAAAATAAAAACACTTTGGGACGTTATGTTCAGGGTGGTAACTGAGACTCCGCTTCATCACCACACCCTGCTGTTGAAGGGTATATAATTAGGGGTTCCAGGATCATTCTCCACAATCACTTCCTCGTAGAAGAAAAAGCCGTATCTTCAGAATTCGGGACAAAAACCTGGCATTTTATAAGACATCTGCATAAAACTCATTATAACAAACCAGTTTAGATAGAATTTTTCTCCCCCGCCCTCTCCGTATTATACAGAGAAGAAGAGCATAGAAGTTTCCAGAACGGAGACGATATACATAAGGGAAATCTTTTCCTGCACAAATATTCGACAATATACAACGCGTTACTGTACATATGGAACATTTCAGAGTTTAGAGGTTTGTTCGCGATTTAATGCGACTCGAATGACCACGATTAAGCCTCTGTTATCATGATGTGTCGTTAAATCTGGCCAAAAAAACAGGTCAGGTCAGAGCGTAGCTTTGTTCACGCGGAGCTTTGTCGAGTCTGATACTCCACCGAGGACATATCCGATCCCTGCTAAATGCCCGTTTCTTAAAATACACAGGATGAGTCATTGGACACACCGTTTGTGTCCTGTCTCTCTTGTCACCTTCATGTTGGGACACGCATAAACATGCACGCAGGTTTCCAATATTAGTCAGCGCTGACCACAAGCCCTACAGCAACGATTATCCACTAGTGCTTGCACTTCGCAGCTGACATGGTCAGAAACATCTGCTTTGTGAAATGTCAGACCAGGACCTGAACTAAGATTCGCTTGCTTTTTTGATTTTTGATTTCTTTAAAAAAAAATCGGTGCTTTCTTGTTAGGTCGAGGAAATCGTTCGTAACACCAACGGAACGTCCTGTCAAACCTCGTTCAGTAGAACCAAAAATATAATCTGTCCCTTTCCTTTCAGTTTTAAAGAAGGGATCAAATTGCCTGTCGACCTGTTTCGGCGTTTACTTTTGTTCTTGAGTCCAAAAATAGCGTCCATGCTCATGAATCCCACAGCATCCCAGCCTCCCACTGTGTCCTTTTCAGAGTTCACCTTTCTACTTCAAATCTTTTTTTTTTTTTCTTTCAAAAAAAGCCTCTCGAAAGATGGCATATGGTCTCATCCTTCATAGAGTTTCTGGACAAAAAAAAAAAAGAAAAAACCTTTCCACATAGGATCCAAATCTGTCAACGACCTTTGTGCGTATGAGTGTCTGGAAAAACCTGGTCTCGTTTCAAAACTTCAGGGCTTCGTGTACGCCGACGGCGGAGAGTCGTCGGTTGATGTTGCGGTAACGGCACCGTAGCAAATCCCAGTAGGTCGAGCGCAAGTCGCGGTTAAAGAACGCGTAAATAAACGGATTGACGAGCGAGTTGGCGTAGCCGAACCACAGAAGTGTCCTCTCGATCCAAATCGGGACACAGCTGCACTCGATGCCACATATAAACGGCCTCGCCGTGGTCAGGATGAAAAAAGGCAGCCAGCAGATGGTAAAGACTCCAAGGATGACGCCCAACGTGGTGGCAGCCTTCTGTTCACGTTTGAAGATGGACATGTTCTGGCGTTCGGGGCTGAGGAGCCGAGACAGGGCCACGCAATCCTCGGCCACCGGGTGCTGCTGCGTTTTGAGCCCTTGCATCCTCACCGATTCGAAGCGGTGCTTGGCGCCGCTCTTTCTTGCTGCCTTGAAGATCTTGTAATACATGAAAAGCATGACAAGCATAGGGATGTAGAAGGCCACAGCGGTGGAGTAGATGGTATAGCCGAAGTCCTGGCTGATCAGACACACTCCCTCTTCGTTGATGTTCTTCGCCCAGCCGCAAAATGGCGGAAGCGTGATGGACGCCGACACCAACCACACGCCGAAAATCATCTTCGCCATCAGCTGACCGTTCTGTCGTGCTGGGTACGTTAAAGGTCGGGTGATGCCCAGATACCTGTGAGTGGAGAGAAAATGGTAGAAACTTGATGAGAGTGAAATCCAAAAAGTCCAGTCACAAGATGACATCTTTAAAAGTTTTCTTTACACACACACACTCAAGAGGAAGCAATTTATTTTTTATTTTTTACAGGTTTTCTCACCAAAAAAGTCCCACTCGATTCACCGCTGAAGTTGTATTTACAAGTAGGAAACTCGGGCGTGAAACAGTAGTGAAAATGTTGTGAACTTGCCTGTGTGTGGTTTTTTTTGTTGTTGTTGTTGTTGTTGTTTTTAGAAATAAAATTCAGTTCTCTTTTCCCATAATGGATGAATTATTGACTCCCAAAAGAAGGAACCGATTCTGAACAGCTGAAACGACTCGTTAGTGATTCCAGACATAACTTCCTGTACTAACCTATGTAGGTTCATAACAAAAAGCCCCGCCTCCGGTCTTCATCGGCTGCTCGCTGACCGCGGTAGACAGATCACGACAGACTGGGACGTCTGACCAATCAGAGCAGAGTAAGCTCTCTGAAAGGAGGAGTTTAGAATGAATCATTTCGAACAAATCATTTAACGAGTCGTCTGTGACACTAGGGGCGGGAAAAAAAAAAAAGGTAATGCTGCAATTGAAATTATGAGCAGGTTAAAGTGTTTTTTGACCTCGGATGTGTGTAAATCTTTAAAACCAAATTAGCTACGTTTTAAAAACCATAATAGGGGCGCTTTAATGACTGAAGACTGCCAGCTTGGCGGTGCTGGAGCGTGAACACACGACCTTCTGGTCAGTAAAATGACCACTTTTCCCCCGAGGCTTACATGAAGCGCAACCATTTTTATTTGTTGTATGTCGTGTGCATCTCGTTCTCAACGAGCCTCCGATTACAGCACAGCCATGTTTACTAGTACAGGGAATCTGATACCGAGAAAACACTGCATGAAATGATATAATCTGCTCTTCAAAACATTCAGCACATGTACCATAAGCTGCTCTAAACAGACAGAAAGCGAAAGCGTCGGACTCGGGATACAAGGTCAGACCGAGCGAGTTAATGAGCCGAATAACACGTTCAAATTAGTGTGAAGTATTTTGTCAGAAAGCTCAGACCTTCCTCTCACTCGCCGGCAGTGTATACAACTCAACATGTGCTTCTGAGTCAACAAAGCAACCCAAATAACGAAGGAGGTCAGGATACATTGTGTTTTCGCGTTTGGTGTGGTGCGTTTGTGTTCCCACAGCGAGCAGCTGATGCTTATCTGTGATGATCGGCCTGTCCGCCGTAATCCTGTCCAGTCTAAATCATCTCTTTCTGTGCTTTTCTCCTGTATTCCTCTTTCGCATGGACGCTTCTCACTGAGAAAGGGCAGGACGAAAAATAGTCCGATCTATTCTCCCGGCTTTCGGGATAACTCTATCGTTGACTACGTTTACACGCATAGCAGTGATCTCATGAATGACCTTATTCTGAATTAGACAGTATTCTGATTAAGGTGTTTACATGAGTCGCTTTTAGAATACTCCTTTCATGGTGTTATAGATCGTTGATCGATCATCGTCACACGTCATTACGTCCCCACGCCACGCCGTCCGACGTCCCTCCAGAATTTCACGTATTAACATACAGTCGGTCTTCGTTATGGAACCGTACACAGTTTTGGGTGTTTATATTTGACATTTTACGAAAGCTTGAAGTGTAGTCAATAATTTGTCGTGCTGTACGTGCAAATAGACGACTGCTCGAAGCCGTGGGCTGCGTCCCAAACCGCGTACTTACCGTCTATATAGTAGCCGAGATACATGTATTTCACCTACTATATACCATAGTAGGTAAGTACGGGGTTTGGCACGCAGCCGTTCTCTCTTGTTTGCTGTTAAACGGTCGAGCGCTGCCGTGTGTGTACGTGTCCTGTCACAAAATGCAGTGAAAACACCCACACGACGTCAATAGTGTGATTAAGGTGTGTACACGTCTGTAACGCACGTCGATAATGCGACTAAAACAGGAATACTCCACACGTCTTAATTCCATTTGTGTTTACATCGAGTATGACTTTAATCTCCTCAATAATCTCTGTTTACATGCTAGTTTCTTAATCCGAGTATCGTCTTAATCTGGTTCATATCGGATTATGGTTGTCCGTGTAAACGTACTGATTGTTTCCACATGATGTTGTAAAATAGTGATCATTTAAGGGTTTTTACTATTTGGCAGAGCATGTGAAATTCATTCTGTAGCCACAGTATAAGCACACAACTAATCACGTTTATTACATGTAATAATTACACGTTGCACTATGTGTAAATTGATCTCTCTTTTTTTTTTTTTTTTTACAGATGACTGTAAATGTCCTCCCTTCCAAATTTTTTTTTTTCCTCCAATCTTACATGGTTAGCAACCCACAGCCCATGAGAATCCCATTTCAAGTTTGAACGCGATGTTTCGTTTGACAAAATATAGCATCAGAATTTCCTCAAAATCGTGGAATCAGTGGTGCAGTGCGGTGCTTTCCTCTGAGACAGCAAATGGGGATAATGTAATGAAATCTGACACAAACTCTTCCAGTCAATGCGCTCTCTCTCTCTTCTCTCTCTCTCTCTCTCTCTCTGGCATGTGTGTGTGCCCATGGTTTTATATGCAGTTTGAAAAGTTTCTTCATTTCCAACCTGGACTCTAAAATGTTTCTGTAAAAGGTCCATTTACAAGTAATGCTATAAAATAATTAACAAAAGGAAAAAAAAAAAAAAGAAAAAAAGAGAGAGAGGAAATTTATAGCAAAACTTCTCTAAAAGGAATGTAAATCTCTTGTGAGTGTTTACTTTTCCCAGAGCTTGTCTTGGCGCATCCTTATAAGGCTAGGACAAGAAATCCATGTTAAAATTATGAACAAAAACTGAATGAAATGAAAGGTTTAAAAAAAAAAAAAAAAAAACCTAATATGAACGTCTTCTCAGCTTCAGCAAGGCACCAGGCTTTCATTTTTGACCTTTAGAAAAGAAAAAAGAAAAGAAAGAAAAAGAGAATCAAATTACACATTTTGTGCACAACGTCCTGTTTCCCTGGTAACTTCTCCGGTAAGAAGAAGAGGTATTTACTACGTCTACATATAACACTATATATATATATATATATATATATATATATATATATATATATATATATATATATATATATATTTAAACACACAACAAGGGCAAATAAGGCACAAGAGCAAGGCTGAAGTCAAATCATGAAAAGTCTAATCATGCGATCTACACACTAACAGGATATACAGATTCATTCATTCATTCATCTTCAGGAAGCGCTTTTTCCTGGTCAGGGTCGCGATGGATTCTGAGCCTTTCCCGGGAACAACGAGCGCAAATCGGGAATACACTGTGGATGGGATGCCGATCCCTCGATCCGTATTTCCCACCAAGGTCCAGTTTATACCCAATAATCCATCAACCAGAATGATTTTAGGAGGTGGAAGAAACCGGAGAACCCAGAAGAAACCCACATGGACACGGGAGAACATGCATACTTTTGGTGTAGTGTACGTTTTCTTTTTTATATTCAGCACCCTGGCTAATGTATGTAACAGAAGTCTGTCTCGCCCAAAACCTTTCATGAAAAATATCTGCCTCAAACCCCATGCGATGTTGTCGACACAATCGCAAGCAGACGGGTGAGATGGTTTAAGACGCTGCCATCTACGGATATGAAATGTGTTCGGATGAGACGAATCTAAAGAAGCGAACGTACGTCACCGAGCGTGTCTCGGCAGAGACATTCCTTCGCTGTTCCATTCATGGTAATGGTAGATCGCAGGAGCTACAATGAATGTGAACCCACCTACCGGTATTTTATAGTCTGGGCACTGTTTTATTGACCACTGGATACAAGTCAAGACTCATAGCGGTGTCTGTTTGCATACCATCAAGCCTCGAACGGGAAGTTCCTTAAAAAATTCATACTAAAAATACACCGCACTCACACAACTGGTGTCTAAGATGCTATGACGTTCCTAAAACTTCATTAACGTCACCCAGCCTTTATCCTTTCACCTCTCTATCATTTCAAACTCTTTATCATTTTCATGGAGGGATATCACACCAGCTTCAGGGCAGTGATCTCATTCAGTACCTTTTATACCCAGCGAAAAAAATACAATACACACTATAAAGTAGTGTGTGTGTGTGTGTGTGTGTGTTTATATACATGTATGTATTTATGTGTGTGTGTGTGTGTGTGTGTGTATGTGATTGTGTGCCCTGCAGTGGACTGGCACCCTTGTACCCCATGCTCCCTGAGATAGGCTCCAGGTTCCCCGTGACCCTGAAAAGAAGATAGAAAGAAGATAAGCAGTAGAAGATGGATGAATGGATTATATATATATATATATATATATATATATATATATATATATATATATATATATATGTGTGTATATATATATAATATTACTGGTTCTGATGCATGAGAATAAATAAATAAGACAGACATGGTCCAGTGTTGTTGTAAGATGTCGCGAGAGATATGTTTCCTGTGATTCAATACTATTTTTTTCTTGACCTTTTCAACTTCCACTCATGACTGAAAAGTGTGTATCACTACAAACATACCCTATTATTATAATGAGGAGCAATGTATTTTTTTTACATTAAGAGTAATTTGAGATTTGTAGTTCTTTTATATATTTTATATATATATATATATATATATATATATATATATATATATATATATATATATATATATATATATATATATATATATATATATATATATATATATATATATATATAAGTTCTTATGAATATAATGTTGTTAGTGTTGTTAGAGCTCAAAATATAATGTCTGCACAATTAGGAGTTAAGGAGATGAACCCCAGTCCAAACCCGGACCACCAAATCTTATATATATAAAGTATTTTACTGCTCCTGCAAACAAACAGCTGTCAACAAACACTTTCGTCCATTTATAGTGATGTCGACTTGATTCCTTGTTTAACGCACTAATAAAATGATGTCACAGCCTTCAAGATCATGAGGTTAGAACACAGTATTGGAGCACAGCCATTATTCAGTCCGTACAGGATTTCGCCGAGGTTTTTGTGATCGTTACAGCCAAAAATGCTTGATGTTTGTTGGTAATGATAATGAGAGTTTATTGGTCATATATACATTAGAGCACAGTGAAATTCTTTTCTTCGCATACCCCAGCATGTCAGGAAGTTGGGGTCAGAGCGCAGGGTCAGCCATGAGACAGCGCCCCCTGGAGCAGAGAGGGTTAAGGGTTAAGGTTTGACTGAACGCGCATCGCGATGACATCACGTGAGTTCAGTTAACTTGGCGAGGTAATATGGAACCGTAATGTGGTCAAGACCTGAATGGAACTACTTTAGATGTGCATTTACTAAAAAACAGAACATCTGTCAGCCAATCAGAATCGAGAATTTAACATCGCTGTGGTATAAATGCGAGTAAATGGCATGATCCATCCATCCATTTTCTATTCCGCTTATTCTACAGGGTTGCGGGGAACCTGGAGCCTTTCCCAGGAGGCATGGGGCACAGGGCGGGGTACACCCTGGACAGGGTGCCCTAAATGACACGAAGAATCGAAAGAACGAAGGAAGTCGAATCTCATTGTTTGTCAATATTCATAATCAACAATATTCATAAAAGTGTGTGTACAGAGCAGGAAAATATGCGTGTGTGTGCACACCAAGCTAAATGTCACCAAGGCTGTTCTGAGAAATCAATCTTTGAAAAATTGCAGTTCATTAAATTCACCTGTTCTCTCCGCCTATACCACTGTGGGCTTTTTAGTGCCAGTGGCAGAGCTATTATCAAATGTTGACGCTAATTGCAGAGTCGGCGTCTACATGTTCGCGTCACACCAAGCGCTGGGTCTGAAAGTGCGAAAGGGATCGAGTTGAGAATGACTAATTACAGCAGGTCCTGGTTTCAGCATGCTGCGAGATTTTGTCCAAAGATTTATGAGCTTTGTTTCTGATCTACATCGAAAGGATCAAACGGGCATCGATAAAAACATTTATGAAGTGCGTGAACCTTTTATATACGGTTACGAATTAACATTTTCAGACCGGATGAGTTCTGTTATTCAGTTCAGGAAAGGCCTAGAATATTTTAATTAGACTTATTAGCTAATTAATTAGCAATGGCATATTTTTACTAACATGTAACGAGATTAAGAATGCAGCCTGTTGGAGTCAGAATTGCTTTTGCTGTGTATCTACAGTGCCTTGCGAAAGTATTCGGCCCCCTTGAACTTTTCAACCTTTTGCCACATTTCAGGCTTCAAACATAAAGATATAAAATTGTAATTTTTTGTGAAGAATCACCAACAAGTGGGACACAATTGTGAAGTGGAACGAAATCTATTGGATATTTTCAAATTTTTTAGCAAATAAAAGACTGAAAAGTGGTGCGTGCAAAATTATTCGGCCCCTTTACTTTCAGTGCAGCAAACTCACTCCAGAAGTTCAGCGAGGATCTCTGAATGATCCAACGTTGTCCTAAATGACTGATGGTGATAAATAGAATCCACCTGTGTGTAATCAAGTCTCTGTATAAATGCACCTGCTCTGTGATATTCTCAGGGTTCTGTTGAAAGCGCAGAGAGCATCATGAAGACCAAGGAACACACCAGGCAGGTCCGTAATACTGTTGTGGAGAAGTTTAAAGCCGGATTTGGATACAAAAAGATTTCCCAAGCTTTAAACATCCCAAGGAGCACTGTGCAAGCAATCATTTTTAAGTGGAAGGAGAATCAGACCACTGCAAATCTACCAAGACCTGGCCGTCCCTCGGACAAGGAGAAGACTGATCAGAGATGCAGCCAAGAGGCCCATGATCACTCTGGATGAACTGTAGAGAACTACAGCTGAGGTGGGAGAGTCTGTCCATAGGACAACAATCAGTCGTACACTGCACAAATCTGGCCTTTATGGAAGAGTGGCAAGAAGAACAAATGCATGTGACTTGTAGGACTATTATGGGAAAAAAAATATTCAGGGGATCAGAGGGCATATAAACTGCCGCAGCTGGAAGCTATCCTGAGAGAGCAAACATTCCTGGAGCTAATAAATGGCGATGCTTCCAACCACGAAGCACGCAAAACCTTTCACGAATCCTCAAAAGATTCCTTAACTAAAGTGGTCAGTGTCATTCGTCCTGAAAAGAAGCACAAATTTATGCATCTCATCTTGTTTGTCACTATATTGGGATTTTGGGACGTCTGTTTAGCATGAAAAATGACAATACCACACTGACACTGAGGCTTATCATTTATCTTCTGTCTTTTCTTTGAGATAGCGATAGACATATGAGAGAGACACAGAGACAGACGTGAAATTATCACTCCCCCCAGGGCACGACATCATCACTGTAATAGTCCTGTCATAACTTCACACTGATATGATTGTTAACATACTTCACCACCCTCAGAGATTGACAGGTGGTATTTAGACGAACACAGAGCCTTACGAAGGCGGCGGAATATTGACTTAATTAATGGCGCCACCGCTAATGGAGAGCTACTGATGTGTTTATTAACTCGAGTCAATAGTGGCTCAATAGAGCAGGTGCAATCTGACGCACTGAGAGCAATTAGCCACTTCATTTGTTTCACACACACACACGACTGTGTGCTTTTTTTTTTTTGCTTTTTTTTTAAGCCAAAAATAGTCGGATCTCCCTATTGAGCCTCAGACACGTGAAATAACTTCCTGTTGTTGAAAAAAAACCATGTGCAAGGGTGTCAATGCATATTATGCTGTGAATGCGGCACCATTTTGAGGACAGTCAGTGTAAAAAAAAAAAAAAAAAGAAATACAGTTTAGACCAAGTTTAACAAAGTCTAATAAAGAGATAAAACTAGCTGGTTAAATGGATGGATCTTATCTCAGCTACAAATGTTGCCTTGCTAGCTTTGCCTGGGATGCTAGTTAGGGGGAAAATGCTAATGTATCAAGCTGGCAAAGTAAAAAACAACAACTCCTCCTCACTGTCTGAAAAGAGAGCTCGGGTTTCTTGTTCATTCAGGAAACAGCAGTTGTACGCTACAGTAGTGCCAGACTTGTTCACAAATCAGTAACAGCTGAACACTTCGTCTGGTCCACAACGTCGTGGAATGAACACACTGACCTCATCTGAATTTGGCTACGAGAACACAAAGCAGATCTCAGGTGTTATATGGAGCAGAGCTAACGGCTCGATGGCTCCCGACTCAAAATTGAAAAGCCACACAAGTGCCGGTTTCGTTTGGGCCATTTTGGGCCTGGATTCCAAATACCATATATGGCTACATGCCATTGGGGGGAAATTGAGGCCCAAAATACACTCTCCATTAGCATAAATAACCCCTGTGCTTGTATTTGAAACCCAAAAACTCCTGGTATTATATGAGGTGTTGTAGTAGGTTGGGACTGAACCATATTTAAAAATTATTATTATGATTAATTTTAAACGGTAAAATGATTTCTCATGCAAGTCTTTCAAAATATACAAAAATATCATTTCTCAGTGTACACTAGCTGCTTAGCGAAAGGACCTATTGCCATGTTCCTCTGACATTTGTTTTAGGTAGCTAATTATTATGAGTATATACATAGAATGATATATATTTAATATATATATATATATATACAGTGCCTTGCGAAAGTATTCGGCCCCCTTGAACTTTTCAACCTTTTGCCACATTTCAGGCTTCAAACATAAAGAGATAAAATTGTAATTTTTTGTGAAGAATCACCAACAAGTGGGACACAATTGTGAAGTGGAACGAAATCTATTGGATATTTTCAATTTTTTTAGCAAATAAAAGACTGAAAAGTGGTGCGTGCAAAATTATTCGGCCTCCTTTACTTTCAGTGCAGCAAACTCACTACAGAAGTTCTGCGAGGATCTCTGAATGATCCAATGTTGTCCTAAATGACTGATGGTGATAAATAGAATCCACCTGTGTGTAATCAAGTCTCTGTATAAATGCACCTGCTCTGTGATAGTCTCAGGGTTCTGTTGAAAGCGCAGAGAGCATCATGAAGACCAAGGAACACACCAGGCAGGTCCGTAATACTGTTGTGGAGAAGTTTAAAGCCGGATTTGGATACAAAAAGATTTCCCAAGCTTTAAACATCCCAAGGAGCACTGTGCAAGCAATCATTTTGAAATGGAAGGAGAATCAGACCACTGCAAATCTACCAAGATCGGCCCCCTTGATCTCGATACAAAACAAATAAGAAGAAATTCTTGTTTCCAGTTAAAATCGCTCCGTGTCGTTAAGTTTGAGCTTTTTGTTGGTAACCATGACCAAATATCCTTCTGTAAATCAATTTGCAGGTGCAGTCTGAGAAAAACGGCTATTGGTATTTAGCTAATGGTGTTAATGCGGTCTGCTGCCACCGTCAGGTGAAATGAAGAATTGCAACATGTTGGCCAGTGAGCCATCATCTATCATACATTCTAAAAGAGAAGCCATTTAGTCCTGGGGCTGGACTTTGGACATCCCTGCTATAAGGCATGTGCTGTGTCCTTGTCACAACAAAAATAAGCCTATAAGTAACAAAACATTTCGGGGCATGCTGTAACTGGAAAAGAATCAACTTCAGGGTGGTGACAGTAACTCTGTTTTATCACACAACCCCGATGTTGATCCATTTCCTGTTCCTGTGTTGATTCCTCTTACAGCTGCATCGATTTGCCAACAACGATATGTTTTTACATTTAGTAACGGATGCCTCGTCATATTTTTAACACTTTTATAGTAGCATTTAATATTGTGGCACATCTGTGAGACAAGTTATTTAATATGATCACTTCTATTAGAGAAACTATAAAACAATCATTCCCGCATGAGCTTATCACGTTAATCAGGGGAGAAAAAACGCAAACTCCTGTCTTTATGTTTTTCGTACGGTGGACAATAACAAAATAGCCGACTTAGCTTAATGGTTAGCACGTTTGCCTCGAACCTCTGGGGTTGGGAGTTTGAATCCCACCTCTGCCTAGGTGCATGGAGTTTTCGTGTTCTCCCGTGCTTCGGGGGTTTCCTCCGGGTACTCTGGTTTCCTTAGCCAGTCCAAAGACATGCATTGTAGGCTGATTGGCATCTCTAAATTGACTCTAGAGTGTGTGTGTGAGATTGTGCCCTGCGATGAGTTGGCACCACATCCATGGTGTCCCCCACCTTGTGCCCAGAGTCCCCTGGGATAGGCTCCATGCTCAACCTTGACCATGTGTAGGATAAACGGTATGGAAAATGGATGGATGGACGTATCACTAGTTGACTAGCGTTATACCAAGGGGTTGTACCTGAAGCAGCTAAATATAAATAGTTGGCTTCCTTAGTAGCTGTTGTCTTAACTAAATTTTACTTCATTTTATTTATTTATGTAAAATCCGGATCTGGAGCCAACATTGGGAATGTAATGGGAATGTCGCCAGCCCACCACAGAGCACCATGCACACCTAATGGCAATTTATCGGAGGCAATACACCAAATTGTATATTTTGGAAAGTGGAAGGAAACCAAACAAACCCAGAGGAAACCCACATGGACAGGGGGAGAACATGCGAAACGCCACACCGACAGTATACAAGACAGATTAGCTTCTGCTGAACCAAAATATGTGAGAACTCAAGTCACGGAAGTCGTTAAAGCTCGAAGTGACACTAATGTGAAGTTAGAGATTCATTTGAGTTTAATTCAGTGGATAAATGACTACACGACAGTGAAGAATCGCCTTACATCCACACTAAATACCAGCGATAATGTCACGTATCGCGTTTCTGCATAAGGAGCATGTCTCTGCAATCTGCCAGCACAAAAAGTTCATTGTTAAAGAGTTCATTGTGCGTACACTAGATTATCTCTCTCATGGACGCTAATTAAATCTTGTACGAGCCGAGAAGGTGCTGAGGTGCTGGATGAGATGAGCAGCTTCATTTGTCTGGAGTGTCAGGAGATATAACCTACAGTATTATTCACTCCATCATCTATTCCGTCTCTCATTCGGCTATTAAACAGAATCACCTCATCGTTACCAGTGATTAGTTTTTGATCCGTTAGAATTTATAAGGATATTACCAGCACGGTCGTGTTTTAATTCACCGCTCGGATAGGGAATTAATCAGCCCATATTGTATTATAAAGATTCATAAATGCCACTTTTTATTAGCTCATCTTGCCCTTCAGGCAATATGGGAATTCCTCAGCTGTTATTAAATGCTGGCACGGTGAACATAAAAGCGTCAATGAACACAGTAACGCTGCAGCACCTCCTGAGGTGTGTCGTTGGCAAAATAGTTAGCACGCAATAAAACTTAACGGTTGGTAATACGTCTCGAATGCTAACTGCATTCAGATCCTGTTGCGTATATGAGAGGAAATGTTGGTGTTTATCACTGGAGCACAATACATAGAAAGTCAGTTAGCTCTCGATGCTAATTAGTGTCATTTTTTGCAAAATGGAGTCTTTCGCAACAAATTAGCCGACACGTCTGAGGAAAATGTTGCTATTCTAAAAACGTCTGTCTTGTTTCCAGTGTCACTGCGTGTTTACTTTGTATTAAAGATTGAACATTTAAGTGCAAGCTAGCTGAATCGATCAAATTACCAGTCAAATAACAGCAAGCAGGTGTCCATGTTGCCTGGTTGCCTAGCAACCGTGTTCCACCGAGTTAACATTGTTCCCATGACCTGTGTTCGCGTTCGTTAGCTCGATTAGCAAGCGGACATAACAAGCTAGCTAGAAAATAAGCTACGACCGTGCAACTTTATAGCGTTCTCTCTTCTTTGTGACAAAACGCTTTAGTTAGAAAGTGTTTGAGGTACAACATTCATGTCTCAGTGTTATAAATTTTGATCCAACACGTCTCAGGCAACTCGTTAGATAAATATTTTGTTAGCTTGTTTAGGTGTAGAAATGCTGAGAGGAATTTAAAAAAAAAAAAAAAAAACCCACACAAGGTCATTACTCAATAAAACCTTGACTTTCTGTCACATCAACGCTGGAGAACACCATGGCCTTCAAACATGGCCAACATGGACTGCAATTCCCATCACTCACATCCACTGTCAAGTTCAATCACACTCATATTCTCACACTACATAAGCACTTAAGTATCGCCCTGTGTTTATTTCCTAGGGAATTGTATTGGTTTTAATAGAAACTCTAATGGTCCCTATTCGTAATTTGTTGACTTCTATTGGGGCATGTTATGTCTAGTGGCTACCATTAAGGACCAATAATGGTAATGGTTTTAATGCTTAGCTGATGGTTTGTAATGGTATTTGTAGTGAATACAATTTCACTTTTCTCTGATGGTTTCTACTGTTTTGGGGTTTTTTTCAGCAGGGCTGGTTTTGTGACTCTTGCCCCGTTTTGCCTGTGTGCTGGTTGCCGGTCTCTTTACCGGTTTTCGACTACATTTTTGCTTCACAGTTCGGATTTGTCTTCCTGCCTTTTAAATAAAGCGCACAACAGAGAGGGATGCAGTTGCATGCCGCCTGACGATTTCTCATATGGTGCATTTCTATTGCATTTTGAGGAATATGAATTCCTAAAGGTATGATTTCTGAAGAAGCGCCGCACGGTGGCTTAGTGGTTAGCACGTTCGCATCACACCTCCAATGTTGGGGGTTCGATTCCCACCATGACCCTGTGTGTGCGGAGTTTGCATGCAGCGGGTGTTTCCTCCGGGTACTCCGGTTTCCTCCCCCAGTCCAAAGACATGCATGGTAGGGTGATTGACGTGTCTAAAGTGTCCGTAGTGTATATATGGCCGTATCACACCGCCCCACTGTTAATAATTTTCCCTGTGTAGTTTATTCCTGACTTATTTTGGTGAAAGTTTGTAATTTATTATTTCCTCTGTAACCAGATTATTGATTAGCCGTCTCGGCCGGCAAACCAGACTCGGCTTGGCACACTCCGGTGTTTTCGCCGCTCGAAACTCATCCAGGGATTGAATGCTAGTGGAGAAGTGGAATCAGCTGTGTTTGACCATCAAAACACTCCATTACTGGAATTTCTGTTCTGTAATAAAGCTGGAGTCAGGTTAGCTTTCGGGTAATATTACAAAATAATAGAAAACAGTTACAGACAAAATAAAAAGTGGGGAAAAAAAACCCGATGGCGCTGTTATGCTATGAGGGGTGAGGAGGATTGGGCTGGCATCACCGCACCTTTTATCCTGTGATGAAACCTTTCTCTCCTGATAGGGCGTGGTCTCTTCTAGGATGAATCGGAATCCGAATGGCGTAAGCCTAACAATAAATGAACTGAAAGCACATCCTTATTTAACTTCATGTAAGGTTTTCGATGAGGAGATGTATTAATCCTTTCAACATTTATGGAAGGAGTCTACAGTTCGAGGTAAAGCTGTAAGTTTTCAGGACCGAGTAGGCCGTGCTTTCTTGGCTTCTCAGTTAACATGACAAGAAGCGTTTTTGGTTTTGTTTGTTTTTTGTCTTATTGCTTTCAAGAAAGAAAAAAAAAAAGAGAGGCGATTTATAGCTGCTATAACGTAAGTGAGAAGTCTTGTTTCCGTGAGTGTGGCACAACATTAAATCTAGCTATAAATGGTTCAAAGTATAACGTAAGATAAAAATTTCATACAAAATTTTTAAAACTGGCCGTTGTTTGCGAATTGCTGTGGTATACGAGGAATCAAACACTTGATGTGTATTTCATGAGAAAGCGATCAAGTTTGGAGCGGTAACGGTAACTCGGCTTCATCGCATCACAACATCGGTGTTTATTTTCCGATAACAGCACGCCGTCATGTTTTATTCCTTTTATTCTCCAGTCCGTCATTTGGCCATGAAATAGAAAATGACCTCATTATTATCAGTGACAGTTGAGTTTAGCTTCGCTATTATGTTAAGTGCATTTTTGCTGTATTTTGTAATCGTACAAGGAGTTTGTGGTGTGTTTTTAATTTATTTATTTATTTAATTTCGCTAACAATATTGTGCTTTTTTTTTCCCCCTTCCATAATCGTAACTAGCCATAATGAATGGAATTGCACTTTTTACTGTAAGACCTGGATCTTACAGTTCATAAGATCCTCTAAACTGCAGGAATCGAAAACAATATACAATATGCTGTGCTTTCAAACCCTTCTATCTGAGAATGATTCATTCTCCATGATGCTACATTGGCCATGTGTGTGCGCAGGTTTTCCAGCCTCCAGCCAGAAACAGTAAATCTAGATGACTGGACTCGTATCATAATCTCAATTTCCTACCATTCTATAGAACTGATGAGTCGCCTCTAATCTCAACTTCCCCTCTGATGACAAATAACACTCTTCCACTAGCTGCCAGCTAAATAAAGGGGTAAGTCTCATACTCACACTCTCGCACTCCTCACACACACACACACACACAGGCTAGATAACACTACAAACCGTACTGATATTTTTGTTCCGATCCAATCTTTCAGCTTTAATGACTCAATGAATCATTTGTAAGAGATTCGGATCTGAGTTCACGCTTCTGTCTTGAGTATGAACTCGGTTCTGCTCTTGAAATGAGCTGCATGCGCCTGTGGATCTTAGTATTGAGCCTATACCAGCAAATCGGTTCCTCGAATATGAGAGAAAATATTTGATCCGATCCTGTAACAACTATAGCCACGGAAGTGCTTGTAGTGCAAAAATGTAAAGCATGTTAATGAAGGATAAGTGATAACAACGACGACCAATGAGCTATTGTAAAGTGAAAAAAAAAAAAAAAAAAAAGCTGTGTAAGTCGTGTTTTTTTAGCTACTAGTGCTTCAGTTTAAAAAAAAAAACAACAACAAAAAAAAAACATTTTACTAGTATTCAAAAAAGATATTGTTTGGTATCAATGTAAGATTTTAGACAGGCCTTATGCCATCACAGATAACCGCTCACCCCCCTATTGGTGGGTGCGAAAACTTAGTCACAAGGAACTAGGAGGGCGGCAGAGCTTCAGACATGATCCATCTCCTACATTTCAGTCATTTCATAACTCCATTTTGTGCCACTTCAACCCTCGAATGTGAACACGACCTTCTACACACGTCTCAATCTTCGGGAGCACACAAGATTATAATAGTGTCATCTTCACCTAAATTAGATTGAATGTTGTTTAAAAATAAATAAATAAATAGTTAAAAAAATAAAAAAAAGTATCAAACGGCAGCATATGAACGTCTCATATGCTGCCCACGTTTGATCCAAGTGGAACTTATGACTCATATCCTGCATTGTACAGAATAGAGACAGAGACGTGGCTGCAGACGAAACGGTCCATCTGGCCGTTTATTTCGAACATCATTTTTGTAGCAGTAACATAAGTCGTTCTGTTCTCTCGAAACAGACGTTAGTACTGGACTCGGTGTTAATCGCTATGACTTATGGGAATTTTAAAAAACGAGCCAAAGACAATTTTTTGCATATAAGCACATGTATTCCCCCCTCGTTAGCGTGGACGTCCATTAATCAGAGACGCGGCTTATCTCAAGGATGGGATTTTTGGAGGTGGATAATATTCTGAATGAACTGAACGTGAGCTGTAAGTGTACTGTAGCAGATGAGTGCTCGGTCAGCTTATCCTTCATACCTTGGACACGTTTTCTTCACAGGAGAACATATCAAATGACTTTATTTCATTTGACAACTCAAAAAATAGTATTCATTAAAAAGACCTTGATTTAGTATCTTATCGCTGCTTTAAGCCTTGTGCTGGATCAAGTGCTATTTTTAAACAGTGGCGCTTGAAAGTCGCAAGAATTTTCTAGATCTCTGCATAAATATGACCTAAAACATCATCAGATTTTCACACAAGTCTTAAAAGTAGATAAAGAGATCCCAATTAAACAAGTGAGACAAAAATATTGTACTCTGTCATTTATTTATCAAGGAAAATGATCTAATATTACATAACTGTGAGGGGTAAAAGTACGTGAAACGTATGTTGCTTTCGGTATCCGGTGTGACCCCTTTGTGCAGTAATAACTGCAGCTAAACGTTTGCTGTGACTGTTGATCAGTCCTGCACGTCGGCTTGGAGGAGTTTTAGCCCCTTCCTCAGTACAGAACAGCTTCAACTCTGGGATGTTGGTGGGTTTCCTCACATGAACTGCTTGCTTCAGGTCCTTCCACAACATCTCCACTGGATTCAGGTCAGGACTTAGACTTTATTCTGCTTTAAACGTTCTTTGGTAGAACGACTCGTGTGATTAGGATCGTTGTCTTGCTGCATGACCCACTTTCTCTTCAGATTCAGTTCACGGACAAATATCCTGATATTTTCCTTTAGAAGTCGCTGGTATAAGTCACAATTCATTGTTCCTCCAATGATGGCGAGTCGTCCTGGTCGAGATGCAGCAAAACAGTCCCAAACCATGATACAAAAACCGCCATGTTTCACAGATGGTAGAAGGTTCTCATGCTGGAATGCAGTGTTTCCTTTTCTCCAAATATAACGCTTCTCATTTAAACCAAAAATTCTACTTTTGGTCTCATCTGACCACAAAACATTTTTCCAAGAGCCTTCTAGCTGGTCTAGATGATCTTTAGCAAACTACAGAATGGCAGCAACGTTCTTTTTGGAGAGCAGAGACTTTCTCCTTGCGACCCTGCCATGCACACCATTGTTGTTCAGTGTTCTCCTGATGGTGGACTCACGAACATTAACATTAGCTAATGTTAGAGAGATCTTCAGTTGCTTAGAAGTTACCCTGGGTTCCTTTGTGACCTCACAGACTGTTACACGTCCTGCTCTTGGAGTGATCTTCGTTGGTCTCCACTCCTGGTGACGGTAACAATGGTCTTGAATTCCCATCAGTTGATGCGATCCTAAATTCTAATCTTAATCTCTAAAATCTGATCTTAATCTCTAACCTCTCAGATATGTAATATTGGATCATTTTCCTCAGTAAATAAATGACAGAGTATAATATTTGTGTCTCATTTGGTTAATTGGGTTCTCTGTGTCTACTTTTAGGACTTATATAGATATTCTTCTTCTTTTTTTAATTATAGACCACTGAACTAGGATTATAGGATTGTGTATAATTACAGGATAAATTCCACAATAAAACTATTGCGCATGATAAATATTGCCATATATACGGTTTAAAAGATTATTCGCGAGAGCCTAATTTAAAGATATATCTCTCACACATACGACAGGCCCCTGGGAATTTTAGCCTGAGTGGAATGTCAAAAGTATTATCTGAAAAATGCCACTAAATTTAATTAAAATGAAATGAAATGTCTGAGACACTCCATGGGGTGATGAATACGATCGGTACCAAACACCTTACAATCCCAAAAGGTTCCAGAGTCTATCAAGCAAAAAAAATCAATTACTGTATTTGTCAATGCCGGTGGAATTTGGAAATAAAGAGACTGAAGCATCATTAAACACACACACACACACACACACACACATTATCATGTTGTATATAATCACTGTGCATCTCATCCTACCCGCCTCCTGACAAATAACACTCCTCTGCTAGCTGCCAGCCAGATGGAGGAAGTCACACACACACACACACACACACACACACACACACACACGCGCACACATGTGCACGTTCTTGCGTTCTTTCTGACAGTGTATACTACACACACGGAACATCATGGCTTGAGATAGCGCTCTCAAGCTAGTCTTTTCTTCTGAGCCTTTTCTACCAGAACGCATAAGCAAACACACGCACACACACACACACACACACACACACACACTTCCTCTGAATCCTCTAGCACATTAACACAAATCTGTCACACTTGTCTGGTTAGCCTTCTCCGGCACAAATCCTAACACCACTTGACAAATTACAGGCAGTTCTAATTGCTTTAACAGTTTTGCAGATATAATCCTCTTAATCAGGTGAAACCTCCCACTCTCACTCTCACTTCTTCTTCTTCTTCGAGAAATTGTGTAAAAGCAGCCTGACACACGGTAGCGGTACAGCCAAAACATGCTGTTAACTCAGATATAATGCTCTCGGCTAGTACCGTACTGCTGAAGCGTCACCGTGTTTAGTTATGCTAAGTTATGTGTCTGGGTTTGTAAGATCTATTTTTGTCCGAATCTAGAAAACTCGGAATAAATCCAATGCTTCTTCTGTTATTTCAGCTAAAATGCATTCTTTCTGAGAAAAACAGACATGAGGGATGAAGCGTCTGTCTATATCTACGTGTGCCTTGGGTTCTCAAAAGGTTCTATGTTCCCATAGGGTATATTCTCAGGGTTCTATGTTGCTTCGGTTCTATGTTTCAGGTTCTTATGATCCAGGGTGTTATGTTCCCAGAGACTTATATACCCAGGAACGTGTGTTTTTAATGTTCTAAAGTCTCATGATCTATGGTTTTCCAGACCTTTATTCCTCATGTCTTGTGCTCCTAAGGTTGTACTTTTATTATGTTCTCCCATGTTCTCAGTGTCATGTGTTCCCAGGGTCATAAGTTCTCAATGTTCTATGTACCCAGGATATGTTCTCGATGTTCTGTATTCCCATGGTCATGGGTTCTCAGTGTTCTAGGTTCCAAGGGTCATGTCATATATTCCCAGTCATATGTTGTCAGTGTTCTATGTTCCCAGGGTTATACTGTAAATTCTCAGTGTTCTATATTCCCAAGATCCTATGTTCTCAGTGTTCTATGTTCCCATGGCCATATGTTCTCCGTGTTCTACATTCCAAGGGTCAATGTCATATATTCCCAGAGTCATATGTTCTCAGTGTTCTATGTTCCCTGGGCCATATGTTCTCATGGTTCTATGTCCGTCGGGTTCACTGAGTCCCCATACCTACATTCCTGTATATTCCCATTGTCATATATTCCTAGCTTTCTAAGTTCTCAGTGTCCTTTCACTCAGGGTATAATGAATTTCCTATGTTTCCAAGGGCCTCAATTTCAAGGATCCAGGTTTCTACATTTCCAGCCTCCTAAATTCCCATGACCGTATATTCCTAGTGCAATATGTTTCAGGGTTCATTGTTTCTCAGACCCTACGGTACTGGTGTGCTATGTCCTGAGGTTCCTAAGTTTTCAGTGTCCTATGATCCCAGGAACGTTCACAGGTTTTTATGTGCATAGAGCCCAATGTTCCCAAGATCCTCGAAATCCAGTGTTTTATGTTCCCCATGAGTGTAAATATTTCCTTCCCCCCACTCTGTGGAAAGTCAACATTTTGTGTTCTAGCCCTTCTGAAGGATCATTTCCTGATCCCTGATCCAAACGTCTTGAATGCACGCTTGCTAATTACTAGCATAATCAAAAAGTGCTTGGACCCCGAGATTCCCAGATGCGGTTTATCGCTTATCGAGATTTTGGCCTCTTTAAAAATATGTGTATGTAAGAGAAAGTTTGGACAAATTACTCACTGCTAAGCGTGATCCTCTTAACAGGTCTACCTTAAACAATATTCTAGCTTTTCCCCCCTCATGGAATAACTGAAATTTAGCTCTAGCTCCAGTGTTATGGTTATGGTCGAGTCACCTTCATCTGTGTACTGCGCTTCTAACAATAAAACTGTCTCCAAGCGGCTCCAACATAAACGGATAAAGGTGATGATGAGTCAAATGCAGGAATAAGAATGAGAGGAGATAATATGTTATGTAATGTCCTCTTTGAAAAAGGAAAGCTGTAAGCAGTCCGCGTGGGCCAGATGGTTATCATACGGGGGAATATATCCTACTGTTGCTGCTGTGATAACTGTAAGAATAAGTACCTCCAGCGGAGACGTTCATGCCGACTGTTTAGAAAATTGCATTACAGGTGAAAATGAACGTGGAAATGAAAGGTCAGGTTTTCAATCAGTAGATTTGCTTGCATGAGATGAACTCGGAGTGTGTTTTAAATAACTCCTGAGGCTCAACACCTGGGGCCTGTACCACGAAGCCGGTTTAGGTGGCTAGCCAGGAAAGTTTCAGTTTAGTTTGTGCCAACCCTGGGTTTTCTGGGATTTTACCGAGCGTGTTCATCGCCATAGTAACTTACGCTCCGAGGCGGTCCTGCTCCGGGGCGGGTTATGTTCTGGGTAAGAGAACTCAAACCCGACTCGGAACAATCAGTTGTGAGCAAAGTGGTATATAACTGACGTGACTAATTCGACTCCCGAGCGCAAACGGTAAGAACAACATGGACTAATCATAGCTGAAGGATCAAAGCCTGAGTTGACGGAGTATGTTGACAACCAGCGTCACGGTACTATGAAATAGTCAATGGAAACTAATCCCATAACTTCAAATACCTTCACGGTACAGGCCCCTGGAATCCAGAGCTTTTGTTCTTGACAAGCAATTGACCTAATACTCAAAAAAATAGGGTTTTTTGCCTCTTGTTTAGTTTAATTCATTAGAATGAGCTCTTTTTTTCCCCCTCACAACTTAATTTCATTGTGTTTTTAAATTCAATCCACCTAATAAATGTAAAACTACATGAACCATTTCTGTTGACATAACTAACTGGATCTGTAATTCCCAGCATGCTTTGCATTAGGAGACAAAACGTAGAGATGATAGAGATCGTGTATAATGATGAATAAAACTTCTTGTTTAAACATTAAAAAAAATTTTTTATTAAACCTCAGTCAATGAATAAAAGTTTAAGCTGGCCCAACATAAGAAAATGTCGTTTGACAAATGTAATCAAATTAAATCAAACATACTAGAGTCCATTAATTTGACCTAAACCAAAGAAATTGTGTTGACCCAACTAAACGGACTTAATAAATTGCGTGTGAAAACGTTCTACGATTCAATTGAGTAAGAGTAATGAATTTGTTTGGGTTTTTTAATTTATTTTTTTAGTCTAGCGATCATCTCAGACTATAACGACTGCAGGAGATGCAGGGCTCAGAAATTACACTGACACCGGCTGTACTGCAGACACTATAAACCGATTGTATAAGAAAGAAAGAAAGAAATGGAAAGAAAGAAAGAAATGGAAAGAAATGGAAAGAAATGGAAAGAAATGGAAAGAAAGAAAGAAAGAATTTTTTAAAAAGGATAGCGAGACGGACAGAAAAAAACGGAAAGAAAAAAAACAAGAAAGAAAGAAAGAATTTTTTAAAAAGGATAGCGAGACGGACAGAAAAAAAATGGAAAGAAAGAAACCAAGAAAGAAAGAAAGAATTTTTTAAAAAGGATAGCGAGACGAACAGAAAAAAATGGAAAGAAAGAAACCAAGAAAGAATTTTTTTAAAAGGATAGCGAGACGGACAGAAAAAAATGGAAAGAAAGAAACCAAGAAAGAAGATCTATATAAATATTAAAGAGAAAGAAAGAATAGAGAAAAGGAGGAATGGGTGAAAAAGAAAGAAGGAAAGATTCAAATAAAGAGAAATGGTTTACACATGCATATACAGGCCTGAGCTACCCTGTGAAGTGTATTAGCCTACACAGAGCACAAGCTAACATAAAGTGTGTAAAATGAGTTTAGTTATATTCAGCATTCGGTTAAATTGCCATTAGCTGGTTAGTTTTAATCCTGTAACATGCAATAAAAACAGGAGAACGCTTCCCGGAAGAACACACAAAGATGATGTGTTTCTCGCTCTAATCCAACCGGAGCGCTAACAAGCGTCTGAAGGATAACAAGCCGACACCTCTGCTCGAGCACTTCCTTTAAAAAGAACAACCTTGCACTGTTATTTCAGTCTCCGTTTGGTGATCGGAGCTGGAGATGGGACTGAATTCTTATTCTGCCAAAATTGTGGATCGTAAACGGTTTGCCAAGAGTTATATGAACCAGGATGTCCCTGTATTTTTCTGAGCTGAACTCGATTACTCACAGGAACAGCAATCAGCGAGACGAGGGGGGAAAGAAAAGGATTCAACAGAACTGAAAAGTGTGACCCTGTGGGTCAGACAAATCTCTGCAGCGATTTCACTCCAAAAGAACTGCCGTTCAATCTGGAAGCAGCATCACGAAACTGTTTTAATACAGAGCACACACACACACACACACACACACACACACAGCTCAAAAAATTAGCTGATTTCTTAGCCCCAGACAGCACACAAACATCGAGTCACCATCTGCTCAACATGCACAATTTATATCTCAACAGCACGGTTCTTTTGCTAACTGAAAAACATCCTCAGAAATGTGTTTTGTCTCTCTCTGCTCAAGCAAGTTCAGTCAGTCCGGCGTTATTCGGCTAAACGACACCACAAAAAGTGTTGTTGTTAATTATACACAGGAGAAAAGTGGAATTGGTACTTAGCATATTTACTATAAGGCTAGTTAAAGATTTAGCAAGTTACCTATAATACGAGCTCACAAAAATATCTTATTTTATTATTCTGTTTACTTTAATGCTAGCTCATCTGTATTTTTTTCCCATGATCAATAATATCTATCTAGTCTACCTATCTATCTATCTATCCTGTCTGTCTATCTATCTACCTCTTATCTATCTATCTATCTTGTCTATCTATCTATCTATCTATCTATCTATCTATCTATCTATCTATCTATCTATCTATCTATCTATCTATCTATCTTGTCTATCTATCTATCTATCTATCTATCTATCTATTTATCTATCTATCTATCTATCTATCTATCTATCTATCTATCTATCTATCTATCTATCTATCTATCTATCTATCTATCTATCTATCTATCTATCTATCTAGTCCACCTATATATCTATCCATCTTGTCTATCTATCATGGTTGAGCCTGTTTAAAATAATGCTAGTTTGTACAGTAGGTTAGTCCATTTAGTATACTGTAGATTACAAAGCAAATAACCTATTTATTATAATGCTAGCACACGAGTTAGCCTATTTACTATAAAATTAGTTTGGAGTTAGCCACTTTACTACAATGCTAGTTTGTAATCTATAGCCGGTTCACTACACTGCTAGTTCATGGGTTAGCCTGTTTATTATGATGCAAGATACACTGTTTATTCTAATGCTGGCACATAGTTTAGCCTGTGTACGATCATTCTAGCTTGTGGGATAGCAAGTTTATTATAACACTTGTTTGTAGAACGCTACTTCGTGGTTAGCTTCTTTACTATAATGCTAGCTCACGGTCTAGTCAGTTTACTATATTGCTAGACCGCTTATCCTGAGTGTAGTTTGCGTTTAGACCGCTTCATCTGATGCTAGTTTGCGGTTAGACCGCTTAATCTGATGCTAGTTTGCGTTTAGACCGCTTAATCTGATGCTAGTTTGCGTTTAGACCGCTTAATCTGATGCTAGTTTGCGTTTAGACAGCTTAATCTGATGCTAGTTTGCGTTTAGACCGCTTAATCTGATGCTAGTTTGCGTTTAGACTGCTTAATCTGATGCTAGTTTGCGTTTAGACCGCTTATCCCGATGGTAGTTTGCGGGTAGACCGCTTATCCCGATGGTAGTTTGCGGTTAGACCGCTTATCCCGATGGTAGTTTGCGGTTAGACCGCTTATCCCGATGGTAGTTTGCTGTTAGACCGCTTATCCCGATGGTAGTTTGCGGGTAGACCGCTTATCCCGATGGTAGTTTGCGGTGTAGACCGCTTATCCCGGTGGTAGTTTGCGGGTAGACCGCTTATCCCGGTGGTAGTTTGCGGTTAGACCGCTTATCCCGGTGGTAGTTTGCGGTTAGACCGCTTATCCCGATGGTAGTTTGCGGTTAGACCGTTTATCCCGATGCTAGTTTGCGTTTAGACCGCTTATCCCGATGGTAGTTTGCGGTTAGATCGCTTATCCCGATGGTAGTTTGCGGTTATACAGATTATCCCGATGGTAGTTTGCGGTTAGACCGTTTATCCTGATGCTAGTTTGCGTTTAGACTGTTTATTATACCGCTAGCTTGTAGGTTTTTAATATATTTCTAGCTTGTGGGTTAGCAAGTTTACTATATCGCTAGTTTCAAGAGTGATATTTTGTGGTCAGCTTCCTTACCAAGTAGCTGAAAGAAAGTGACTAATACCGATTCAAGCTGATTTAATAGACCTTGTGTTTACAGATGGAATGTTCTAAGGAGGAAAAAAAAAAGTATCTTGAACTGTCCGTGTTTCATTTGCAAGTTCAATACTGATCTGTCTTTTACCATCTGATCAAGCTTTTTCCCCCCACCTAACCTCTATAATAAAGAACGAAAAAAAAGCTTTTCTGCCACTCACGCAGGATTTGAATTATTCATGAGGAGCAACATGAATAAATGAGAAGTGACCATTCGTTTATACACCAGCTGAGAAAATGTGAACTCTCTATACAGATAAAAGGGAGTGTTTTATTTTTTTATGTGCAAGTAAAAGTGCCGTTAAAATACCTACACACACACACACACACATATAAATATATATATTATATATTATATATATATATACACACTGTACACACACACACACACACACAGACAGGCACAGCTTTCAGGTTTCACTTTTCCTTCACGTTATGCAAATAAGAGCTTCTTAAAAACTCTTCAAGGGCACAATGGTAATTACGCAAGTCGTCATTAATTGGAGAAATAATAATTAACAGTAACTAGTCTGATCACAATGACACATCAAAGAAAGCAGAGCAATACGTGCTCGCCAAAAGTTTCTGTTATATATTCCTATCACACGCAAACAAAAAAGCGCTGTTGAATTCTCGCTTCTGAAGATCTTGAACAATAACTGCTCATATAGGGGAGGAGCTACATAATTTAAGTTCAATAATTAAAAAAATAAAAAGCTAATAAATCCATGTTGTTAATTAACAAAGAAAAGTGTGTAGGCTTTGGTTTCTGTTATAGTCCTGGCTCTGCCCCTGTCCTGTCATTTTTTTGCTACCCGACTGTGTTCGTCTGTTCCGTGTTAGTCATCGATTTATTTATCTTATTCGGATGGGATATATTTGTAAAGCGCTTTTAACAACAGACGTTGTCTCAAAGCAGCTTTACAGAAACATAAACACAGGATAGAGATGTTAAGTGTGTGAATTGAGTGAGCCTATTGAGTGAGCCGGTGGCGACGGTGGTGAGGAATAACTCCCTGAGATGATATGAGGAAGAAATCTTGAGAGGAACCGGACTCAGAAGGGAACCCGTCCTCATCTGGGTAACATCGGATAGTGTGAAAGTAAAAGAAAGTTCATTATGGTTTTTATATGAAGTCTCTTTCTTGAACTAGTCCACTGTTCACTAAAGGAGACCTGAGTGTAAAACTGCATGTGGTAATTGCAGTCCCAAGGCCATCGCAGAAACCGTAGTCCCAGCAACCACAGCGAGAACGTCTATGTGGAATTGGAGATTAAATGTACATTGGGTCCTGGGGTGATTTCCTATTTTTCCCTGCTCCTCTGTGGTTTTTACTTCTGTCCAGATTGGCCAGGTCAGTGTTTTTTTTTTTTCTGTCCTCGTCGGAGAAAATTACCGGCCGAATCACCTACCGTTTCACCAAACTCAGCACTCGTCTGATCATTTTAGTCCGGATACAAATGCCCGTGATTCTCTATACAGATGTCGCCTTGCGTTCGGAAAAACCAACGTTTGACTGCTGCTGCTTGCCGTAATCGTGTTTTCAAATCGTTACCGGAACTTTGCCGCTTCGACGGCTTGGACGCCATGTTGTAAACAGAGCACGATCATGTGACCGTGACCAACGTAGCCTGCTAGAAACTCACCTTTTATTGCTACCCAGATGTGAGAGTTTTACTGATTAGACGTGTAAAGAAATTGTTTTGTGTGGTATAAGAGAAAAATTTGCTGTTATGCTGGCAGGGCGTTCAAAATAATGAGTGACAGTAGCTTGCCATTATTTATATTTTGAGAACAGCTGTGTCCATTTTTAGCTATGTTTTTAACACATTCCTTTATATACTACGTAAATGATCTTTAGGACACTGTGGGCTGGAATGAACAATATAAAAAGTCTGTGAATGCAAATGAGAAATCCCTTATTTATGTGCCATTCCTTTCTTCCTTCCATCATTTCCCTAAAGACCTGTGCGCACACGTGCCACGAGGAGGAGTCTCAAGCACAGGAAGGGATTGTATTACTCCTCTATTGTATTACGCCTTTAAACGCTATAAAGAAATGCAAGGTTATAAAACTATTGAAAAAAATAAATAAAAATGACCAAATGGATGAATCTTGACCCATTTGATTGTTTTTATACATTTCTTTCTTCCAGTTGAACTGTTAACATTTCAGGATGAAGTGGAGTGGAGAAGTGATACTTTCCAAACTGTGGTGGAAAAATTCCGCCCTACAGCCGAAACACACGAAAACGAGACCAGATGCAATTTGTTATCCAAATATGACGCGTGACTGCGGCTCAGACCAACCAGACAGAGCACCTGAACAGGTAAACAAAGTGAAAATGATGGCATTCGGTCTCCAGCACACAGTAACGCATAATGAACATTAAGGTAATGTTTTTGCTTCATTAAAGCAAAGTCCAGTACCTATTAACGGATAGCTGTGGATCAGGTGGTAGATCGGGTTGTCCACTAATCGTTGGGTTGGCGGTTCGATCTGCGGTCCACATGACTCCACATACCGAAGTGTCCTTGGGTCGAGACACTGAACCCCAAATTGCTCCCGATGGCAAGTTGGTGTGCGAGTGCGTGTGTGAATGGGCGAATTGGATAAAAGCGCTATATAAGTGCAGACCATTTTTAACAAATCTTCAACTATTTCATAGCTAGAACTGAATTTTGGATTTACTCCAAAAGTCCAGAATTGTTCCGTTTGAAGATTGGATGAAAATATAAATACAAATACTTTCCCACAATTTCCTGCCCAATTTATTCCAACCAATTCCCACCCATTAACCAGCTCTCCCATATCACATGACATCGAGACATGTAAAGCCAGATAACTGCATCTTTGTGAACTGCATCACAGAGCAGAACGCTATCTGCCCTCTTCCTCATACATGAGCTCACGGACGCCCACGATATGCCTAGTGTCGCTGTGATTGACAAGCGAGAAAGAATATGCCCCTCCCACCCAGACAGCACAGCCAATTTTCCTCTCTAGACTCCTGGAAACAAATGTCTGTGACGTTGATGGGTTTGAACTTTTCTCCACTACTGTGGAGTGTGACATCGCAAATAAATTCAATGTTAAACACAGGCACAGGCACAACAAACACAAACATGAATGTCATCTCACATAACACACACACACACACACACACACTTGTTCCACTGATATAATTATTAATGCAGCTCATTTTTAGCACAGACACTTTTAGGCTTTAATTTATTTATTTATTTTTAAATGCGGTATTTTGGGCGGAACCAGCCAAATGTCCCCACAAGGATAGGACTATCTGATACTATAGACCCTGTGAGGCTTGGAAGCAGGAATAAACCGCGTCCGCTTTTCCACACGTCACGTGAGCTTGACAGCCCGAGCCGCACCACTCGATATTCTGAAACGCTTTTCGTCATGACCGGCTCTTCTTCTCGCTCGCTCCGGTGTTTCTGATACGCGCTGAGCGACTTATTTAATTACAAATGAGATCAGGGAGCTCGGCGATGTCAGCTGCGGCAAGTATATAACGATTTCTGTGTGTTTCTTTATGGAAAAGTGAACCGTAGCTGAAGTACAAAACTAAAGAAGCGACCGTCGGATGGGAAAAACGGTGCGGATTTATTTATTAATTTTTTTTCTCACTTGATCCATTTATGAGCGAAACTGATGTAGTGAAAACAAGTCGTGTACAAGAACTCGGTATGATTTCTTCTTAAATGACAGAAACATTTCATTTGAAAACAAAACAAAAGGATGATAAATGTGTGTGCATTTCTAACAATATTCGTCAGAGACGATCGATCGATCGGCGCTATTAATCGGTTGTGGCGCAGGTGGTAGAGTGGGTTGTCCACTAATCGTAGGGTTTGGCGGCCTGGGTGACTCCATATGCCGAAGTGTCCTTGGGCGAGACACTGAACCCCAAGTTGCTCCCGATGGCAAGTTAGCGCCTTGCATGGCAGCTCTGCTACCGTTGGTGTGTGTGTGAGTGTGTGAATGGGTGAATGAGACACAGTGTAAAGCACTTTGGATAAAAGCGCTATATAAGTGCACACTTACTTACTAATCGGAAGAAATCATCACAAGGATAACAGGACGTGACCCGTCTTTGCCCGTACGCAGGCCAGAACATGAGAAGAAAAGAAAAAGAAAAAGCAATTACGGAGTGGATGATTAAACAGCCAGAAGACGACGCGGATTTGTTATGCGGGCGCTAGCGTGTTCACGCTCATGCTAACGTTCACACTGCTAAGGACGCACCAAAAATGTGACACAGAAATAAATAAACTCATTACACGAGTGTGTAAAAGTCTGGCCTGTGCGCAGAGGCATTCATCGGAGATGATCAGACATCAGATGTTCAGGATGAAAGATCAACAAGAGAACAAAAAGCAGGTCTAAAAAAAGGTGAAAAAAACAACAAAACAGCAGAAGTGTGTCATCATGAACAAAAGAAACGCGATTATGAAACAAAGCGAACGGGGCAATGGAGATGATGCAGTGGAACAGAGGGTGAGATGATGTATCTGTACAGAAATATACGATTTATACATGCAAAGGTAATTGTGACGAAGAAATGCGGAACGCTACGACACGCTGTTCGAGATCATACAGGAAGCTGTGTGCAAATCAGTGTTCCATCATACGAAAGTAAACATGTGCCTTCATGTCAGAAAACAATGCCCGTTTTATATAACAGCGCCTCGCAAGCAAGAAGAGTGAAAGCACTTCTCGTGATGAAACGTAAACGAATAAAGAACCTTCTAGGCTTTACTGCACTCTCAAAACAGCCTGCTAGACCAACTCTAGCATCTTTAACAAACCTACATGCTAATTCGTTTCCTTTAGCTCACGATGTTAGCGCTTGATTTGAGACGAAAGTCCAGACGTGTGTGTATCAGACATGTAAATGTAGTCGCTTTTATGAGCGTGAGCCATATGTTCCACAGAGTCTTACGTCTGTAGAGTCACGTTTTGAGTTTCATATGAGTCACTTTTTGTCATGTGGAAATGATTATAAACTGCCTGTGCAGCTTATCTGACAATTATACAATTGAGTCACAGCTCGGTGAATGAATCAAAAAGTCAAATCACCGGTCATACGTCTTGATGTCCGAGTCACGTCGTAAGTCAGAGGCTTTGACTTCAGAGTCAAGAGTCATAAACTTAGTAGTCTGAGACAAATCGAGAGTCATGGGAGTATAAGTCGGAGTCAAGTCGAGAGTCGGAAGTAGTGTCGGCTGAGTCAATTCGTAAGTTTTGTAGTCTGAGTCAGATCAAGAGTCATACGGTTTTTAGTCGGAGTCAGATCAAGAGTCATAGGCGTATAAGTCGGAGTCAAGTCGAGAGTCAGAAGCAGTGTCGGCTGAGTCAATTTGTAAGTTATACGCTTTGTAGTCCGAGTCAGATCGGGAGTCATGCGCTTTGTAGTCCGAGTCAGATCGGGAGTCATAGACTTTGTAGTTGGAGTCAGATCGGGAGTCATACACTTTGTAGTCCGAGTCAGATCGAGATATACGCTTTGTAGTCCGAGTCAGATCGGGAGTCATACGCTTTGTAGTCCGAGTCAGATCGGGAGTCATACGCTTTGTAGTCTGAGTCAGATCGGGAGTCATACGCTTTGTAGTCCGAGTCAGATCGGGAGTCATACTTTTACGATCGGAACACTTTGTCCGATCGGAGCTACGCTTTGTAGTCGGAGTCAGATCGGAGTCATACGCTTTGTAGTCCGAGTCAATCGAGTCATACGTTGTTCTAGATCCGAGTCATACTTGGATCGGAGCATAATCGTATAAGTAGGGAGTCAAGTCAGTCGAGAGTCAGAAGCAGTGTCGGCTGAGTCAATTTGTAAGTTATATGCTTTGTAGTCCGAGTCAGATCGGGAGTCATACGCTTTGTAGTCCGAGTCAAATCGGGGGTCATACGCTTTGTAGTCTGAGTCAGATCGGGAGTCATACGCTTTTTAGTCCGAGTCAGATCGAGAGTCATAAGCGTATAAGTCGGGAGTCAAGTCAGTCGAGAGTCAGAACTTATACGCTTTTTAGTCTGAGTCAGATCGGGAGTCATACGGTTTTTAGTCTGAGTCAGATCAAGAGTCATAGGCGTATAAGTCGGAGTCAAGTCGAGAGTCAGAAGCAGTGTAGGCTGAGTCAATACGCTTTGTAGTCTGAGTCAGATCGGGAGTCATGCGCTTTGTAGTCCGAGTCAGATCGGGAGCCATACGCTTTGTTGTCCGAGTCAGATCGGGAGTCATACGCTTTGTAGTCTGAGTCAGATCGGGAGTCATACACTTTGTAGTTGGAGTCAGATCGGGAGTCATACACTTTGTAGTCCGAGTCAGATCGAGTGATACGCTTTGTAGTCCGAGTCAGATCGAGAGTCATAAGCGTATAAGTCGGGAGTCAAGTCAGTCGAGAGTCAGAAGCAGTGTCGGCTGAGTCAATTTGTAAGTTATACGCTTTGTAGTCCGAGTCAGATCGGGAGTCATACGCTTTGTAGTCAGAGTCAGATCAGGAGTCATATGCTTTTTAGTCCGAGTCAGATCGGGAGTCATACACTTTGTAGTATGAGTCAGATCGGGAGTCATACACTTTGTAGTCCGAGTCAGATCAGGAGTCATATGCTTTTTAGTCCGAGTCAGATCGGGAGTCATACACTTTGTAGTCTGAGTCAGATCGGTAGTCATACGCTTTTTAGTCCGAGTCAGATCGGGAGTCATAGACTTTGTAGTCTTAGTCAGATCGGGAGTCATACGCTTTGTAGTCCGAGTCAGATCGGGAGTCATACGCTTTGTAGTCCGAGTCAGATCGAGAGTCATAAGCGTATAAGTCGGGAGTCAAGTCAGTCGAGAGTCAGAAGCAGTGTCGGCTGAGTCAATTTGTAAGTTATACGCTTTGTAGTCTGAGTCAGATCGGGAGTCATACGCTTTGTAGTCCGAGTCAGATCAGGAGTCATACGCTTTTTAGTCCGAGTCAGATCGGGATTCATACACTTTGTAGTATGAGTCAGATCGGGAGTCATACACTTTGTAGTCTGAGTCAGATCGGAGTCATACGCTTTTTAGTCTGAGTCAGATCGGGAGTCATACACTGTAGTCTGAGTCAGATCGGGAGTCATACACTTTGTAGTCTGAGTCAGATCGGTAGTCATACGCTTTTTAGTCTGAGTCAGATCGATATTGGAGTTGTAGATTGTGATATTTGTAGCGAGATATACTTGGTAGTGAGAGATCGGAGCATACTTTGTAGCCGAGTAGATCGGAGTCATACGCTTTGTAGTCTGAGCAGATCGGGAGTCATACGCTTTGTAGTCGAGTCAATGGGAGTCATATTGTAGTCAGTCAGATCGGGAGTCATACCTTTGTACAGTCAGATCGGAGTCATACGCTTTGTAGTCCGAGAGATCGGGTATACGCTTGTAGTCCGAGTCAGATCGGGAGTCATACGCTTTGTGCCGAGAATCGGAGTCATACGCTTTGTAGTCCGAGTTCGAATATAGAGATACCTTTGTCAGGGAAGTATGGGGAAGCACAAAGAGGTGGGAGCAATTTGTAAGTTATATGCTTTGTAGTCCGACAATCGAGTCATACCTTTGTAGTCCGGCAATCGGGGGTCATACCTTTTAGTCAGCAGATCGGGGTCATACCTTTTTTAGTAACTTGAATATTCTGGGTAGCAATACTGGCATACCTTGTGGAGACGGGAATACCTTTGTTGTCGAGAGCGGGAGCATACCGTAGGATCGGATCATACCTTGTACATGAACTTTGACAAGATAAGTTATAACAAATGGGAGTATACCTTTGTTCGAGCGCTCAACAGCATACGAGAGTCGTGAGACTTGATAATTTCGAGCATACTTTAGTCTGAGTAGATGAGTCATACGCTTTGTGTCCGAGTCAGATCGGAGTCATACGCTTTGTAGTCCGAGTCAGATCGAGGTCATACGCTTTGTAGTCCGGTCAGATCGAGTCATACGCTTTGTAGTCCGAGTCAGATGGGAGTCATACGCTTTGTAGTCCGGGTAGATCGGGGTCATACGCTTTGAGCCGACAGATGAGTATACGTTTAGTGTCCGAGTCATAGGCGTATAAGTCGGTGTCAAGTCGTAATTCATGAGAGAATGCTGTAATTGGAAAGTACAGCAGAGCAGTGATAGTCATTCCAGTGTGGGTGTGTGTTTGTTTTACGCGCGACGTTGTTACCATTTTGTAGCCACGGGCTGTTTTAGGGTTTGATTGGTTTCTGATTGAATCAAATCCCAGCAGCAAAATTCAGACCATAAATATCGACATGACGCGTCAAACAGAGACGATCCATTCACTATTTTCAGGAGTAAACTGCATTTATATATGAAGTTAGTGAGCGATGCATTCTCATTCCCTCTCTCTCTCTCTCTCAATCACTCAATCTCTCTCTCTCTCTCTGATAGATAGAGGGATAGAGTCATCACTGGTGTCAGATTTGCATGCGTGTGTAAGTGTTCCTGAGCCGGCATGCAGATCTGCGTGTTTGTGTTTTTGTTAACGTCGCCTTATGAAGGAATAAATATTCAAATTTATTTGCATATTGTCTAAAAATGAACTGCAGACATCAGAGCATTCCTTTTTTTCTTCAAAAACAAGGCTTGCTGAGATTATGAAAGCAGTTGGTTTCACACGCCATAGAAGTAGATTTTTAAAAGTCTAAATGTGTGTGTGTGTGTGTGAGAGAGAGAGAGAGAGAGAGAGGAGATGTTAGTCGTATTTATGGAAGGAGTCAGCTCTTTGTAACAGTCGGTGGATAAAGCTGTAACTTTTCTGACTTTTTTACGCATCTTATTAACTTCAAGAGAGAGAAATAAACGAGGCTGGAGTTTACAGCCGCTACCGTAAGTGATAAGAGAAACGAACTCGTTCCGTGGACGTTCTACGACATTAAATGTAACTAGATACGGATCGATACGGCGGTGCGTCGTTCTTTAATAAATACCGATCGTTAGTCTTGGGGGGAAAAACTGGCGTTGGACTGAAGGAACGAAACACGCCATGGTGTGGTTATTTTCCTCTTTTTACTCCTCGCGCATCACAGCGCACGTTTGGAGTGCAAAGATATTAACGGAGGCTTTCACGGTGAATGCAGCGTGATTGTATACCCCTTAATGACATCCCTTCACGGAGCTTTCGGGTCAATGTCTGTGTGCTGACGCGGCACGACGCGAGAGCGAGACATTGGCGGGTTATTAGCCTGCCTTCAGGGACAGGAAGTGTGCTGTTAGAGGAGCGTCAAAGGGCAAAGTTCGTGTCAGGAACTGAAGCTGTAGGAGTTATTACTTGAAGAAGGTGACCTTAACGCCGTGTCAAAGGACTCGGCAGAAGATCTGAGACACTCGAGAGATTAGGAGCCTCTCTGTGCTCGGCGAGTTTTAAATGCTGCTTCAGCGCGCGGTGTGAATGTAGGTCACAGCAGCAAGCTTTCGTGGGTTTTTGTGGTTTTGTTTTCCATAATAGGTGTCCACTTCCTGAATATTATTGCAAATAAAACATCGTTTTCTAAACATTTTTCTCATTTCCCTCCCACTGCATTGAGTATTCGTTGTTTATATTGACCTAGATGTTCTATTTCTTCTCCACGATCCGCGTTAATATCTTACCGTCTTGCACGTTTTCATTCGTTCATCAAAACAAAACAAAACAACAACAACGACAAAAAATAAAAACGTGACTGTCCAGTAGTATCGTAAACAAACAGTGACGTTTATTCACACAGACCTGCTATTTGCTAAACATAATAGGGAAGATTGTGATGTCATCAGGACTAAACGGTGCAGCTGAATAGTTTGATTGTTTTTAGGAACCGGTTCGGGTTCCTGGTGAACAATGCTTTCGGATGCACGCGTATCCTTTAACCAGACGTGGTGTCATCTTACGGTGGTCTGCAGCTGCCCGGCTACGTCGCCCATCTGCTCGGTGATATCAGTACAGCCGGGGGTTGCCAATCTAGCGGTCGCAACCCCGTGTGACGTACGAAGGAGGTCTCGAAGTCTGGTGCTTTGTTTAATATTAAGAGTTAATGTATGTTCTAGGTATAACGACAGAACTTGTGTGCTACTGTACTGAAATGGAGCTTGGAGTCGAGCTAGTTCCTCGACAACACCGAATGACTTCGAGTCAGGAACAACAACACCCCGCCCTTGAGTATACCCTTAAAATATACTTCAAACACAAAGGAGGCTGTTGAAGAAAAAACGATTTCAGATATTTGACCTTGCTGCGACCTTGACCCTTTTCAGATCGATTCCAAAATCGAATCAGTTTGTCTGCTGGTTACGGCGATTAATTCCGTATAAACCCTACAAACAGTCAGCCACTCGCGCTTAAGAAATGGCACTCGGTGCTAGACGCGTACAGATGTAGAGTGTAGAATGGTCAACGCTTGGGAAAATCTTTGAAAATCCATTTGGGGTCGTTTGGGAACTCTGGTTGGGGGGGGGGGGGCATGATGGCTTGGCGGTTAGCATGGTGTTTCTCCCCATGGTTCGGGGGTTTCCTCCGGGTACTCCGGAAGTGCGTGAATGTATGCAAAATTGTGCCCTGAATTGAGTTGGCACCCCATCCAGGGTGTCCCCTGCCTTGTGCCCAGAGTTCCCAGGGCTCCCTGAGTTCCCGTGACCGATGGACAGATGGATGGGTGTTGTACTCCGGGTGTACACGTCGAGATCTTGGAATTGTTCAATAAAAACATTTCATCTGTGATTTAAATTCCTAAAAATTCCACAGAGCGGTAGGTAGCAGATCCCCACCGGGATCTGTATCTGTCTGTATCTTTCCTATAGATTATACAGTAGTTAATGAAAAACTCCTAGTAGTAACCGAATAATAACCCAGGACTTAAAAGGTGTTAAAATGTTGAACGATTCAAGTAATCTATCAAAATGAATTCGTTTCTAAAATTCAGAAAGTCTCAGACAGAACCTCGTACCTCAAAAAGTCTTGATATGTTAATATTCTCTCTAGTCATCTTATTTCTTTCCAGTCGAGAGGGTGGTAATTTACTGCTGGCTGAATTTCAGTCTTCACGGCTGGTGAGAAACGGTGTCATCAACAAGATGAGCTGTGGGTGTCTAACTATTAAATCTTATACGCAAGGAGTTTGGTTCAGATACATGTACAGCAAAGCCTGCTGGGTTTTTGGCGGGTCTCGTTACTTCGTGCCTGCGCTGATGCGATGGGAATGTCTCCTCTCGTTCTCCATCATCCAGAGAAGCTTTTAGGTTTCTCAGGATTACCTTCTTTTCCACCTATTTTTATTTTTTATTTTGGATTCAGGACATTTGCAAGTTAAAGCGTTGGTTCATTCTAGCAGCAATCTGTTCGGGGAAAGGCTTGCGAAATTTGCATGCGGCTTCGCGGTGTCACGAATGTGAGGGAGACACTGCGACAACGGGAGTTTTCCGAAAGCTGAGCCAACGAAAGTGAAAGTCTGGCTCGCGAAACGTCGCGGACGGGATTTTTGAAAAAGCGTTCCAGGAAAGCCTTCTGTCTGTCCTTCAGCTGCTCTGCCAGTTTATATACCTGTTACGGAGTTCTGTTTATTTTGGAATGGAGTGCCATGCTTTACAGTGAGAGCGTTATGTCTGTAATGACACATGTAGACTGATTTTCAGTGAATGGGTACTGGGTTAATAGTGGTTCATTTGTAAACATGATTATTAAACTGCCTCACAGCTCCAGGGCCCTCAGTTCGATCCTGAGCTCCCGAGCTCCTGAGCTCGAGGTACTGTCTGTGTTCCTTCCACCTCCAGAAACCATCCAGATGGAGTCTCTCAAGCGCCGCAATGGAAAAGGGTCTACCCTATAGTCAGGATAACACGAGCTCCGATCTTAACAACGTCACAGACATCCATGGCTGGAGGATTCAAGAGAGAATTTTTTTGAATATAATGGCTGTGCTTTCTGGGTCATCCTCTGACAGCGACACTAACCAATCATGGGCATCTCTGAGCTTATGTATGAGGAAGGGGGCGGAGAGCACTTACCTCAATGTGTGTCAAACCAGAAGTTCGAAAAGACTGGTTTCGCATGCCTTAGAGGAAACAAGTGTTAGGTTTCGCCGTCCCTGGGTGCTATCTGTCATATGATGGGCAGAGCTGACTGGTGGGCGGGAACTGGAAGACCGAATTATGGACATGACGCGATAGACTGGATCTATTCCTGCCTCGATCTGTTGCGTGTAAAAACAAATTCACCATCTCGTCCACTCACGTATGCTACGCTTTACATACGAAAGGAAGTTCCTACTGTCTTTTACTACAAGTATGGCTCGTCTAGTGGTCTCCATGCTCAGGGAACGCTTGGAAAAGCAGTGCAAAAGTAGATAAGGGGGAAAAAAAAAAAAAAACTAGCAGCATAAAGAGTTAAACATATTACTATTATAGGGTCTGGAATTTACAGCGTGGACCGCATAGCAGCCCGCATGCTGGATTGTGAGGACGGGCGAACAGGAGCCGTCCACACCGCTGAGAGCCTTGTGAATTCAGAGTTTATGGAGGTGACAGAGACCTCAATTATCTTCTCAGCTCTGTTGTACTCTCCGTTATGAGGTCTTGTGGCCTGTGCCAGTCCCATTACACACCGCTATAGTGGAGCATATAGAAAGTACACTAGAGTTCTTATTTCACTTTGATTTTACTACAGTTTACCCATGATTTATTTCTGATTAAAGGAGTTAAAAGTGTGTAAACGCGTGTTCTATCAAATACCGGTTTTCAGTCTTTGTACTTAAGGACTTTCTCATCATCTACTGTCCTCGAAACAGGGATTGAAATGAGTGCTTTATAAAAAGACGAGCGCACTTCTTTGGTGAAGCGGCTACTGCAAGAGCGTTTTCACACTTGAGTCAGCACTCAGAACCCATTCAGCAGTTCATAATCACAGGTTCGCCTCCACAAAGGAGAATTCCTTCCACTGGAATTGTTTCATTGTGTAAGCATTGTGTCAATGACGACGTTTACACGGACAGCAGTGATCTAATTATTGACCTTATTCTGAATAAGATAATATTGTGATTAAGGTGTTTCCATGAGTCGTTTTTAGAATATTCCTCTCATGTTCCTGTTTTACGTGTTCTCGAACATAATCGATTAACGTCACACGCCGTTACATCACCGCGCCACGCCGTCCCACGTCCCTCCGGAATTTCACGTCTCGACATACAGTCGGTCTTCGTTATGGAACCGTATATAGTTTCGGGTGTTTAAATTTTTTATTTTACGAAAGCTTCGAGTTCGGTTAATTATTTGTCGTGCTGTACGTCCAAATAGACGACTGCTTGAAGCCGTGGCCTGCGTCCCAAACCGCGTATTTACCTACTATATGGTGTATATAGAAATACATGCGGCTCGCCTACTATATAGTAGGTAAGTACGCGGTTTGGGACGCAGCCGTTCTCTCTTGTTCGCCGTCAAACGGTCGAGCGCTGCCGTGTGTGTACGTGTCCTGTCACAAAATGCGGTGAAAACTCTCACACGACGTTAATAGTGTGATTAAGATTTACACGTCTGTAACGCACGTCGATAATGCGACTAAGACGGGAATACTCCACACGTCTTCATTTGTTTTGTGTTTACCTCGAGTATGACTTTAATCGGATTAAGGTCATCAATAATCTCTGTTTACATGCTAGATTCTTAATCAGAGTCTCGTCTTAATGGGGTTCATATCGGATTTTTGTTGTCCATGTGAACGTACTGATTTTGGGGAGATTCAGTGGCTCGTTATTTGACGTCCCACTTTATCTGCAGCAGCCAAATCAGATGAGCAGCTCAAAATCGTTTGATTTTCTGCCTCCAAATCTACAGAGAAGGCAAACGACCTCCTCCTCACCACCTCCTCCTCACTTCCTCCTCCTCCTCACCACTTCCTCCTTCTCCTCTTACCTGCTCCTCACCGGCGTTACACCAATCTTTATTTCATCTGCATTAAGGATAATAAATCTAATCTCAGAACTAAGCCAGGTTACTTAGTCGTCCAGTGCTAGCTGTGTTTGTTGTTCATGGTTACGGTGTGTGCATAAACAGCACACCAGCCAGCGCTCTTTCTGGTGAGTGTGAACGAAAGCACCTTAAGAGTTTTATTCCGTTCATTAAAAAAAGAAAAGGAATCTATAAAAAGGTGTTTCCCCTGATAACAGGCCACTATTTTTTCCCCATCTGCATTTGTGTGAGCGTGAGAGCTGAAAACTATTTCTGACTGCTTCCTGCAGCTGAATAGAGTCGCTGATCCGTCGGGTTTCTGCCGGAGCCGTCGTTTCAGCCGTTACGCGCTGACATCTGGGTGTGTTTTTCACCGCGGAGCTGGCTGGCGGAGATCGCCATGAAAGCCAGAAGAAAAGGCTTTGAGTGATGGCAAGAAATTATCCCGTCAGATGGAATAAATAGGGCTGACTTTTTAGATTTGAAACGCAGACCAGCCTACTATCACCAGTTCAGTAAATCAGCAGTTCAGTACATTTCCATCCGAGATGACGGCAACCGTTTTTTTGTTCCTGTTTTGTTTTTGTTTAGCTTTTTAAATATCAGTGCTGTAGTAAAGCTGTTAGTCTAACCACGTTCCTGTAACAAATATTGTTTAAAATCGTAAAAATCTATTATGTAATGTATCTATACACACGCAAAAACACACGTTGTGGCCAAAAACGTTCGATTTTGCGGTATGATTTGCGGCGTTTTTGGGGGGTTTTTTTTCAGAAAACAACTCAATCGGCGAAATCGCAACTGCACTAAATTGTCT
>CM022773.1:3216643-3406643 GCA_012411365.1 Ameiurus melas | reverse complement strand
TTGTATGTGGGGGGGTCCTATAAAAAAAAGTGAGCTGTGGAAGGGAGGAATGGAGTATAAAGTCATTAGAGGTGTTCTGGGACCTTCAACCTGTGGAGTAAAAATAAAGAATTCATTTAAGATCCCGCCAAAACTCACCTGTCCACGCTGATGACGCATAAGGTCATGATGGACGCGGTGCAGCACATGACGTCCATTCCGATGAAGACGTTACAGAAAGCTTCGCCGAACAGCCATTTCCCACCGGTGAGGTCGGTTGCTATGGCGAAGGGCATGACCCCGAGAGCTACGGACAGGTCGGCGGCGGCGAGTGACACGAGCAAGTAGTTGGACGGCTGGCGGAGCTTCTTCACCACGCACACGGCCACCACCACGAGCGCGTTCCCGATCACCGTCACCGCCGTGACCGCGGCCAGCGCGAGTCCCACGGCCACCTTCTCCGCGGGCGCGAACTCGAGCGGCCGCTCGGCGCACGAGCCGTTGTTCCCGTCGCCGACATCCGCGACGCCGACACCGACACCGCCGCCACGGAACGGGCGCGAGGAACCGCCGGCGACGTCATGATCACGATCCGCGGAGAAGAAGAGCGTGGAAGCCGACGGAGACGAGTTGAACATCTCTGGCGCTGGAAATCCCCGGCGGTGTGTGTGTGTGTGTGTGTGTTGCGAAAGGCGGGGGAGTGTACGACACACCTCTCCAAGAGCGCATGTTGAACCGCGAGCGCACGCTCGCTGCCTCTCGTGCGTTGATTGTTTTTTTTTTCCCCCACGGTAAAAATAAATAATAATAATAAACAAATAAATAGATAAGTAAATAATAAAATAAAAATAAATATAATTGAGATATCAGTGGGAAGAGGAAAGGAAAAAAAGAAAGAAACGAATACGGTTTGGAAAGGGAAAGATAAGAGCGCGTGCAGGAGGGAGAATGACCGATGCGCACTCATTCACACATTCTGTCTCTCTCTCTCTGTTCATCTGTCTTTCTCTCTTTCTCTGTTTCTGTCTCTCTCTCCCTTTCTCTGTTTATCTGTCTCTCTCTCCCTCTCTCTGTTTATCTGTCTTTCTCTCTCTCTTTCTCTCTCTCTCTCTCTCTCTCTCTCTCTGGCATCTCTCTCTCTCTCTCTCTGTTTCTCTCTCTCTCTCTCTCTCTCTCTCTCTCTCTCTCTCTCTTTCTCTCTCTGTTTATCTCTCTCTGATTATCTGTCTTTCTCTCTTTCTCTCTCTCTCTCTCTCTCTCTCTCTCTCTGCTTATTTCTCTTTCTCTCTCTCTCTCTCTCTCTCTCTCTCTCTCTCGCATCTTCTCTCTCTCACTCGTTTTTTTTTTTCTCTCTCTCTCTCTCTCTCTCTCTCTCTCTCTCTCTCTCTCTCTCACTGTTTCTCTCTCTCTCTCTCTCTCTCTCTCTTTCCTGTCTCTTCTAATTCTCTCCATCTCACTCTTTGCTCTTTCTATGTTCTTTTATTCTCCTTCTCTCTTATCCTGTCTCATTCTTTCTTTCGATCCATTCTCATCTTTCTCTTTCATGCTCTCAATTCATCATTCCTTCTCTCCTTCCTCTGCCTCTCTCCCTTCGACTGTCTCTTTCTCTTCCCGTCTCTAATTCTTCTTCACATTCACTATATCTCCTCCCTTCATCTTTTTGTTCTTCAGCCTGTTCTGTTCTTTCTTCATCTCTTGCACACTAACCTCCTCTCTCCTCCCTTTTTCAATCCCTCATTCCTTCAACCTCTCTCTTCTCTTTCTGTTCATTACATCTCATTCTTTGCCTTCTCTTTCCTTCTGTCTCATTCTCTTCTCTTCCTCTCGAAATCTTTTCTCACTTGCTCTCTCCTCCCTCCATCTTTTCATTCTTCCTGTTTTGTTCTCTCTTTCTCTCTCATTTCAGTCTTCTATTCCTTTTCTCTATAATCCCTTTTCACTCTCTTTCATCTCTCTCTCTCTCTCTACATATATCTCTCATGCTCACATCCCTCATTCTCTCTCTCTCTCTCTCTCTCTCTCTCTCTCATTTTCTGTCTCACACCCTCATCTCAATCCCCAACTCTTAAACTCTCACTTCACCCCTCTCTCTCTCTCTCTCTCTCTCTCTCTCTCTCTCTCTCTCTCTTTCTCCATGTTCTATTCTTCTCTCTCTTATGCTTTCAATCCTTAATTCTTTCTCTCTCTTCTTCCCTCTCCTAATTCCTTTCATAACTCACTCTCTCCATCTTTTCATTCTTCTTCCTGTTCTTTTCTCCCTCTTTCTCTCTTGTTCTTCATCTCTTTCACACTTCCACTCTCTCTGTCCATCTCTCTCATGCTTTTTCAATCCCTTTTTTTACTCGTTCTCTACATCTGTTCATTCTTCTTTCTTTTCTCACTTTTCTTAGATCACAGTTTGCCTTTCTAGTTCTCCCTCTCATTTCCGCTTGTTCTCTCTCTCCCTCTCTCTCCCTCTCTCTCTCTCTCTCTCTCTCTCTCTCTCTCTCTCTCCCTCTCTCTTATCTTTTTCTATCTCCTGCTCTAGTTTCTCACTATTATTTCTTAGACTTATCTCAGTGTCTTCTCTCTCTCTCTCTCTCTCTCTCTCTCTCTCTCTCTCTCTCTCTCCCAAAATCGAAGAGATTAAAGACTTCCTGCTGACGGCCAGGAGGAAGGATGCAAAGTCTGTTAAGATCAAGAAGAACAAGGACAATGTGAAGTTTAAGGTGCGCTGCAGCAGATACCTGTACACACTCGTCATCACCGACTCAAACAGCCTCTGCCCCCCCTCTCTCTCCCTCTCTCTTTCTCTCACTCTCTCTTTCTCTCACTCTCCCTCTCTCTCTCTCTCTCTCCATTATCTTTTTCTATCTCCTGCGATAGTTTATCTCATTATTATTTCTTATACTTATCTCAGTGTCTCCCTCTCTCTCTTTCTCCCTCTCTCCCTCTCTCTCTTTCCCTCTCTCTCTCTCTCTCTCTCTCTCTCTCACACACACACTCTTCTCTCTCTCTTCTCTCTCTCTCTCTCCCTCTCTCTCTCACACACTCTCTCTATCTCTTTCTCTCTCTCTCTCTCCCTCTCTCTCTCACACACAAACTCTCTATCTCTCTCTCTCTCTATCTCTTTCTCTCTCACACTCGCTCTCTCCCTCTCTCTCTCTATCTCCCTCTCTCTCCCTCTCTTCCTCTCTCTTTCTCTCTCTCTCTCACACACTCTCTCTCTCTCCCTCTCTCTCTCTCTCTCTCTCTCTCTCTCTCTCTGATAACATGATAAACCCTTGACTGTGTTTATTGGCACTTTGCCCGTTAGATAAAAGCGACATTTAAATGAGCTTCTTTCTCCGTTTAACGCCTTCATTTTCTCTTTAACTCTCACAATGTCGCGTTAACATTTACATTAACCCATTAAACATTTTTGTTTAAAAGAAGATTAAGAAGACCTTTATTGGTCACACATACATTACAGCACAGTGAAGTTCCTTTCTTCGCATATCGTCTTCAGCATGTCAGGAAGTTGGGGTCAGAGCACAAGTTCACCCATGATACAGCGCCCCCTGGAGCAGAGAGGGTTAAGGGCCTTGCTCGAGGGCCCAACAGTGGCAGCTTGGCAGTGCTGGGGCTTGATCCCCTGACCTACTGATCAGTAACCCAGAACCTTAACCGTTACTGTTTCAATTTAGCATTGACATAAAATATCATATTTTTTTATATCCTGTCAATCAAAAGAGATCAAATATCCTGTCAATCAAAACACATCGATTTCATGCTGTGTGTAAAGATGTCTCTTGTGTTAAGGTAGGTTTTTAAAATTCAAACACTTATCGTAAGAAGAAAACCCGTTCGAGTTCTTGCCCAATCACGCTTGATCAGTGCGTACTGCACAGGATTTCGCGTCGTTTTTTGTTTTGTGCGATCGTCGTGGTCAGAAACGCTCGATTTTGCTGCGGCTTGTTAAAAAAAAGATTTGAGGAGTGTATTTATTTCTTTTTTCCGGAAAAATGACTCGGATCGGCGAAAATCGGATCTTTCGCAGTGATGTTTGTCGGTAAACGAGTCCTTTCAGCTGTATTCGTGCTCGATGCACGTGACCCAATCGGCGCGGTGATGTCACGTGACACGTCTCGGCCCGAATCGGCAAAAAAAACCAAACCTGCGTTCGTTTTGAAAAATTGCACGTTCCTTCGAATATTACGGAGTTTTTCTCGATGCGTGTTCAATCCAGCGATGGAAAAATCCCGGAATCCCGGAGGGGCCGATTGAAGACACGTTGCGCTAATTTCCGAGGCTGCAGATTACAGTACACACGTCGGCCGTCTCGCGTACGTCCGGTTAACAGCAAGTATAAATCAGCAGAGGCCTGGCTGGACGTCTGTTTGCAAATCCGCTGACCTTTATTTCCTGCTGCACGTTTCTTAGCATCGCCTCCCCCTGCCTTTCTCCTCGACGCCGGTCTGAATAGAACTTCCCGTCTGTCTTTCTATCTCTGCATATGTATCTCCGTTTATTAGATAGGAGATGATATTATTACGTTAGATCCCCCGGTTTCACCCACATCAGTTCAGACACATTAACCCCGAACAGCATCACATGCAAATTGTGCAACCGTTGAACATCTTTACGCATCTTGCGAAATCCAGACAGGCAGGAAGAAAGCGTGCCGATCGCAATTCGCGTCGCGGATACGTCGTTCACGTTAAAGCGGGAAAGTACCGATTTGCATACCAGAGTTAAATGCATCTGTAATGAAGTGAGGGAAAGGATGGGGTGTTCTCCGGCAGCTGATCTCTGTCATCATGATTATTTGTGCAGCAGAACAGCTGGGTCGCCTCACCTGCGCCGCGCTCCTGGGGAGAGAATATCAAATATAAATTGACAGATCTGTCGCTTCCTGGTCTACATTTGAGCCGAGCAGCCGGTCCTGCTGATGGACCGTGTTGAGCTGGTGAACGCCCGTGACGTGTGAGGAATGTGATTCGTGAACGCTCTACTCTCACATCGTGTTGTAATTTACATCTTGATTCATTTTCTATAGGAGCAGCTCTGACTGTAGCTCCGGCTATCAACTGGATAGTATTGGCACCCTTGGTAGATATAAGCAAAGAAAGGTGTGGGAAATTGTCTTTATTGTTGAACCTTTTGACCTCAAACAATTGCAAACAAAACACGGGGTTCATGCAAAAACGATATCTTTGTTAGATATAGGTGTGCAACAATTATTGGCACCCTCGTAGTCAATACTTTGTGCTACATCCCTTCGCCGAGATAACAGCTCTGAGACTTCTCCTATAAACCCTCTTGAACATGAGTACAGCTAAAAGGTCTCGTTCACCACCAAGCATCAACGTGAAAGAGTGCGCGAAGCAATTTTTTTTTTAACAGCGATCTCGCCAGTTCAAGACGTTTTCCGCAAAAAAGAAATCAATAAATCGCAAAAAACGCCGCAAGTCACATCGCAAATTTTTTTTCAAAGCCGCCACAAAATCAACCATTTTTGGCTGCAACAATCAAACAATTATTGTATTCCTTATGCTGTAGACAGAAAAAAATTGCAATCACCCTTTTATAATTGTGTGAAACCTTCCGTCATTTGTAATCATGTACCAACCATGTAGCAAAATGATCCAACGTTAATCCGCTGCGCATAAAAACTGCTCTGATTGATGGTTTGGTCACAAATGGCCGACCAGGGTTACGCAAATATATACGTTAACAGTTTGATATTATCCGCAAAGTCCGCTTCATTTTATCAAACGAAACGTCACGGCTGCAAGGAATGCTGATCCACGACTACGTTCACGAGCTGAAGAAAGCGGTTTCACTGCTAATGATATACTTCATTATATAATGAAGTACTTCTTGGTAGTGTACTCAGACTCCTGGACCTGACCGCAGGACAGCGAGAGCGTCTCGTACGCTCATTATGTGTTAGTCATCGGCGTGATGTGCCGCTGCTCGAGTCGTGCCCTTTTCCGCTTCCCTCCGGTCAGTGGACCGGCGTGACGGATAATAATAGGAGACGGTGTGGTCAATTTTGGCTCCGGTACAAAAGGGCAGATTTCCCCAGGAGACCTCACCGCTTTCTTCATCAAGCCTCACCGCTCATTACTCAATGAATAAATGTGACTGTGTCAGTAACGAGTGTCGGATCCACTCAAGGTAAATCTACGACAACCGCTAGCTCATACACACATATTTTCCTCAGATCATTGGAAATTATTCAAGAATCCATTATTGTTCAGCTGGACGAGGTTTCCTTATATTAAATTAAATATAAAAAAGTAAAGGTTGTGGTTATAATGAGGGCTGGACTATATCTGAGTAATTGTACTTTGATAGCCTGTTTGCTTAGGCCCCCTAGTGGTGGTATCACCAGTTGTGCAAATATAGCATTCTTTTTTAAAAATATATATAATAGTGTGACGATGTCAACAAAATCTGCATGTCATCTTTCAAAGTAATAAACTGTCGATCCAGATATGAAATTGGAGCTTTCTCATTGTTGTGTCTGTTTGTCTCACTGACTACGTTTACACGGACAGCGGTGATCTAATTATTGACCTTATTCTGAATAAGACAATATACTGATTAAGGTGTTTACATGAGTCACTTTTAGACGATTCCTTTCATGTTCCTGTTTTACGTGTTCTCGAACATAGAGTGATTAACGTCGCACGTCATTACGTCCCCGCGCCACGCCGTCCGACGTCCCTCCAGAATTTCACATATCGACATACAGTCGGTCTTCGTTATGGAACCGTATACAGTTTCGGGTGTTTTTATTTTTAATTTTACGAAAGCTTCAAGTGCGGTTAATTATTTGCCGTGCTGTACGTGCAAATAGGCGACTGATTGAAGCCGTGGGCTGCGTCCCAAACCGCGTATTTACCTACTATATGGTGTATATAGAAGTACATGTATCTCGCCTGCTATGTAGCAGGTAAGAATGCGGTTTGGGACGCAGCCGTGGTCTCTTGTTTGTCGTCAAACGGTTGAGCGACGTTAATAGTGTGATTAAGGTGTGTACATGTCTGTAATACACGTCGATAATGCGACTAAAACAGGAAATACTCCACACGTCTTAATTCCTATTGTGTTTACTTCGAGTATGACTTTAGTCGGATTAAGGTCGTGAATAATCTCTGTTTACATGCTAGTTTCTTAATCCAAATATCGTCTTAATCGGGTTCATATCGGATTATTGTTGTCCATGTGAACGTACTGATTGTAATATTTCCTCTGGACTTGTTTACAGCCTGCAGGAACTCCCCACATACCGTGGCTTCTTTCACCATCATAAAATCATGTTCCAACAAGGCAACGATAAAATACAGCTGACGGGTAGAAACGATAGTCATATCATAGTTTATTTAGTCAAATGAAACATTTTTAAACCATGATCCTATTAGTAAAAACAAAACAAAACCCTATTCTGTCGTCTGAACAAACCTGTATACTTCAATATTATTTTGGGGATAGTTATACTATACTTGAGAATTATTAAACTTTATAAAACTTGTACTCTTATGTAATTACATTACTATGAAAACAAACTGCGTCGCGATTCATCTAGTATCCGTACACCCAAACAGTATCCGAGATCAAAATTAGCGTGGTACCCGGATGGTCTACAAATTCCGTGGACACTTTTTTTAGCTACTGTTGCCCAAAACGTCTTGCGTGAGCATGGGAGGAGGAGGAAGAGGAGGAGGAGGAGGAGGAGTTTTGTCTCATGCTAATCACTACATACTTGGCACTGTATCTATCCTATCTCGGTAAAATGTTTCAGTATGTTGCATTGAAGAAAAAAAAAAGGAATATATAGTCGGTCATATGTAAGAAAATATATTACGTATATGTTTCTCATCGTGTATGATTTCGCTGCTTATATAAAACCTCATTTAAACAAGTTTCTATTTACTAGATTGAATTATGTACGTGAGCGTAGTATCAACGCAGCAATTCGATGATGAGATCTCGTGAGGATGTCGGCACTGACTGGAAGAAATAAGTATCGGATTAAATGAACACAAATAAAGCATGTTCAGTAGAACAGCGCAGTGGTGGTTCAGGTAGGAACATGGACCTGTGAATGAGTGAGTGATACACTACGAGCGTATGGGGGGTGCAAACTTTTGAACAGGATGATCGGTGTAAATTGTTATTGCCCTTCAGAAGCTACATAAGATATTTACATGTTTCCCAGAATACAAATGAATAACAATTTACACCGATCATCCTGTTCAGAAGTTTACACCCCCCTGGATCTTAATGTATGGTGTCGCCTTCTCGAGCGTCAGTGAACGTTCGCACCTTTTTGTGATAGTCGTGTACGAGTCCCTCGGTCGTCCTCGGTGTGAAAAGACGGATCTCAACATCATATAGACGCTGTTGGAGAGGGGTCAAATATGCAGAAGATGCTGGAACAGTAGAGAATGTACAGGACCTGGAGGATTTTTCTGAAGAACACTGGGCAGGTTCAGTGCTCAGGACAAACCAGGGACTCGTGAAAAAGACAGGTAACGACACACGGGGTTAATAATCGGGCGTGTGTAAACTTTTGGACTAGTTCGTTTGTGTAAATTCAGTTATTATTGTGTCTTGTGGACTGGAGGTAAACATCTGTTATGTGCAATAGCTTAGTGTTTATGTAAATTGGATATTTTTTATTTATGCTGATTTATGATGCTTGATATTATTAATGAGCATCATTGTGATGAATGGCCAATTAAGAACAAGAACAGATTTTGAGGCTGCATATTTGTTGAAGTTTTCTCTCTCTCTCTCTCTCTCTCTCTCTCTCTCTGTATATGTGTGTGTGTGTGTGTGTGTGTGTTTATGGTCAGTTAGGAGGAAAATGCCCGGCTAGACCTCATGGAGCAATCAGAGCAGAACAATGACTCATTAAATGCACTACTCTTGCAGAAATCAGGTCTGTGTAGAAAGAAATCAAAACATGGTGAAGTGGATGAGCTTCAGTCGAGAAGTTCAGGTTAACTGATTCCAAACACACTGTGATGGGCGTCGCTGAAGCTCCCAATCAGATCCTCTCAGCGGGAAACCACTTCATATCTGTTCGGCACCAGGAGCACCAGCAGGCACAGCAAAGTCCGTTTCTGCTTTTGATATCCAGAACAGCGCAGCAGTGTTCTGTCTGTCAGTCTGTCTATCTGTCTATCAGTCTGTCTATCAGTCTGTCTGTCTGTCTGTGTGTCTGTCAGTCTGTCTATCTGTCTATCAGTCTATCAGTCTGTCTGTCTGTGTGTCTATCAGTCTGTCTATCTGTCTATCAGTCTGTCTATCAGTCTGTCTGTCTGTCTGTGTGTCTGTCAGTCTGTCTATCTGTCTGTGTATCTGTCTATCTGTCTGTCTGTCTATCAGTCTGTCTGTCAGTCTGTCTATCTGTCAGTCTGTCTATCTGTCTGCGTCCTGCTGTGTGTCTGACTGTGTGTGTCTGTCAGTCTGTCTGTCTGTGTGTCTGTGTGTCTGTCAGTCTGTCTATCTCTCTGTGTGCTGTCTGTTTGTCTATCTGTCTGTGTGTCTGTCTATCAGTCTGTCTGTCAGTCTGTCTATCTGTCTGTGTGTCTGTCAGTCTGTCTATCTGTCAGTCTGTCCATCTGTCTGTGTCCCGCTGTGTGTGTGTGTGTCTGTCTGTCTGTGTCCCATAGTGTGAGTCAGTCTATGTGTATGTGTCTTTGTGTGTGTGTGTCTTTGTGTGTGTCTGTCTGTCTGTGTGTATGTGTGTGTCTGTCTGTGTGTCTGTCTGTCTGTTTATTCCGCACAGACATCGAGAAACAGAAATGGCAGGTGAATTATTTGAAACTAGATGAACATTAGCCGAACACGTTTTACTGATGGCCACAATGATGACAACGATCATTTAATGTCTGAGTCTAGATTATTTGATGTCTGAGTTAGATAACGTGACATCTGTCTGAGTTTAGATTCTTTTGCACATGCAGATTTTGGTGTTGACCAGAATGGAATGAACATCACAAAGTCAGAGTTTAGTTTTTTTTCCTTCTTCTTCTTGTCAGTCTAACACATTTCTCCATGTTAGAGGGACATAGTGCGCGATGGCCTTTGTTCAGGTTATGAGTCATGACATTTATTTCACAGGTCAGGTCCATGTGATGATGACTCACGCAGACAGAAGGTGAGTCACCGAACATTCTGCAGATTACAAATGATTTGCATTGAACGCTTATAATTAAAATATCAGGCTTAGGAGTGTGTCATATAATGAGGAGGGAAAAATATCCTAACGGTAGTCATGGCTACAGAGTGGGTGTTATGAAGTCCATACTTATGGGCTAGTTAATGTTGACCTGTATCTCAGCGTTATATTGTTCACCTCTATAGTAGTGTAATTCATTTGAGTGTTAAGTTTAATTCGATTAATATTCAAGGGCAGGTAATACGATAAAAGATATAAAAGCGAATCATATAGCACATATAGTGTTTAACAGTGACATGTTCATCAGTTAAATGCGTGATTAATTTATTAACCATATGCATAGCCACTAACCATGTTATGGTTTAAATGATATCCGGGACCAAAATGATCATTAGCCTATTCGCTATGTGACCAAGCATGCATGTGACTCATCTGGAAAAAAAATTGCTGTTGCCTTGTTAGAACGACATTTCAGTTAAATCCATTGCCCAACATGTTTGGTGGCAATCAATGAAGGACGTCTGGAGTTAATAAAAATGGCAAATATCAATTTACATCAATGGGTTGTCCATCGTGATATTTGACGATACTATGTTACAGTTAGGTAATCACGTTACTGGGCTGGCTAGCTAGAAGACTAACTGCTTTGGATTTTTGTGTATAGCAAGATTTTTAACGCCAAGAATTTGTAACATTAATGTTATTATGTATTTTGACCTTGTACCAAATTACTGACATATATACTATAGTGACTGGTGTTTACAGTGACTGGTGTTTAGAGTTGACACAGAATGGTGTGAAAACCAAAGACACATCCAGTGAACAGCAGGTCTGTGAGCAGAAATGTTTGGTTGATGAGAGAGGTCGGAGGAGAACGGCCAGACGGGTTTAAGCTGACAGAGAGGCTACAGGTAACACAACTGACCACAGCAAGCCTTGAGGTGGATGGCCTAAAACAGGAGAAGAAGAGGACGGCGGGATCCTCTCCAGTGAGCCGAGAACAGGAGTCCAGAGAGGGCACAGGATCACTGGAACTGGACAGCTGAAGACTGGAGAAACATCAACGTTTGAACGGTGTTGAGCCTGACTGAGTTTTGCTTGTGCCTATGTTCCGAGTGACCAATCACTGATCACCAGTGTTTTCCAACAACCAATCACTGACCACCATTGTTCCCAACAACCAATCACTGACCACCATTGTTCCCCACAACCAATTACTGACCACCATGGTTCCCCACAACCAATCAGTGCCTAGCATTGTTCTCAAAAAACAATAACTGATCAGCATTGTTCCCCACAACCAATTACTAATCAGTACTGTTTTCCAACAACCAATAACTGATCACCATTGTTCCCCACAACCAATCAGTACAGATCATTGTTCCCCACAACCAATAACTGATAACTATTGTTTTCCAACAACCAATCACTGTTCAATCCTATTTACATGACCATGACCAAAGATTTCTTGTTTCAGCAAGAAGTGTTATAATCTTTTATTTTCGACTCTATTCTTCAGGTTGTCTGAAAAGTAAAGAGTGTAGAACCTACATATACTTCATTTTGCATTCATTATCTACACCATACGTCCTACATGTTCACCTTTACACTCGAAACATTTTCTCAGACGCTGTATGCTTGTTGTTTGTTGTGAGTAGTTCACATTCCCATCGGCTCGCGGTTCTATTCCCTTCTACGGCGTTCGACACACAAAAAAAACAGGAGCCAACGACTCTACAAATTTAAGCAACGACGTCACACGGAAGACTTCGCGACATTTTAAGCATGCATTACAATACTTTCCCCTGAAAAGCGTTTGCAAAATTGTTCCTGGACAACAGTTCAACGCTCTCCCCCAGGCTGCCTTCTACACTAAAGTGTGTATCCTTATTTCAGAAGTATATAACGCTATCGATTTATTTATTTAGGGATATGTCCTCACTTGTTTCATTCTGACGTCATAATAATAATAATAATAATAATAATAATAATAATAATAATAATAATAATAATAATACACAACTGCGCACGTGGTTCATTTCACCTGGGCTGCTTACGTCATCACCCCCATTAGCTAATATTAGCAAAGCAATAATACTAGCATGAGATCTCGACAGACCGACAAAAAAAACTATTGCTAATTATGACAACTAAGTCCACGAATATGTTTATTATCTGATTTATATTAATTACAATGCTAAATAAACGTCATTTAAAGAGCTAGCTAACCGAAATGCCTTTGTAGCATCAGTGCAGATCTATAGGGATTATTAGCTGGAATAATTGTTCTAGCAAAAAAATATATATATATATATTATAAATTTAACGAGATTTTATTTTTTTTAATAGTATAGTATGTTATTTTATTTAAAAAAATATATATGCTTGTCAACCGTTGTCAATCAATTATTAATGGTGCGTTCTAAATCGAGGCGTCGGATTCAGAATCCAGGGCGCGAGTCCCTTTTATTTCACCTGTGATCGCGCGCGATTCTGACGTCATATTTAGTGTGCTAGTGCGCGGATTGAGACGAACCCTAATCACCCCGCGTCTCATTCTCTCTACTGTAGAACCGACTCGGTAAGGCGTGCACGTGTTTTTCCAGTCTGTTTTTTTGGGCGATTTTATCTCCATTTTTCTCCTATTCTTTTTTGTAGGGAACATTTTAAAAGCACGTAGTGTTTTAATACAGCGCTGCATAGTTGGTAAAGGTAACGAATTAATGTGTTGTAAAAAAAAAAATATATTAATTAAAAACCCGTCTTCACTGAAATCTGGACGGTTAAAATACGCTTTTCCGTGTATAAAAAGCGTTTATTTCGGAAATAAAAATATTTTTCAGAACCCTATACTGTTAAGAAAATGAACGGTAGACTATAAAAAGTGGGCTACTCTTATCCCTTTGGTAACTGGAGACTGAAGGAGTTAATTTTCATAATAAGTCTAGCAATTATGACGTCATAATTGGGCGACATTTGAGGCGTTTATTAAAATTCCCCACACGTGTATAACCTCTACACAGCTTTAAAACAAACTTTACTAAAAAGCGAAATGTGAATTTAGTGTTTATTTCTATGCTGGTCAAACGTGGCTGTTCTTAATCAACTCGGTAACACGATTAATTCACTATGTTTGAGTGTTATTATCTGACTGAAGCTTTACGTTAAGATTAAGGGGGTGATAAAGGTCTAAACGTTTAGATTTGAACAAACCAGGTGGGAATAGAGTTTTGGATCGGCCTGTCATTTATTGAACGTCGGTGACGACGTTTACACGGACAGCAGTGATCTAATTAATGACCTTATTCTGAATAAGACAGTATTCTGATTAAGGTGTTTACATGAGTCGCTTTTAGAATATTCCTTTCTTGTTCCTGTTTTACGTGTTATAGAACATAGGTCGATTAACGTCACACGTCGTTGCGTCCCCATGCCACGCCGTCCGACATCCCTCCAGTATCGATGTACAGTTGGTCTTCGTTATGGAACCGTATACAGTTTTGAGTGTTTTTATTTTTAATTCTTATGAAAGCTTAAAGTGCAGATAATTATTTGTCGTGCTGTACGTGTAAATAGACGACTGCTTGAAGCCGTGGGCTGCGTCCCAAACCGCGTACTTATCGTCTATATAGTAGCCGAGACGCATGTATTTCACTTACTATACAGTAGGTAAGTACGCGGTTTGGGACGCAGCCGTTCTCTCTCGTTTGCCGTCAAACGGTTGAGCGCTGCCGTGTGTGTACGTGTCCTGTCGCACAATTTGGTGAAAACTCCCACACGACGTTAATAGTGCGATTAAGATGTGTACATGAGGTCTGTAACGCACATCGATAATGCGACTAAAACAGGAATATTCCGCACATCTTAATTCCTTTTGTGTTTACTTCGAGTGTGACTTTAATCGGATTAAGGTCATCAATAATCTCTGTTTACATGCTAGATTCTTAATCAGAGTATCATCTTGATTGGGTTAACATCGGGTTATTGTTGTAAAAGTACTGACTGAGTATCTCGTAATGCAGCGTAATAGGAATAACAAGCGCTCATGTAAACACTGTAATCAGAAGAGTAAGCTGCAGAAGTCCAGAAAGGCTGTCGGTTATTTTTTATTTATTTTTTCTGTGCTGATTTTTCTCTCCCAAGTTATTTTTTTTTTCGAGATCACGTCGCAGTGCCGTACTAGTGTTCCGTCACCCCATACAGGATTTCGAAGATTTTTTTTTTTTATGATCGTCGTGGTCAGAAACGCTCGATTTTGCTGCGGCTTTACAAAAAAACAAATTTTCAGAAAACTACTTGAAGCGGTGAAATTGCAGTGGCACCCTGTCATATATTGATGTTATGGCGAGTCTGTAGTAATTGCGTCCTATTTCTGAAGATCATGTCTACAAAATGGCTGCAAACCGTTTATTCTGCATCTCTCGTACGTCACGCGATGACCATGGAGATGTCCCGGTCCCTCAAATTGGCTGGCAATGAAACTGACCACCCGTTCAGAGTGACCGTAGCGCCCCCGAAACTGTTCCATTATTGCATGTTGTTGCCGTTTGGCAGCAATTACATTTCACCATTGAGCAAAATACTCAAAATATATAAACTTGTTTAAATTACTCAAAATTAAATGTTAACTTATCTCAGAGTTTTGCAATGTTTTCCTTTAAGTAGTTTTGCCTAAATGTTGAAAAAGTAATCAGATGTTGAGAGCCCTCACCGTGCCATGTGATTGCAGAAAAGGAAGTACAAACAGCACTTCCTGGTCATCTCACATGGTGTTTTATTTAGTTATGTCAAACTTAAAGCCCCCCCTTTTTTCCAGTTACATCGGATAATAATAGTTTTGTATTATTTCCTAGTTATTTGTATAATTGGAGGGAAATTAATTGTGACACCAAGTCACACTTTCTTGAGATTTACTGAACAGACTTGCTTGCTTCTCATTAATATGGTAATGTTGCGGCTACACCCTGCTCTGGATCAGGGACGGAGATCGTCTACACGCTGTCCCGTGTAGGATCTAAGCAAACAGATCATTTGGGGATCTGCAGTTTGTTCAGATTGTATTGTCATAATCTCCCGTTTTCTTTGTAGGCGTTCGATGAAAAGAAACCAAAATGGATCCGAAAAAGCCACCGTACCTGCCGAGACCCCCTGGAGTTCCAGATGTTCCAGTGTTACGGGGTCGAGGGTTACTTGCAGACGAATATTTATTGGGACGAGCCAGAGGTTTGGGTGTAACAGCTGATGAGCCTTCTGTCCGGCGAGCGCGTGGTTTGGCTGTAGCTTCAGGAGAATCCTGGGTAGGGCGAGCTCGAGGCCTGGCTCAAATCGTAGACGAGCCCTCTGTCGGGCGAGCCAGAGGTTTATCCATGATGGGAGACGAGCATGCTCGAGGTTCTCCTGTAGCTCCGGCTGAACCGGTTGCTGGGACAGGTAGAGGTCTGGCATCCAGCGCTTTAGACACCCAGTTGTTTCCTTATGGCCGGGGAAGCCCAGGGTTCGGCAGTGACAAACCTGTTAGTGTTGCACAGGGAATGGAGGAGGAGGAGGAGGAGGGTGGCAGGATTGGCAGAGCCAGAGGGCTTCTTCACACATCTCGGGAATCTGTGGTGGGAAAAGGAAGGAGCACGGCACTGTTTCTGAAAGAGTCTGAGCCTCGGGGTAAAAGCGAACATGTGGACACATCTGACGTTATTCCCTGCTTGCCGGAGGAAGAGCCACCCAAAGTTCAGGTAAGTATGAAACTGTGTGTGTGTGTGTGTGTGTGAGAGAGAGAGTTGTTTGGATGTACAATTTATCACTATAACCAGCAGATGAACTTCTTGGATATTGGAAGTGATTCAAACAGGGTCAAAGGTCGCAGCAAGGTCAACTATCTGGAATAATTTTTCGTCATTAGCTTCCTTCATGTTTGAAGTCTATCTTAAAGGTAATGCTTTTGCACAGATTAGTAACGAGAAAGACTACAGAGTGTCCCAAAAGTCTCCGTACACAGGGGACTATGTTTGCCAGCACCACGACGTGTGTGCCTCCGTCAGTGGACGTCGCAGACTTCCCCGTCCCCCGAGTTCGACTTGTTTAAATCTCTAGGAGGCGACGGTTTCTCAGTAACATGGCGAGCTGCATATCTTATCGACTTGTGAGAGGAAAATAAGAGAGGCCGGCGAGGGAACGGCTGTTTATATCGGCCGTAACGTAAGCGTCTCGTGGGTGCTTTAGAACATTTGATGGCACTCCAGGCAGATGGAACGTATGACGTGACGTGCTGTTCATTAAGACGTAAGAATCGTAATCCCTTGCAGATTGCTGTGGTGGAATACGCACTAGGGAAATAATCGTCTTCTCCAGTCCTGCCGCTGATTATCTTCCCGTGACTGCATGTCTTTGTGTTGTGTTTAGGCTGATGTTCCAGGTCCAGGGTCGTTCCTGCTGTCCATGTTCAGAGGAATGGGCATCGAACAGGGAAGAACGTGGGGCAGAGGAGCCACGACTTTGGGTAAGCAGACACACAGAAGCTGTGTTATGAACTTAACGCAGAAGAACGATGATGAACACTTCCTGCAAATGTATAAATGAGGTGAATAATCCCGTACGTAACGATACGAAAGGCAAAAGCGATCAAGAACAAGCACCGAAGGAGAGGGAATGGAAACGTTCGTTTACTTTGCCGTCATGAAATTGATGCCTGACGTGTACCCGTGTGTGTGTGTGTGTGTGTGTGTGTGTGTGTGTGTGTTTTTCCTCTAAGGACGAGGTGCGGAAGGCGAATACAAAGACGTTAAGTCCGTCGTGCCTCCTGTTGTATCGGCAGCTTTCGAAGCAGGAGACGCACCCTACGCTGGCGGGTAAAAGGAGCCGGGCGACACCACGTTCTAATATCCTTAACCTGATGAATGATGTCACAGTACACGTTCTTTTTCTGAGAGACCAGGCAGTCCCTCCAGGATTTCCGCGATCGCAGAAACGAACACAAAATCGCGCAAGCGCCGCGCGCGATATTCGTGGGAGCGTGCGATTTTTCTAAATTCCGCAGACAGACGCCGTCTGTACACAAGTACGGCTAAAAGGTCTCATTTACCAACAAACATCACTGATGGACCATTTCGTGCCATTGCGATCTCGCCGATTCGTTTTCCACAAAAAAGAATAAGCACAAAAAACTCTGCGTCGCATCGCATGTTAAAATAAATAAATAAAAACGCAGTAATATCGAGAAGTTTGTCGCACGGCAATTTATTGTTTTCTTTTTTTCTTTTTTTCTTTTTTTACACCGCGAAATCCTGTACGGACAGCATCATGGGTAATGTTTTTATTTGTAATTTATTTTAGTTTTTTTTATGTTTGCTTTATTTATTTGTTTGTTTGTTTATGTATTTATTTAATACATATTATACACAAACTCTGACAGGAAGGAGCTAGTGTTGTAATGTTTGGCTCCGTAGAAGAGCAAGAAACAATAACAAAACAATTCCAAGGCAGAGGCCAGCGTGTACTCGCTGCTAAAAAGTTTTATAGTTATAAAACTTTCTTTATAAAGTCCAGTTTGTTGGATGTGAAGGAGAAAACCGTATTGCCGTGATCAGAAATAACCGGATTTGAAAACTCTGACAGTAGAATATGTGATGAATGGAGTATTCGCCAATCAGTGTTCTCGGATAAAAGCATCGACCTCACCATCATACCATGATGTACACTGCCGGTCAAAAGTTTGTGGACACTCTTTGAGATTTTTTTGATCTGAAAGGGTGTGATTTAAATGTTTGAAATCGATGTAGATAAAAATATAACCGTGTCCGTTTCTTTCATTGGAAAATGAATATTTTATTCACAAAAATATTTTTGAAACGGACGACTCGGAGGGAAATATCTCCGAAAAGCAGCGGCGTCGGTGGGAACTCCCTTTTAATACTGTTTAAAAAGCGTCTCGGGGAAATTCCTCAAGAAATCGGTGGAGAAAACGCCAAGAATACATTTCTGGAAATTCTACACAAAAAGGGCGTCGACTTTGAAGATGCTGAAATATTAAATGATTTTGATTTATTACCAAAAAATTTTTTAATATAGTTCTTAATTCCCATAGTTCCATCTGTGTTACTCCAGTTGATGACTTATTATTATTATTATTATTATTATTATTATTATAAAATGTGGAGGAAAAATAAATATCAAGAATGAGTGTGTATAAACTTTTAGTGCATGTCCAAAAAGTAACAACGGCGCAAAAAAAAAAAAAAAGTTGTGGTGTTCCCTTTTCTCCGAAAATCAACCGATCAGCTGAAGTTGCAGTTTTGTGTACGTTTCGTTTGTTGTGAAGTCACGTCGAGAGCGTCGCGGGTTTACTGTGCTTCTCAGTTTTGCAGGGAGAGGACTGACTGGATTCAGAAAAGCTGCCGGTTTTCCAGTGGGTCGAGGTTCCGGTGCCCCACTTTCTCCCCTGATGCCGAAAGAGATCCCCGTGGCCCCAGCAGTCCGCCCTCCGAAAGCAGAACTGAAGATGGAAGCCTCCGGGTGAGCACGGCACGGTCGCCACGGTGTCGCCGATAACCGCTTGCCGTTTGTATTCGGCGGAGAATTTTGTGGCCTCGTGTCATCCTAATCGCTCTACGCTGGTCTTTGTGGCGTTAGTTGCCATGGTTTCGCTTGTGTGGTATCTGGCTAGAGAAGGTATATTAAACCAGCCACTGGATCACGAATCGGATACGATCCCGCTAAAAATCGAGTCGAGTCAAATTTATTCATAAAGCACCTTTAACGACAAACAGCAGTCGATCCAAAGTGCTGTACAGAACGTTCAAGTTCATCACGTCTCGCTGTAGCACCGTCTCGGGCGTCTTACGTTACAGACATTACAGTTTATTGCTCTGGAGACATCTGCAGTCCTCATGCCTCCCTGCAGCAGGGCTTTGGCATGTTCACGCAAATGAGCCGGAGCCCTAGACATCTTTCTTCTGGTGTTTTTCAGAGTCGGTAGAAAGGTCTTTCTCTTGTTGTTGTTGATTTGTATAAACCTTTTCTAAAAAATTTTTAAAAAAGTCTTTAGTAAGCAGTTTTTCTTTCTTTCTCGCACCGCCGACGGCACTCGCTGTTTTTTATATCCGTGTGTTTTCGCTTTAATAACGGTGATTTATTCAAATCGTTCTCCCATCGTCCCAGGCGATGAAACGAAGCAGCGTGGCGAGTTACTGTTCTGTGCTACGACGACACCGTCATTGTAACTGAACGTGTGTTTTTTTTTTTTTTTTTTTTCTCTCTCTCTCTCTCTCTCTCTCTCTCGTTCCTCGCAGCAAGCCGTTACAGAAAGTCGGAACGATGGGGCATCCGGTCTCCATCGCCTCCAACTACGTCCCCGTCCGGTGCAAGAACGAGGCCGTGTTCCAGTATCACGTCGTGTTCACGTACGTCTAATTCAAATCTGTATGCACGTGATATTTAACGATCATGATAATGAGTCTTTATTGGTCATCTATACAGTAGAGCACAGTGAAATTGTTTTCTTCGCATACCCCATCCTGTCTGGAATTTGGGATCAGAGCGCAGGGTCAGCCATCATACAGCGCCCCCTGGAGCAGATGTGTGTGTGTGTGTGTGTGTGTGTGTATATATATATATATATATATATTCCGGATGTATATTAGGTACGTAGGTGAGAGCGTGAACAGCGACAGTCTCGTTAACGCCGCGTATAAATCGCTCCACCCCGGCGTGGATGATTTTTCCTGTAGCACCACAGGAACCTTCCCGTTCTGTCGGTAAATCGTTGCGGGTATGTTACCGATGCGATAAAACGTTCCGCCAGTCCTGTATCGTAAAGCTGGACTTTATAAAATAAACGTAGGGTGGTCGAGGCTCAGGCTCACGGAAGATTCATCACGTCCGTCCGGGATCGTTCGGACAAAACGTTTGGGGGGGGGGGGGCTGGGGGACGTCATCGGATCCCGAGGTTTAATCGGTGCCGCTTCCACAAAACAACTTCACTTAACCACGGTTAAGTGGTTATTTCCATTTGGTTAGTAACTACGTGACTGGTTTACATCATCGCGTTACCGTAAAGCCGCGAAGTGAGAAAAGCACCAACATGATTGACGCAGCACTCTGCCCTAACCATGTGCGTAAACCTCGTTTATAAAGATCGGAAAGCCGAGATCTCGACCGAATCGTCAGTCGGACTCGAACAAGCGCCGAGACGCAGGCCCAGGCGGCCCGGTCGTCTTTCTTCCAAAAATATCACGCTTGCAGCGTGATGGCATGCACCTCGAGGGTACGAGCGCCCAGATCTCGACGTTCACACGTTCACGTCTCGAGATTAAGATCGTGGGATTTTTATTCTGGCATCTGTGCTTTTAGTGAGAAAACGGCTCGCTAAAGCCCTGATTGGCTTCACCTTCGGTTTGTGACTCTCACTGATGTCCGTTTTGTATTTTAGGGGTGTGTGTGTGTGTGTGTGTGTGTGTTTCAGGCCAAATGTGGAGTCAATCAGCATGCGCTTCGGGATGATGAAAGAGCATCGTTCAACTACTGGAGACATAATGGCCTTCGACGGTTCCATCCTTTATCTGCCAAACCGCCTAGAGGAGGTGTGTGTGTGAAGGAGAGATCTCGCTGCTAGGTTTATACAATAGTTTAATATGTTTTCGGTCTCTTTAAGGGTTTAATTTTTGTTATATATTCGTATTTATAGTTCTAAGCATAAGTATTCACCCCCCCCCCCCACGATACCACCGCCACCGTGCTTCACACTGGGTGTGGTGTTGTCAGGGTGATGAGCTGTGTAGGGTGACCACTTAGAGGCGCTGTATACGTTATTTATGTCAAATTCATGTCACGGTGGGTTAACAAATCATGACTACTCGGTGTTTTCTAAATAAAATGTTTGTTTATGTGGTTACTTGGTTACGATGTATATAGTGAAACAGGTTCAGTCGAGGTTAGTATATGTTAGAGGAGATTCCTCTCGCTGTCCGCCCTGTTAACCCCTCGCCCTACGTTTATTTTTTTTTGTTCCTCTCTCTCCCCGTCTGTTAACCAGGTCGTTCATCTGAAAGCGGAGCGGAAAACCGACAATCAGGAAATCGAGATTAAAATCCAGATGACGAAGGTCCTGCCTCCACACTCCGATCTGTGTATCCCGTTCTACAACGTGATCCTGCGCAGGTGTGTGTCGTCCTGCAACGCCGCTAATCGCACAGCACGCGTTCGTTAAATACGGGACGAGTCAACGCTAGCGAGATGAAGGAGACGCTAAGCCTGCTGGGAGCTGGAATTTGATGGAGGAATCGGGGGAAGATTAAGGGTTTAAAAAGCTTTTAAGCCTTTTGTTGTTGTTTTTTTTTTTTTTTTTTTTTTAAACCACTACCTTTCAAAAACATAAAAATAATTTTGTTTATTATTGTTGTGTGTAAACACGTAGTGGGAAATAAAGCAATAAATAGGGTGAAGGAAAATATCAACAAAAATGTTGGCGTACACCTGCGTGTGTGTGTGTGTGTGTGTGTGTGTATGAAAAACCCACAGTGAAGAAAGACGGTCTGTTAAGTGCGTCTCTGGCCTTGAAGTGACTCCGGACACAAGAACCCCCCGTTTTATTTTGCCTTATCTTTGTAACTGACTAAAGTAGGGTTTAAAAACGTTTAAAAAAAAAACACTTTAAAAAAGAAGGTTTTTTTTTTTTTCTGTTTCAATAAAATATAATGTTCCTCACTCTGCGTTGCCGTGGTAACAGCAACAGGACGTTAAATCGCTGAAGAACGTGAAATGATGTGCGTGATTTCAGGAGCGTCAGTTAGAGATCGTTTCGACTCGCTTCCAACTCTCTCTCTCTCTCTCTCTCTCTCTCTCTCTCTCTCTCTCTCTCTCCCTTTCTTGGCATTCTCTCTCCCCCTCTCCCCCTACCTTCTCATCCCCTGTGCTCCATCCTTTGTCTTTGTGTCTTGTACTCTAGTACTTGCTGTCTATTTCTCTTTTTTTCACTTTTGTCACACGTTTTCCTTTTTTTCCCCCTCTCATGATCCTCTCTCAACTCTCATCTTCTAATTACTTTTTCTTCTTTGATTCTCTCTTCTATCTCTTTAAAAAAAGAAATCCATCCTCTTTCCTACACTTTTAACCTTTTTGTTTTGTTTCTTTCAGCGTGTCTTTAGCTAGGTTTTTTCACCTGTGTATTTTGTGTGTGTGTTTTTGTGTGTGTGTGTGTGTGTGTGTGTGTGTGTGTGTATAAAAACACTTCTGAGAGACATTTCCTCCATCCAAGATATTTTTAGGAATGCTCCATTTCCCTCTTTCCCATGTTGGAAAATCCTTTGGAAAATGTATTTAGATGGTCGTTGAACTCCAAATAATCAAACGCATCAATACCAAGTACACAGCAGCTAGTAGCCGATTTGATGACTATGATTAATACGTCTGACCTTTACTTTCCTCTCTCTCTCTCTCTCTCTCTCTCTCTCTCTCTGTTTCTTTTAGAGTGATGAAGATTTTGGGGCTAAATCTGATAGGCCGGAATCACTATGATCCCAAAAGTGCAGTCGTTCTCAGCAAGCACAGGTATTCATCCCTTCCTGAGAAATTCCTAAGAAAAGAAAAGTGCAGGAAACTGAATGAAATGACTAAATTCTCCGGCAGACTCAACGTTACTGAATGGACGTTTGTTTGCTCGGATGGACGGATGCATGCTTGTTTCGACGGATGGATGGATGGATGCATGCTTGGCTAGACAGATGGATGGATGTTCGCTTGGATGAAAGGATGTTTGTATGCTTGGTTGGTTGCATAGATTGGATGTTTGCTTGGATGGATGGATTGATGGATGCATCCATGCTCAGATGGATGGATGGATGTTTGCACCGATGGATGGATGCATCCATGCTCAGATGGATGGATGGATGGATGCATCCATGCTCGGATGGATGGATGGATGGATGTTTGCCTGTTCGGATGGATGGATGTGTCCATGGAAAGATTTTTTTTTTTTTGCTTGGAAAGATGGATGGGTTGATAGATACTTGTTGGATGGATGTTTGCATGCTTGGTTAGATGGATAGACGGATGAATGGATGAAAAGAGGTCTGTATGCTTGTTCAGTATGCTTGGATTGGAAGGATGTGTAAATGCTTCGGTGGATGTAGCTTTGGTTAGATGGCTGGTTGGAGGTAGGAATGTTTGTATACTTGGTTAGATAGATGGATGGAAGGATGTATGGCTGTATTGGAAGGATGTTTGTATGCTTGGTTGGATGAATGGATGGAAGGATGTTTGTATGCTTGGTTAGATAGATAGATGGATGCATCCTTGTTTAGATGGCAGAACGGATGTTTGTATGCTTGATTGGATGGATGGATTGGAAGGATGTTTATATGCTTGGTTAGATAGATGGATGGATTGGAAGGATGTTTGTATGCTTGGATGGATGGATCCTTGGTTAGATGGATGGATGGATGGATGAATGTAGAGATGTTTTGATGGATGGAAGACTTTTGCTTGCTTGGATAGATAGATAGATGGATAGATGTTTGTATGTTTGGACCGATGGATGGATGAGTGTATAGATGGCTGAATGCATAAAGAATGGATGGATGTATAGATCTATTTCAGGACGACAAGAACAGATGGAATGGATGCAGAAGCATCTGTGTTATGACGGCTGCCAGAGCACCTGTTCCATGTTTCACCGTGTGTGTGTGTGTCAGTCTGCAGGTGTGGCCAGGTTACTCCACCGCTATAAAACACACGGATGGAGGTTTGTACCTGGCCGTGGACATTTCACACAAAGTGCTGAGAAGCGATTCAGTCCTCGACGTCATGTAAGTACAGAACCCGCTTTAGTGCGGAATTATTCGTTCCATTTGTATGGATTCGGGTGGGTTTTTTATTTATTTATTTTTATTTTTTATTTTTAACCAAACCTGTGGACATTTTAGGATGAGTAACACTCGTAATTATCTATGATCGTATTTAGCTGGATAAACACGAATTAACATTTTTGTGTTGGTATTAAAGGTTTGCTTGAGTTTATTTATTTATTTATTTATTTATGTGTCTGTTTTAAGCTGACAAATGTAAGTTTACTAACAGGAGTGTACTGTTCCTATTCGAAGCTAATGTATCATTGTGTGTGTGTGTGTGTGTGTGTGTGTGTGTGGGCTCTTGTGTAGGAACGAGCTCTACCAGAAGAGTCGAGAAAGCTTCAAAGACGAGTGCACCAAAGAGTTAATCGGCTCCATAGTCATCACTCGCTACAACAACCGCACCTACCGCATCGACGACATCGAGTGGGACAAGTCACCCAAACACTCCTTCACCATGGCGGACGGCTCCGAGACCACCTTCCTCGACTACTACAGGTTTATTTAGCGCTCCGAGACGCGCGGTGCGACCAAGACGGATTTCTGCGTAGTGGTCGTTCCTGTACGGAATCTCTGTATCGTGTCCGTTTGTTCTGTTTTGTTTTTAACCAATGTCGTTTTCTTTTCTTCTCGAATCTGACGACAGAAAAAACTACGGCATCACCGTGAAGGAACTGGATCAGCCCTTGTTGGTCTATCGGCCGAAGGAAAGGTCCAAACCCGGGGGAAAGGTGAGGCATATACTTCTTACGGAGTACGAGCTCGCATCAGAGTCCGTAAAGAAATCGGTCGCGCCAGTAGAGCAAGAGTTCGTCGCTGATTACGGAATGGCTCCTCCCACTTTTTAAAACGCCGAATAGTGTTCAGCCGTACTCGGCGGTTAGTACCACGGAATAAATGTCCGTCACAAAGCCGTGAGCTGGCGCGTGTGAACGAATTCAAGCCGTTTCCCTTCGAGTTCGGTTTTGACTTTAAGGCAGGTTTAAAGATGGCGGACGTCGCGCCTGACCGTAAGGGGAAACGAGCTCCAGTCGAGAGTCGTGACGGCGTCGTTTAGGACCCGATCGTGCGACTCGGCTTCAGAGACGGGCCGGAGAGAGCGATCGTCGAGGGTATTTGTGCGTTTTAGAAGAGTATCGAAGTGTTTTATGGGACGTCACGGAGGTTCCGAGGCGAAGGCGCGGTTACTCCGAGCACGCCGAGTTTTTAACAATCTGGTGTTTATGGAGGCTTAGAGCTACTGATACCAACATGCAGGGGATTAACGGAGATCCAGACGGCTACACACAAAGACATAAAGCAGAGATTTGAGCAGCAGAGGAAGATAAGCAGGCTCTGAGCTTTGTGAGATTTACGAGCTTCACTATTGCGCTGATATTACGGAGGGGCAAATGAGAGCGAGAGAAAGGAGTCTGGAACAGAACGAGACAGAGGTGCAATGTTTTACGGCTTTTAAATCCAAATGAGGAAATCGAGATCAGAAAGAACGAGGAAAGGGGGGGGGAATAAAAAGCCCTCGATGCTAATTCTGACTCTAGCTTTTTTCTGATTCGCCGAGCTGCTTCCTGATCTGGACATAACTCTCCATCTCCAATCTCGTCACCTGTTCTTTCGTCTCGCGCCGTCCTGCCTCGACCATCCGTTACAGAAGATGCTATCACGGCTGACGGCGACGTCGGCGTGTCCCGGATTCATTTGCACGTCGCTCGAGGGCGTGCTCGGGGAAACGTGTTCGGTGGTCCACACGAGAGTAACGACATTTTACAGACTCCGCAGTCGACTGATCACGAATAAAAACGCAATAAAGTACTACAATAAACGTCCGGGTTTCGTTCCTCGTGGCACAGTACAGCGCTGGAGTGCAAGACGTGGCTTTTAACGAGTAATTATTTATCGATATTCCTTTGCAGGAGTAAGGAACAAAACCCAACAAGGACATGCCGTTTAGGTCATGTGGCTCTTCCGTGACTTTATAGAAACGTTACCGTATCAGAACAAGCGCGTTTTAATATTTAAACTCCACTACTGTCCGGGCTGTCGTTCTAGATTACGAAGCGACGCCCCACCTACGTGACCAGTCAGAATCGAGAGTTCGACAGGACAAGCAAGAACAGCTTTTTAAAAAAAAATACAGATTTTGTATAAGCACTAAATTGTCCTATTTATCAGTCATAAGTTTTGGGCCGTTTTTTAAAAAGCAGTGGAATTTCAATCTGGAGAATTTATGATCACACACCGCCCCCTAATGTGTGTTTGAGGTATTACAGTCTGCTGTTAGACTTGGATTGAACTAAGCGCCGCTTTAGTTGGGATTTGGTTCCTCGAAGGTTTACTTGCCCAAGCGTTAAGGTCTTTATCAGGACTGTATGTAAACAACGACTCGGCGATTAAAGGACAATCGAATAACGCCGAATGAACAAATGCATTCAAATGACACGAAAGGTAATAAAGTGTTAGAAGTGCAGTGAAATGATCAAAGGTAATAACGGGACAATCACGTATTGTGTTAAAAGTTATAATTGCAGTAAAATGAATAAAGTGAAGATCGAAAGAAATAATTACAATAATAACCGGACAAACATGAAGTAATGGGGTTGAAATAAATGTGAGAAATGCACAGAAATCACCAGAGGGCTGTTAAAAGGAGTAAACATGTAAACCGTAATCAAAGAGTACAGTAGAACCGCCCTGGACCTGTTTAAGACGTACGCGAGATGGCGAGTGTTTTATCGATCGACGGTGTCGCTCAACAACGGTAACTTCGGCAAGGCGTTTTTTTTTGTTCGTTTATAGAACGTCGGGGGGCGGGACACTTCGGGTTCGATTGGACTGAAAACCTAGCTCGTGATCGAACCCGGGGAGACCCTGGAGCTGTGACGCCACGATGCTACCCGCGTTCTGATTCTTTCCGTGATGTATCTTGCAGCAGGTAATAACGGGCGAGATCCTGATCCTGCCTGAGCTCTCCTTCATGACCGGCATCCCAGAGAAAATGAAGAAAGACTTCAGGGCGATGAAGGTAAGACGAAGAGATCAGCGTGAAAGGCTTTTAGTTGACCGAATTTCTGATTTTGTCTGATTATCTGTCTACCACTGTAGTCGTCATGGTAACATTCCAGCAGGCTTACGCCGTCCCTGTACGATAAAGTAACGCACGCGTGTCAGTCAGTTACAAATGTGACGGGTGTGGTGTAAATATTTTGTTGTTCTTACTGCGGTGTGTGTGTGTGTGTGTTTTTTTTTTTTTTTTTTTTTCCCTCTCTCTCTCGATCAGGATCTGACGGTGCACATTAATGTGAGCGTGGAGCAGCACACACACTCGCTAAAGCAGCTGCTACACAACATCAGCACCAGTCAGGAGGCAGTGAAAGAACTGTCACGATGGGGCCTCGAGATCAGCTCCGATATACTGGTGGTGAGGACACACGCGCACACACACACACACACACACGCTCAACATGCTCGGGATCAGCTCCGATATACTGGTGGTGAGGACACATACGCGCGCACACACACACACACACGCTCAACATGCTCGAGATCAGCTCCAATATACTGGTGGTGAGGACACACGCCGCACACACACACACACACACGCTCAACATGCTCGGGATCAGCTCCGATATACTGGTGGTGAGGGGACGCACACACTTATTTACTTGAGATACATCTTGCTCTCTCTTGCACTCTCTTTCTCTCTCTCTCTCTTTCTCTCTTTTGCTCTGTCTCTTCTTCTCCCTCTCTTGTCTCTTCTTTTGTTTCTCTCTTTCTCTCTCACACTTTCTATCTCGCTTTGTCATGCAGGCTCTCTCTTTTCTCTCTCTCTCTCTGTAACCCCCCCCTCCCACAGACTCAGGGAAGAACTTTGCCCTTGGAGACCATTTGTCTGCAGTCTGCCACTTTCGTCACGTCTCCGACGGTCGATTGGTCGAGAGAGGTGGTCAGAGACTCGTCCATCAGCTGTGTGAGTGAGCCCTGATCCTCAATCTTTTAGAAGCACTTGCCTTTATTTGATTTTTTTTTTCTTTCATTCCCACGCCTTTTGTTGGTTTGTTGATGGGAGGTGAAGTGGAAATCCTCGGAAACGCGCTCTCTCTCTCTCTCTCTCTCCTTTTTTTTCCCCTTTTTTTTCTCTCTCTCTCTCTCTCTCTGTGTACGTTTTCGGGCTCTTTTTCAAGACCTGACTAAAAGCACAAGATTTATTATTTTATTTTTTTTAGATATGCTGTTGTGTTCACATCAGAACTTAATACACACACACACACACATATATATATATAATTAATTATGTTGAGAACGACCCTTTATTATTATTATTAGTGTTACTGTTCTCTTCCTCCACGATCAACATATTGTACTGTACTTTTTAATTCCTGTCCTCTGTAGCGTTCCTATTCCCTTGTGCCAAACTGCTTTATTCATGAACAGGATTCATTACCCCCCCACCCCACCCCCCCGTGTACCCCCTGTGCTCAGATCCCTCTGGACCGCTGGGTGGTTTTTTTCCCTCGTCGGGCCGTGACTCAGGCAGAGGAGCTGGTGTCCACGTTCGGGAAGGTGGCCGGGCCGATGGGGCTCAGGCTGGCCCGTCCGATCTGCGTCGAGCTCCGTGACGATCGCACCGAGACCTACATAAAGACCATCCAATCCCAGCTGAGCAGCGAGGTGCAGAACATTTTTATCCTGCGGTGTGTCTACAGACGTGTTCTGCTACGCATCGTTCGGTTCATAAACATACACACACACCTGTGCCGTCCGTGGCTCTGACCGAGATATACGTCTAACCATTCGGGGGGGGGGCGTTTTATTTCAATTTCTCTTACACCTCAGCAGTTATCCATTTTCTTTGTTTTGTTTTATTAAAGAGCGGCATGCCATAATTTTTATTTCTTTTTTCCCCCGTTTATAGTTATGTTTAAAGTCGCGTGTATTGTAACAGCTATAGACAGTCGTTCCGTCACCCGCCTCGGTTACAGAGAAACCACCGATCGCCACAATAGCTGCACTCTTCCGCCAAAAGTATGTGGACACCCGCGCGTGCTCCTTCACCACACCGAACTGTCCGCGCAAAGTTTAAAGCACACGCTTGTACAGAGCGTGTTGGTGTGCTGTAGCGTTACGCTTTCCCGGAACCAAGACGCCCGTGGAGATCTCCATGAAGACATGGTGGAAGAACTCGAGTGCCCTGAATTCAATCAAACACCTTTGGGATGAACTGGAGCCTCCTCGACTCGAGTGGACAGTCTTCCCAGAGGAGTGGAGCACGTTATAACAGCAAAGGCGGAGTACATCTGGAATGGGATGATCAACGAGGACGTACGATTGTAAGGGTCGGGTGTCCACAAACTTTTGGCCACACAATGTATTTCGACTCGATCGTGTAGGCGGTGATTAATTGAATGGTCTCGTTAATGGCGGATGAAGCCTTTAGTGTTTATCTCAGCCGATGAAGCGTTCTGTATGTTTTGGTAGACGTGAGCGTGCCTCTCTTTACTGACCGGTACTGTACGATGTCTTGTCGTATTTTCAGCCCAACGTGCAGCTGGTGGTTTGCATCTTGACCGGAAACCGAGACGACCTGTACAGCGCCATTAAAAAGGTCTGCTGCGTTCAGAGTCCGTGTCCCTCGCAGGTCAGCACGTCCTTCGTGGACAACACGCGTACTCGTGTGACTCGGGCGTCCGTCACGTCACACGCTCACGTTTCCTCTCTGCTTCCTCTTTACAGGCGATCAACGTCCGCACGATCTCGCAGCCGCAGAAACTCCGCAGCATCGCGCAGAAGATCCTGCTGCAGATGAACTGCAAACTGGGAGGAGAGCTTTGGACGGTCCACGTTCCTCTGGTGAAAATGTTTTCCGCTCCGTGTGTCCGAAGAAACAGGGCGGCCCTTCGCGGCGCGTTACGGTTATACGGTTACGATAAACCCCGTACAGTAAACCCATTCTTTCTAGACGTTTCGACTCGTCGTAGTCTATTGTTTCGGCAGGTCATCTTTGCTTCTTTTTCGAAATAAACGCGTAAAACGGGCGAAATTATCCGCCGGACGAAGGAAGACTACTTCCGGCTTGAAACGAGTACGAACGGACGGAAGTATACCCGGGTTTGTCGTAATCTTATAACGGGAAATACTAGATAGGTTTGCGGATATTCAAGGGATTTTCCACGTGCTAAGACTTGTCGAGGGCTTAACGTAGGGACCGAGCGGCTGAGACTCTGATCGATCAGCGACGTTCTCCTCCTTAAACAGAGATCTGTGTAGTTCGGTATAGATTTAACAAGCAGGTCTGTCTGTATTGATGGATTTAAAGCGAATACTGGTGTGTGTGTGTGTGTGTGTGTACAGTGTAAATTGTTTAAAACGTGCTGTTTTGTTTACTCAAGGGTTAAAGAATGTGTTTGAGTGACTGAGACGTCCTGGAATTCCATTGCGAGTCACCTGTACGAGCCCCGTGTCCAGTAAAATGGAAACGGACCGTATGAACCTGACTGACACGTTTTTATCTTGGCGCAGAAACACTTAATGGTGATCGGCGTGGACGTCCATCACGACACCAGCAAGAAAACGCAGTCCGTGATGGGATTCGTGGCGAGTCTGAACAGGTAACACGTCAGTCGGGTTTTAGTCCTGAAAGTTCTTAATATCGCTCCACCTCCATATTTAAATCGCGACGATTTCATTCATCACACCAAACACGTGCGGTTCTTCCCCAAAACCGGTGCCGTAAAATTGGAAGCATACAATTTTATACAATGTCATCCAGACCGATCCCCCCCCCACCCCCCCAACACTGGACCTCGAACCCTGGTCCAGAATGACGACGCCACTCGTCAGCCGAAAGTATTTGGACACCTGACCATCGCACCCATATGTTCCCCTTCACCGATCTTTCCGCACAAAGTCGTATAGAGCGTGTTGGTGTTCTGTAGCGTTACGCATTCCCTTCACTTGAAGAAGCCCGTGGAGATCTCCATGAAGACGTGGTGGAAGGTTGGAAGAACTCGAGTGTCCTGCACAGAGCCCTGACCTCGGTCAACCCCAACGAACACCTTTGGGATGAACTGGAACCGGAGCCTCCTCGACATCTCGACATCACAATCCTCACAGCCACGCCCTAAAATCGAGTGGAACAGGAAAGGGGGAATAAACCCTGAATCAAACGTTGGACGTGCTGTGAATCAACAAGGACGTGAGGGTGTGATGGTCAGGTGTCTACATACTTTTGGCCATATAGTGTAGGTTTGTTGTTGTTTTTTTTTCTTCACTCTTCACATGAGACGATGTCTAAAACTGCTCCTACATCAAAACCGACCGTTAAACATTAGATCAGATTGAACTTTGTCAACTGCTGACAAGCTCAACGCTGACCGCTTCTGATCAGTGACCCAGAGCCTTGATCATTGAGCCAGAACTGCCCTGGATCATGGAGATCTCCTGATTAAATTGAATAGGTCTTTAACTTTATTTACCGTCTCTGGTCTGATTAGCGATCTGACGGGATGTCGGTCGACCGTAAGAACACCGCGTAAAGAGGAACGGACCGACGTGCGTGTTTACTCCCCCCTTTAGAAAAATTCAAAATGGCTGCCCTCAGAAACGAAACCTTTTTTATGGTGAAGAATTAGATCCCTCTCGTCGCCGTTCCGGCTCTCATCTTGGTTCCTGATGTTTGCAAGCAATACAAAACACGTAGCCGGACCCTTCACTGGACCCCGATGGAGATAACATCAACACAGCAAACTAAACACATGATAGCTAGGCTAAACACATGATAGCTAGGCTAAACACATGATAGCTAGGCTAAACACATGATAGCTAGGCTAAACACATGATAGCTAGGCTAAACACATGATAGCTAGGCTAAACACATGATAGCTAGCGCTTCTGCATCGCTCAAACTGTCCAGCTTTGATGTCCAGTAAGGACGCTAACCGCACATGAACTCCCAAGTCTTCCACCCCCGTGTCTGTGCCTTTCAGCCTGATGACCAAGTGGTACTCCAGAGTCACGTTCCAGATGCCCAACGAGGAGATCATTAACGGCTTCCGAGTGTGTCTTCTGGCCGCCCTGCAGAAATATTACGAGGTAAAAGATTCACACACGGCGCTGTACGTGCCGTGCCGTTCACCGTCGCCCGGTCTCGCCGAGCGGTTTTTCGCGCACGCCTCTTTTTTTTTTTTTTCCGCTACGTGCGCCTTTTTATTTTCCACCGCGTCAAAACAACAAGGTGTGTTTTAACGCGCAAAGGTCTTGAACGTGAACCTGGTGAACTCGTGCGATCAAAAGAACACCGATTTCATTCAGCACGAGGACGGATGAGAGGACGGAGCTAGTTAATATGGGAAACTTGGTTCTACACCGTTAAATGTAACTATAAACGGATTAAATACGGTGATGTCGGTCAAAGTAAACCGTATTCGTGGTGTAAGAGGAATAAAAACACTGAGACACGCTGTTATTGGAAAATAATCACCTGCAGGGTGGTAACTGTAACTCTGCTTCATCACAGCATTGTAGCGCTGATTATTTTCCTACAACACCATGACACACGGTGTGTTATCTTGGCACGCGGAGGAACAGCAGCGTATTTATTTATTCTCTACTCACGTTCAACATTTATTCACCTAATGGAATTTAAGTAAATTATTATTATTACTATTATTATTTCATTTTATTTAATTTTTAAATATACACTACCGGACACACTCATTCTTTCCTTTTATCCCCCCCCCATTTTAGAATAATAATAAAGTCATGAAAAACTCTGGAGTAACACCGATTGAACTATGGGAATTATGTTGTGATTTAAAAAAAATCAACAAATAAAAACAAATCAATAATTTTATATTTTAGCGTCTTCAACGTAGACACGCTTTTACGTCTAGAATTCCCAGGAACGTATTCTTGCCGTTTTCTCACCCGATTTCATGAGGAATTTCCCCCGAGATGCTTTTTAAACAGTATTAAAGGAGTTCACACCGACGCCGGACTCTCATCCGCTGCCTTTCGGGACATTTCCGTCCGAGTCGTCTGTTTAAAATAAAAGAAATAAATAAATAATTCTGTGAATAAAATGTTCGTTTTTCGAACGAAAGAAACGAATACGTCGACACGATTATATATTTTTGTCTACGACTCCGATTTCAAACATTTAATCACACACCTTCAGATCATAGATTTTTAACATCGAGAAACATTTCAGTCGAGTGTCCACAAACTTTTGACCGGTGGCGTTTCTGTCTGGCTGTCTATCTGAGAGAGAGAAAGAAACGTCCTGGAATTTTGCATGAATTTTTTGCTACTGCAATTTGACGGTGTAACAATGTAGATATGAATTCTGGAATATCAAACACTAAACCCTTTTATTGTCATTTAAAATTCAAATGTAGCTCGTAAAAAGGATTTGAGGATTTGGTATTATGGAGCTCACCTGCACCTTACCAGTAGGGGGCACTAAAGTGCTGTTTCAGAGGCAGGACGTGCCTAGTGTCAAAAAATCAAAAATGCAACATAAGAATAACAAGTTTGTTGTTGGGAGGTTTTTTTTTGTTTTTGTTTTTTTCCCTAAGCAGTCAGAATTTATGAGGGTGTGCCTTTTAAAATCCAGGAAATCTAATAATAAAGTTCTAGAAGCTTCAGCGAACAAGGTTCTAAATCTTTCCCTGATGTGAATCTCCTCCAGGTGAACCACAGTTTCCCAGAGAAGATCGTAATCTACCGTGACGGAGTTTCAGACGGTCAGCTCAAGACGGTGGAGCTTTACGAGATCCCGCAAATCCTCAAATGCTTCGAGACGTTTCCCAACTGCGAGCCGAAGCTGGTCTTCATCGTCGTGCAGAAGAGGATCAACACGACCCTGTACGCGTTGAGAGGCGATCGACTCGGAACACCTCCACCAGGGACCGTGCTCGATCACACCGTCACAAGCGGAGAGTGGTAGGTTCTGGGCAAATCCAGCGCTGGAGTCATTACTGTACACGTAACTATACGGCTTAGGGTGCTAAACCACAACCAAACCACATCCTGTTCACTATACAGGCCACGTAAACGCCATCGGTCCACCGAGGCCGTGTCTCAAACCACATCCTGTTCACTATACAGGCCACGTAAACGCCATCGGTCCACCGAGGCCGTGTGTCAAACCACATCCTGTTCACTATACAGGCCACGTAAACGCCATCGGTCCACCGAGGCCGTGTCTCAAACCACATCCTGTTCACTATACAGGCCACGTAAACGCCATCGGTCCACCGAGGCCGTGTCTCAAACCACATCCTGTTCACTATACAGGCCACGTAAACGCCATCGGTCCACCGAGGTCGTGTCTCAAACCACATCCTGTTCACTATACAGGCCACGTAAACGCCATCGGTCCACCGAGGCCGTGTCTCAAACCACATCCTGTTCACTATACCGGCCACGTAAACGCCACGCCCGACCCGCAAGGCCATGGCTCAAACCACATCCTGTTCACTATACAGGCCACGTAAACGCCATCGGCCCACCGAGGCCGTGTCTCAAACCACATCCTGTTCACTATACAGGCCACGTAAACGCCATCGGCCCACCGAGGCCGTGTCTCAAACCACATCCTGTTCACTATACAGGCCACGTAAACGCCATCGGCCCACCAAGGCCATGGCTCAAACCACATCCTGTTCACTATACAGACCACGTAAACGCCAATATCAATCAACTATGGACGTGTCCCAAATCACACATCCTGTTTACTATACAGGCCACGTAAACGCCATCGGTCCACCGAGGCCGTGTCTCAAACCACATCCTGTTCCCAATATAGGCCACGTAGCCACCGTCCTCAGTCTTCGTCCCAAACGACACATCCTATTCACCGGCATACATAAACACTGTCCCAAGTGTCTCCACATCCCTAGAAACTGGTGACGCGTCCCAAACTGCACACCTTGTTCACTATCTTGGCTGCATAATCCTCACCATCGATCATCTTCCAGTCCCCAAGTCTTAAACTTTATCTCCGAGTCGAGTCCATGCAGAGTCCTCAGCTCCTCGACAGAGCGTTAATATCCCGGACGGACAGAGGTTAATCATCTCTGAGCAGGTTGTCCAGGTTCAGGGTGGAATGACCGGGTCAACAAACAGGACAGACTGGGACATGCTCCGTCTCTAACAAGTGAAACATTCCTACTGTCCAGCACCTCATGACATTTCTACTACACCTGGCTTTGAAAAGCTCGTTGCTGTCGCAAAACCGTCGCAACGTCTGCGGTAATTCTGCAAGCTCCTGCGAACATCGCGTAGTTTCCTCGATCGTTGCATTCATTTCTGTGAAGTATTGGAGGGGCCGAAACAGCGCGATACGAATAAAATCTAGTTTTGCGGCAAAGAAAAAAAATCCTCGTCCCTGTGCGTGGCCGAGGTGGTCAAAGAATCTGTAAATAATGATGTCGTCTTTCTTAATTCTTCCCCCCGCATCAGGGTGGATTTCTACCTCATGGCTCACTCCATACGTCAAGGCTGTGGCTTCCCGACACACTACATATCCCTATTCAACACGGCAAACCTCACACCAGACCACCTCCAGAGGTATCTCTTGATCACTCGCAACACACATTGATGCAGAAAACGTGTTAATAAAGATAATGCTGTAGAGTACACGTTCTGTAACTTGGCTACGAGTATAACGTTTAGAGTTTTCTTAACCCGATTATGAAATTTTAAGATTTAAAGGAGCAGTATGTAATGTTTAAAACCCTCAGAGCAGCTGTTCCAGCTGCAGGCAGGACTTATTTCAGGGTCAGATCCATTATGTGGCGATATTCTATGCGCAGAATGATGATGTACGTAATAAAGGAAGGACACTAGTGGAATAGTTTTGACGTTTCTCCCATCAGGTTGACCTTTAAGATGTGCCACTTGTACTGGAACTGGCCCGGGACGATCCGTGTGCCAGCCCCGTGCAAGTACGCGCACAAACTGGCGTACCTGTCGGCACAGTACCTCCATTCCGAACCCGCCATCCAGCTCTGCGACAAACTCTTCTTCCTGTGAGGATTTTTATTATTTGTTTGTTGGTTTGGCTTAACTTTTCGTTTTAAAGTTTAGCAGTTTCCTTTCAGACATGTTTGCGTTCGTGGTGTTTTGCACGTCCGAAATAAAACCCTGAGTTTGCACCCTTGTCCGTCTCGATGCTTTGTAAAATATCCCGAGCGTAGCGTGGACGAGCGGCTCGGCACATGCAGACACGATAGACTCCGGTTAATTAATAAACAGTTCACAGAAAGATGGAAAATTCGTTTTAGGAAGTCATCAACCAGCAGTTTTGTGTTTTTGTTTTTTTTTCCCCCTCACCCGGAGGACACTGTGGGAAAGGTGAAGATCCGACAGTCTGATTTTTACTGCGTAGTGTTCACGCTCTAAAACGTCTGATGAAACTCATTAACGCTGTTTACGAGGAGAAAACGAGCGAGTGGTTTAATGACTGATTATCGCAATTATGTGGATTGGTTAGAGGTCCTGCACGTTATGAAAGGTTGTATACTCTAAACAGGTTTCAGTGGAGGAATAGTGAGAGACAAACAGTGTTGGTGGAGCCACTGACCATCAGAGGGCCTCAGTGAGTTCCAGACACGTCATCAGAGCACGTTAAATAATATACGCAACTCTTTTTTTTTTTTCTTTTTTTTTTATATACGTTTATATTTTACACATCATTTATGAAAGATTAACATGGCCTCAATCGTTCTAGTGCAGTCCTCACGGCAGCCGTGAGCGTCGGAGCACGCGCACGACCGGACCGGTGAGGACTTGCGGTATGTTGGGTTATGTGGTTACTTGTTAAATTATTCAATTAACAACTGAAACATTTATACAGTGTAACAGTCCTGGGTTTGGGTTGCCACATTGGGAGGAATCGCCCCGTCATGTTGGAAATGGTGTCACAAATGCTGTAACAGGGATGGCACTGATCCGATTCTGATACGCAGCATGAAATGATCAGATATTGGAGAAAAAGAGTTCAATCTGGTCGTCCTGTAACAGGAGGTGGGGTGGGGGCGAATATATATCAATATCTGCTGATTTAGTGCTCGGTTAAGTGCTTTATTAATTCATGCTAGAGGCTCGAAGGGAATGTGTTACAGAGTGGACTTTAAGAAATGCCTTCAGGTTGGTGCTGGATAGTAAAGTCGACCGATACCGGTAGCTGAGTTCCGATACCTACCTGCCGATAATCGATTAATAAACCGAATAGTTTTAAAATTGATTCTGAATGAAAACAAAATACTCGAAGTAAAATACTGCTGAACTTTATTACAAAAATAAACAGTACTGACTGTACCATGAAATAAATGACCTATTAAAAATATTAGAGTAAATAAAAAGTATGCATCCAAAATGACAACAAAACAAACAACAAACAAAAAAAACACTTCAACTAACACCACAAAATTTGAAAGGGATAGTTTTTTATTTCACCTCTAGAAGCCGCTCTCGTACCTCATGACGACAGCGGACCCTTTTGAGCCGCCGCCAGGATGCAACCGGGAAAAACTATGGGTGTGGATCTTTAGTTATAGTTATCTGTGTCGGTTCATCTGCAAAACCAGGAAGCCGGTGGAGGGAGCAGTTGCAGAGGTCGGATGGCGCGTGGTGGAAATCCTGCCAGTAGTGAGTCACAGTTGCCCAACCTTGAGATGACAAGCGACTGAACAAGCACCTGAGTGGCCTCTGTGGATAGAAATGTCCAGATCCTCCTGATGTTGTGAAGGAGAGACCTGTATGTCCGAGTCGGGGTGGAGAATGAGAGTCTGTTGTCCAGATCCGTAAGAATGTTTTGTGTCCTCTCAGACGGCTTGACTCGAGAGGTCTCCATGTTGTGTAGACCACATTATTACATACTGTAAGCACCAGAAGCTGTGGTGATTCCGTACTAATAAAAACTTTGGGGGAGGGGTCAAATGTTAGTGTGTTTTATTTTTATATATATATATATATATATAGATAGATAGATAGATAGATAGATAGATAGATAGCAGACAAACTTTTTAAAAAAGTAATATGATGACTGCAGAGTTGTATTTATTAGTTTTACTGCTTTAGAAATGGCTGCTTCTTTAAGTAAAACACCATTTCTGCTAATGACCAGGTTTTAAAACAAGCACCGGGATGATGCCTGATGTATTAAAATTTTGTGTCCAGCTTGTCCTGAGGGACACGTCAAACACTGCAGATTAGCAAGGATTAGAAAGAAAAATGTCCCAGCTCTGATTTTTAAACATTTTTACATTTATACAAATTAGATTCGGTCTCATTACGTTACGTTACGCGCTCAGGTCGCGACGTAACGTAACATCATCCAAACCAGTGTTTCTCAGAGTGAGGGCCGGAGATCCCCAGGCTTCTGCCAAGCAGTTTTAGTCATCGCAGATGAACCCACCAGTATCGAAATGATTGTGTTTAATATTATGCACACACCCACACACACACAGTCATTCATACCTAGTGGGAATTTATCTTATCAATACATCAGTATGTTTTTTGGGGCGTGGGAGGAAACCTGAGAACCTGGAGGAAGTGGACACGGGAAAGTCCACACAGATGGTAACCTGAGCGCAGGAGCGCGGAGCGCGACAACAACCAAACCTCAATAACACCAAAAACATGTCCTTTAAATAAAGTCAGCTTTAATGTAAAGTGTTCCGACACTGGAAAGCTCCGGAATAATAATCATAATAATAATAATAATAATAATTTGAAAAGCTCTATGATTGTAATAAATAAACACAATTACAATGTAGACATAACTAATGTTGATTACATTTATACTAAACTTTCCTTTATAAAAGTTATTAAGACCTAAAACCTAGCTCCAGAACGTAGCGAGTGAACTCTTATTTATGAACAAAATCTCAGGTGTTAAAGAGTGTGAAAGAGTATGATGTACAATTTTACGCTCCTTTCGAACTGCCTCGCTAGCGGGTCGCTAATGTTACTGATATTAGGATATTACTCTATGCATTTCATATTGTAATCATTAAAACGACAATTTTAATAAGATTAGAGACCTTACTAGGCCATTTTAGTAGCTTATTGGGGATCAAAACATTGTAAAGAGATCTTTTTAACGGTTAGAATGACCCATCTAGAGCAACTTTACCACCTGAACTAGAGCTTAAGTACACATTATTAACCATAAAACTTTAGTTATTTGTATTTTTTTTTTTGCACGTGTACTTAATAATTTACATTTTTTAAATCATTCAGAAAAACGTCCACACAGAGTAGGCGGGATTGGGTCGACTCTATAAAGCTAGAAATTGCAGACAGCCTGTGTAGCTAGCGATGACACGATATTAGGACTCGTCATGCTAAAATGAAGCACTGAAGGATAAAGAAGGTTAACATTCTGATGTGCTGTTCTAGGAAAATAATCAAGTTTGGTGCGGTAACAGTAGCTTTGCGTCATGCAACACGACACGGAGTGTTTTATTTCTTGCATATGCTTATATATATGTGTGTGTGTGTGTGTATATATATATATATATATATATACACACACACACGTTTATGTGTGATTCCTCAGCTTCTGTAGCCTACTTTTAACAAAGCGTAGTTTTCTCAATTGTTCAATAGTTCAGTTTAATCGTTTGTCCAGTGACTCGGTTTGAGCGTGAATGGATCTGCGTCTCAGGAGATTAAATTTTTTACAGAAACAATGTGATTTCCGTCATCTCTTTTAGGAGGAATTAATTTAACATAGTAACATTAGATAGCTAGCTAGCTAGATAGATAGATAGATAGATAGATGCCTGATCTATCTATCGATCGATCGATCGATCTTGATAGATATCCCTGCTGGGGGAAAAAAAACCTCAGTACTGGTTTTGGAATGGTTTTAATGGTTATAATAGCAATTGTATTGGTTTTAATGGAAACTATAATGGTCCTTGTGGGTCTCTATTGGGAACGTGTTGGGTTCTATTGGTGGCATGTTTATGTCTAGCCGAAACCAATACAAACCATTAGATCCTAACAGAATTTGACCTAAAACACAGTACATTTGTTAATGTATAGTGGAAACGACTCGAATTTCTGTAATGGTAGTTGTTGGGGTTTTTTTGGGGGGGGGTATTAGGTTTTTTTTGCAGGAATATATTATTTAAATCTATCTATATATCTACAGTATTTCTCTCTCTCTCTCTCTCACACACACACACACACACACACACACAGATTTAGATAAGAGGTGACATGTTAAAACTGATTATTTCAAATTTGAACGGCTTCAAACTAGCCGGCCGATTTGTATATTTATCTACTATCTGGCAACCCCACAACCCCTATCCCGGATGGCGGCGTGAAGAGATGACGTCATCCGCAGGAGTCAACACGAACGTGGTTTAAAGCGCACTGCGCATGCGTCACCTTCCTCACACGCTCAGCTGCTCGCTCTCTCTGTGAGTGTGTGAGTGTGTGAATGGGTCGCGGTGGCAGCTAAAAAACCAAAACACACACACACACACACACACACACACACACACACACACACACACGTTCAGCCCGTGATCACTTCACGAACCCTTTTTTAAAAAAAATCTCCAGACCGGAAGCGAGGGCTGGTAAGTAAATAAATTCATTATCATAATCATTATCATAATAATAATCCGAATCAGCTCACCTGGACCGGTTTATTTAGCTCGTGGCTGATCAGGCTTAGCGAGACTAATGCTTGGTTTATAAATCTATAGATATAAATCTATCGATCATGTTCTATCACCTTTACTTTGTGTTAGGGAAGAGAATTGAAGTCTGATTGGATAATGAAGCTGTAAGCTGTGCTCTGAGCTGGGATGCTCTGTGATGCTGACCTGGATGCTGGGATTCAAATAATACATCATAATAATAATAATAATAATAATAATAATAATAATAATAATGAGTCTTTACTGGTCACATGTCCAGTGGAGCAGAGTGAAATTGGAAGTTGAGGTCAGAGCGCAGGGTCAGCCATGATACAGCGCCCCCTGGAGCAGAGAGGGTTAAGGGCCTTGCTCAAGGGCCCAACAGTGGCAGCTTGGCAGTGCTGGGGCTTGAACCATCTGATCCCATCTATATCTATTATCCATCCATCCATCTTCTACTCCTTCTTCAGGGTCGCGGGGGAACCTGGAGCCTATCCCAGGGAGCATCGGGCACAAGGCGGGGTTGGATATATAATCCTACAGGGCTGTTCATGACCTTATTTGAACCTTTCACTCTCTAAACGTCTTGAAAATGCCATTCAGGAAAAAAGTGTGCTTCATTTCTGTTCCCAAAGATTGAGACGATAGGCTTTTAATCACTTTTAATTCTGCACATTTTACTACACTTTAGGTGGTGGTCGGGGGGGGGGGTGGGGGGTTGTACTCGTTACACACCTGTTTGAGTGGCTGTTGGGTAGCTTTATGTTGAACTAGCACCGGATTAGTTATTCCACCTGGATTTGGAGTAATATGTAGTGTAGTGTAGTGTAATGTCATTATTACGGATAGAGGCTGTCTGGGATTTTAATCCCACTCCGGAATCTGGCACTGAATCCTCCCTGTGAAGTAGTCCGATTTAATCGTAGGAAATGGATTATATTACCTGTGCATAACGCGGCGTCTGAGCCAAAACCTACCGAAGGGATGTTTATACCACGAATAAGGGTTCTCTATCTTTATACAAACTATAATGAAACCCCGTATTCTTTTTACATCATATATTTTTATATACTTTTTACAGCCATATATTAATCTTATCAGTAATTTTTATATATATATATATCTATATATATTTTAAATATCTTTTTAACCTTTCAACTCTAATACAGATGGAAAAACACTCAACAAATCATAGGATCTCAAAACAAGAAACCGGGGCATTTCTTTTGTCCCGTGCCCTCCACTTTACTCGTGTTATAAAATCTGTTTGAATGGTGATGTATGTTCATGAGGAGATGTTATAGAGTATTCCTTTGTAATGAGTGACCGTGGTTTAAAAAAAAAAAAAAAAACTTGTTCTCAGGGATCGGTTCTAGGCCCGTTATCTTTCTCGACTTTTTTACGGCGATGACGTTACTTTCGTTACTCCTGGAAGTAAACGATCGTTTATTCCTCATCATAACGTGTCGCTTCGTGGCAATAAATATACATGGTTTCACTTTGTTTCGTAGTTTCATGTTCCTTTCTTTTCAGTGTCGTGTGATTAGTTAGTGTGGATGTTTCTGGTAGCAAGGTAAATACACCGGTGTGTATTATTTGTATTGAATATGTCTTCTGAGGATCGTAATATTTTTGACATGCAACCCTTCGGCATAGTGGCTTGTAATATAAGACCCCACTGTCCTGGCTGATCAGGAGATTTCCGTGCCTCCTCTGTGCCTTCCTGTTTTCTGATGGACCTTTTAACCTCGGGGATCTGTACTACTGTGAGGCTCGGTTACCCGCGTCCCATTTAGCGTTTCCTCTTCCTAGCTCCGCGATCTCCTGTAAAACAAGAGCTGTACTTGTTCCTCGATTTGAGTCGGGGCTCCTTCCTAGTGTTCTCGGAGAGTTTCTCCCTCGCCGCTTGACTGCCTCGCCTCGAGCGTCGACGGTGTAGCTCCAGATCTCCGTGTAGCCGCTCCGTGACGACGACTGTTGGTAAAACTCGTTCGCGGCACAAAACTCCAGAAAAAGATCGAATCGACTAAACAGTGGACGTGAAAGAGAGCCTCCTAAATCCCGGCATGCTCAGAAATCTTCCAGTAATGCAGCTCGGCCATTGCACTGCATCAGCTACCACACAAACCATATATAGGGTGCTATTACTTTTGTCCTAATTGAATGGCTAGTCATATTACTTGTCCTAATTCAGGGATTTGGTCTGGATTTACCTTCGAAGTCATTTAATATGAATCGATTTGAGTTCGTTAAAGTTCCATAAAATTCGAAAACCATCCGACTTGACGTTAGAGATTGTCCTTATACGTAAAATTTAGACCGGAAACATCTCAGGAACTTTTGTAGGACACGTGCGTTCGTCGTGTAAACGCTCCTGCGCAGGGTTTTAAATGAGGCCCAACGTGCGAAGCGCGATTCTGAACGTTAGAAACGGGTCGCTTTCGGCTTATTTCGGATTGCGTCAGGTGAGGACTTTTTGGCCGCTTCGCGCTCGTGCGAGACTCGAGGGGACAAAGTGCGACCGCGATTCTTCACTGTGTGTCCCCGTCAGCGGCTTAGTGACTCAATCGTGCGGTGTATTGACTTAATCATTACCACCAGCACGAGTCTGTTATTATACACCATGCATCATGGGGGTAAAGTGCTCATTTTTAACAGTACTGTGTGTTTGTTTAATAGCAGGTTAGCGCTTATGTAATTACTGTTTTCTCTCACGTGGAGTTCTTATAAAGCCCTCTGGCCATCGAGTATTCTCGCATTGGGACTGCAGGAGGGGGCACTTACTTTTTTTTGTTGTTACTTTTTACCGTGCGTGCTTGAAGGGTAAGTGAAAGATTTCTCGCTAGATTACGATATTGACCAAATTGATCAAAAAAACGAATTATTACAGTGTTTTCGTTTTTCCCGCGTGAACGAGCGGGCGTTCCTAATAAAGTGGACGCGGAGTGAGCGTTTCAACACTGTCCCAGAAGGTAAGGATACCAGTCTTCAGCGTCCTTTCCTCCGCGTTGGCTCGGCTACGCGGTGTAATTAGAGATCAGGCACACCTCTGAGTCCCGAGTCCTGCTCGGCGCAGCTCGGCTCCCGGCTCTCGGGATTCCAGCCCGCTTTCGGAACGAGGCTTTCTACTTTTAGTCGCGTATCTCGCGGGGTCGGGTTGTTCCTCTCGAGTTCCCAACAACCTTGAGCAGAGAGGCTTTGGTATTGTTTAGGCGACGGCGTGGGCTGAAACGCTGACTCGGAGAGTTTTGAAACTCCTGTCTGGATTTTAGGACGTTATTGATGTCACCGTAACCAGATTATAATCTTTCATCTTTATCCCCCCCACCCCCCTCCACCCACCCACCCAAATCCACCCCAATCCACCCCTCGTTTTGTTTACTTTCTGATTTTTATTTTTTCTCTTCTCCCCGACCCCCACCCCTCCCTTCCTCTGATTTTGTCTTTCTCACTCTCTTTCCTGACGCACAGCCTCTCTCTCACACTCTCTCTCTCTCTCTCACACTCTCTCTCTCTCACACTCCTCTCTCTCTCTCACACTCTCTCTCTCTCTCACACTCTCTCTCTCCTCTCTCTCTCTCACACTCTCTCTCTCTCTCACTCTCTCACTCTCACACACACTTTTGGCAGCGTTGCTAAACAGGCAAGTCTAATGTCTGCATGCCTCAGGTTGAGCATCGTGCAGTCTGCGTACCTTTATTCATCACACACTCGTCTCTTTCTTTCCATCTTTCTTTCACGTTTTCACGGTTTGTTCACTTGATTGTGTTTGCTGTTCCTGGCTCTGTACGATTCCTTGTACAAAAAATAAATAAAATAATACATCTATCTCTATCTCTCTCTCTCTCTCTCTCTCTCTCTCTATCGCAATATCTCTCTCTATCTCTTTCTATCTATCTATCTATCTATCTCTCTCTCTCTATCTATCTGTCTATCTCTCTATCGCAATATCTCTCTCTTTCTATTGATCTCTATCTATATCTGTCTCTCTGTATATCTACAGTATCTATCTATCTATCTATCTATCTATCTATCTATCTTATCTATCTATATCTGACTCTATCACTCTGTCTTTCTATCTATCTCTATCTGTCTCTCTCTATTGCAGTATCTCTTTCTATTGATCTCTATCTATCTATATCTATCTATCTATCTATCTATCTATCTATCTATCTATCTATCTATCTATGTCGCTCTCTCGCTCTCTTTCTCTCTGTCTCTATAAAAACGCACAGTAGGATGTCACAGAGCTAAAAAATAATCGGATCCTTTTACTTCCTCTGCACATATTTTGGTGTCGTTTCCCCCCGGCCGGCATCAGACGCAGGAAGGAGGTGTGGCCTAAAGTTGCGAAGAGGATATTTGTGGATTAGAAAGGGTTCACTTGATAATCACACAGTAAAATGGTTCACATCTGATTTGCAGGTTTACTTTTTTTTATGCCCAAACAGTGTTAGTCGGATCAGCTCAGTAAGGAAATCGAGCAGGAGGGGAAAAAAAAAAAAGATGATTTTATTTTATGAATTTTTTTCCTGACCGATAAATCAAACCCGTTTTCGAGTAGGGTTTCGGCTCCGCCCGCAGCTCGGCCAGCTTTGTATTGCGTTTTGGTTTGAGTTCATTGTGAAAACAAACCCAAAATATCAAGCATCATTTCTACCTTGAAGCTATAGTGAAATAATAAAAATAAATAAATAAATAAAGGAGAATGGATAAAAACTTTTGGACCTAAAACAGATCATTAGATACTGCTGTCGTAATCAGAATGACCACACACACACACACTTTGTTGTTGAGCTTGTTTGGAGAAAGAGTCCTGAGTTCAAACCAGCCAACTCAAATAACACCCGTGTGTGTGTGTGTGTGTGTTTGTGTGTGTGTGTGTGTGTGTGTGTGTGTGGAGGGGCTGCTAAAATGCATCAATTGCTTCTTTGACAGCGTAGTTACTGAAGTGTGGCTCTCTTTTGCCCACACACACACACACCCACACACACACACACGCGCGCACACAGCTTAAGGCAACATTAGGAAACAATGTGGAACAGTTTCCTGTCTATTTCCAGTCTCTCGCTTTCATGCACTCTTATTGTACATGTCTCATGAATGACTCTGGAATATTGGTTACACTTCATTCACATCTAATCATGTACACTTCCACGTTAGCCTCAAAATGAGAACATATTATCTACATATGGTAAATGATGGCGAAGTGACCAATGTTCCAATGTTATTGAAGATATTTTCAGTATATGTGACGCTGTACGAATCCCACGAACGACCGATTTCCCGATCAGACGTGAAGTCTTTGTTCCCCGTGGGTACGGAGTTGCCTGGTAATGAATTTTCCACTCGAGAAACAAGCAGAAAGAATCCAGCATCATGACGGCGTCGCGTCCCTTTGGACCCGGCGTCTCCAAGCAGCGATTCCTCCCAGGACCAGGCTGGAAAACAGTGATTACCTCCAGCTTTTCAGCTCTTCTTATTCATCTTCTTTCTATTCCTGGAATTGTATTCATCACTCGTTTTTACTAGGTCAAGATCGAGCGTTTTTTTTTTTTTTTTTTAATCCGCCCAGATGTCAATGAGAACGTCATCGTGTCCAGTGCCCTCCACTAATATTGAGCAATTTAAATTGTTCAACCATGACTTCCTGTTTCACAGGGGTAGAAATATGAGGTAACACACAGGTCAAATTCCCTTAGTAGTTCATAACGATGGGTAAGAGCGAGGAATATAGCTGTGATGTGCGGCAAAAGGTTGTTGAGCTTCACACAATGGGGCGTGGCTATAAGAAAATAGCACACACATTGAAAATACCCATTTCCACCACCAGGGCGATAATTACAATGTTCCAGTCAACTGGAAATGTTATGAATCGACCTGGATTTGGACGTGTGTCTGTATCGTCTCAACGCACTGTGAAGAGGACGGTTCGAGTGGACAAAAAATCTCCAAGGATCACAGCTGGAGAATTGCAGAAGTTAGTCCTGTCTTGGGGTCTGAAAGTCTCCACCAAGTCTCCAAAACTACAATCTGAAATGACCTACATCACCACAAGCTGTTTGGAAGGGTTTCAAGAAAAAAGCGTCTACTCTCATCCAAAAACAAACTTGAGCGTCTTCAGTTCACCAGACACGACTGGAACTTCAGATGGGATCGGGTTCTACGGTCAGATGAAACCAAAATAGAGCTTTTTGGTAATAAACACCAGAGGTGGTTTTGGAGCACACAGAGAGGTAGACATATGGAAAAGTCCCTCATGCCCACGGTTAAATATGGAGGTGGATCTTTAATGTTTTGGGACTGTTTTTCTGCCAGAGGACCTGGACATTTTGTTAGGATACATGACATCATGGACTATCAAATATCAACAGATATTAAATTAACACCTCACTGCTTCTGCCAGAAAGCTTCAAACGGATCGTGGTCGGATCTTCCAGCAGGACAGTGATCCAAAACATACATCAACATCAACACAAAAATGGTTTACTGACCACAAAATCAAGGTCCTACCATGTCCATCCCAGTCCCCTGACTTGAACCCCATAGAACACCTGTGGGGTGAACTGAAGATGAGAGTCCACCAGCGTGGACCTCGAAATGTGAAGGATCTGGAGAGGTTCTGTATGGAGGAACGCTCTCGGATCCCTCACCATGTATTCTCCAACTTCATCATTCGTTATAGGAGAAGACTCCGAGCTGTTATCTTGGCAAAGCGAGCTAGCACAAAGTATTGACTAAAAGGGTGCCACTAACGGTTGCACACCGATATTAAACAAAGATAGATTTTTTTGACAAACCCATGTTTGCTTTCCATTGTTTGATACCCATGAGAGCAGAGTATTTTTGTGGGGGGGTTTTTTCATAAAAAGTTGTGACCTGGCCAAGTGATATGGCAAAATATCATATATTGCTACACATTGCGATACTCTGATATCACTGCTTGCGAGTAGTGTGGTGTAGGATAATGGTCATCGTTGGGGTTTGAGTGGGTGGGTGTCGGGTGGAGTAAGGTAATTACCCCTCCTGTTCTTGTGAATCAGCTCATCCAGTGTTCGTAAGTAGGCCTGAACGATATGATGGAGACACTGTGGCAAATTATTACACAATACACTTTTGAATAGAAAATATCATTTTATTTATTTATTTATTTAACGCTAACCCAGTGTAAATTCCCATGAGCGCTAATCGGGAATCTGATATGTTTGAAAACTCTGAGAAGCAAAACATCTCCTGCATGAGCACTCCTGTTGTGAGAAATGTTTGGGATGGTGATGATATGATCCCGATACACATCTCCGTGTGTGTGTGTGTGTGTTGTAGTTTAGTTAGTAATATAATGCTGACACGTACAGTGTGAGCATTAAACACCTGCCGGGTTTCAGCCCTGAGGTGTAGCACTGGCTTTACCGGACCAGTCTGCGGCGTGCACTCAAGCAGACGAGACGCACGGATTGGAAGTCGTCTAGGACTCGTCGGACTTTGAAGCGCGTTTGATCGCACTGTTCGGGTTTTAACATCCTCGGGCAGCGCTACGCTGTTAGGGCAGCTATTTAAGGTGGTGAAGGATAATGTAGCACCAGAAAGAATTGTAGAATTGATCTTTTTTTTTTAATCCCGAATTTCATTTGAAACAACAATGTATAGATGCTTAACCTGCTCGAAAAGGAACATTTAATACTTTTCAATCCGTTTTAAAATGTCTCGTATTGAATGGTGCTTATTAGGGCGGGGCGATATGACAAAAATATCGTATCACGATACTTGAGGACATTTTCTACGATACACGATGTGTATCACAGTTTTATAACAAACTGTCTGCAAAACAGTATTAAAATAACCCCCCCCCCACAAAAAAAAAGACAGAGTTTGATGAGTTTCACTTTTCTTTAATGCTTTTAAATAAGTTTTTATTTATTATAATTTTTTTTAAATATACATAAAATCAACGACATCCTTTTGGTACCATTTAATTTGTAACTAATAAAAACGCAAATATATATATATCGCCATACCAACGATATCTCTGAAAAGTGTATCGCGTTATCGTTTTTCACGATATTGATATATCGCCCAGCCCTAGTGCTTGCTTGCTTGTTTGTTTGTTTGTTTGTTTATTTAATGTTATTTGTATGTCTGTTCCCCCCGACATCAGTGACGTCTCGACATCTTTTTGTCTCTACAGATCCTGAGTCATGACCCAGACCTCAGCCAATGGCTGCACCCAGCTGACCTTGACCTTTGCCCTCATCCTGTCCCTTGGCCTGTTATGTTGGCCCTTGGGAGAGGTCCGAGGTCAGACGGAGCTCCGTCCTGCTCAGATCCTCCAGGATCTCCTGAACCGGTATGGAGAAAACGGGACAATCTCGGTGCCGCAGCTCCGGTTGCTCCTCGCGCGCCTCGGGACGGAGCAGGGCGGAGAAAACTCGCCAGACCCAACGACGACGACGACGACGTCTACGTCCATGACCGCGACTTCTATGACCAACCACTCGACGGTGAGCGATTCTCCACACCGGATTCACACACGAGCGCGCGTCCGAGGTCCGGCTTATGCGCCGTGAGCGTTTTTAACGTCTGTGAGTGGAGTGTGTGGAATATTTTGCATAGTTTTCCGCCAGTTCTTCAAATCCGTTTCTTCACGTTGATCGTTTCGGGTCCGTGCTTTGTCTGTTTTCATTCGAACGAAGACGGTACAACGCTGTGTTTTGACTGCGCCTTTCCGTTTATACTGAAAACATCGTCTTGACACGCTGTCTTACCATCCGATACATCAGGAGCTGGTTTTCTGACTGAGTATTTATAGCTAAAACATCGTGAGGATGGAGAGGATTCCATGGCACAAATGCTTAATAAAAACATATAGCGATGTACTGATCCGGGATTAATAATAAGAACGATTCGTATTTATGTAAAGGCGGTATAACCGGTACACGTTAAAGAGAAAGAATTTGAGATATCCATGTGTAAGGAAGTAACCACGTTTACCACTTCCCGCTTCCCCTCGTCGGAAAATAATCAACAGTGCCTCTTTATTAAGGAATAATACTTTTTACTTTGTCTTTTAGCTCATAGTTCTGTTTCATTTTGTGGCACCTGAACCAAACTTGTGATCAAACTCTCGTTTTTCTCTCTCTATCCGAATAAATAAGGTGTGATTAAATAATAAAGCATCGTTTCAATTGATTTCGATGAGCACCAGGGCCTGGTGTTACACTCTTTTGGAGTGTGCTCGGTCCGTCTTACCCAGAATATAGTCATGCTCGTGGTGAAGTGGTTTCCGTTACAGTTCAGGCCGAACAAGGACAACATATTGTTCTATAATTGTATATTTATGTATGTACATTGGGGGAAAATGTAAAAGAATTGATCTCCCAATCCCCAGTGAGTGCGAGCGAGACAGAGAGATGGAGATGGGGGGGACAGTCAGTTTGACTTTAACTGGTATGTTGGATATTGTTCTCGTTAGTGTGATGTGAAAAGGACACGATTAAAAATTAATCCGCTTAATGCTTTCCAGAAGAACAACATGCATTCATTTATAGTTGGTAATATCACACTGTGGTAAAGGAACATCATCATCATCTGATTTGGGTATCGATTGATTGTTTTTTTTTTTTTTTTTTTTTTTTTTTTTTTTCTAAGATAGATTCGTTTCGGGACTTGCGGTCTATAGGGAAATAATGTGTGTGTTCTCAGTGTTTAGCTACAGGCACTCTGGTGGCTCATGGTCTGAGTGAGCAGTCCCGTTTGGACGGGTCGGGCCTGCAGGAGTTCTGTCCCATCATGCTGCACCAGCTGGACTCTCGAGTGTGTCGAGATGAACAGGAGCAGGAACCGGAACCGAGCGTCAAACCGTCCAACGCTGAAGGTAAGCAAGAGAAGACCGCTCTTAGAATTGAGTGATGATAATATGGCACTCGTGGAGATTATTAATAATATAGCACCATCATTTCATCGTCCTGTCTCTATGGTAACATTTCACACACGAAATATATAACATTGTATTGTTTGCTTTTAATGTCAGTAAACTCCGAACTGTAGAATATCTTCTGCACTCAATAATATATTTCTAAAAGAGTTCCGGAAAAAAAACGTTCACTGGACGTTCGAGAAGGCCCAGAATCCCCGACACCTTTAAACAACAGACCCAGGTTTTTCGGAATATGCAAATCGGAAACAACTCCCCCCACATGCCCCTCCCCCTTCCTCTGATTAATCGTTCATGCGTGTCCTGAATTTGAATACAGGACGGACATGCACTCTCCTCTTACATGTTCAATTCTCACTCGCATGTTTTGCTTCTTCCTAAAAGAACATAGTACAAGAAACGCTGCAACAATTTTTACACGTTAATGCATTCTTCAGAAATGTTATTATTATTATTATTATTATTATTAATATTAATAATAATAATAGGAAGAAAGAAGACAAACATGTCGAAGTTTAGATCAAAAATATATTAATTCATGAATATTTATAAATATTGATTTTAGAGCAGTTCTAAATGATACATTTTCGCTACGTTGGACGTTTTATACGGGAAGGTTTCACGCATCATTGTGTTCAGATGTACTTGCGGTAATGTTTTTATTTATTTATTAGTAAGTCTTTTGATAGTTTACAAAGTAGCGATGTTTTCTAGTATTTATTTCCTTTACTGTGTTTAGTTTACTGTAAATACTTAGTTAAAAAAATCCTTTGTAACTTTTTTCACCAAGAAACAAAAGGAATTTTTGTGTTTTATTTATTTATTTATTTATTTATTTATGTATTCATTCATTCTCTTTTGAGGTGGGGGAAAAAGGGTATGTTTTTTTTCACATAAAACTCAGGATGAATGCTAACTTTTTGCAATTGATTTTTAGTAGTTTTTTGTAATTAGCTGTATTTTTGTTTTGTTTCGTTTTCGTTGTTTGTTGTTGTTTTGTTTTGCCTTTCCGCTCATATGTATACTTTTTTTTTTGCTTTGTTTTTTTTGTAAGTATTCTGAAGAACATTATAACTGAAGGTTAGAAAGCACTATGCAAATAAAACAGCCCTATTTTACTGAAGATGGCTTAAGCCCCACCTCCTCTGTATTTTAATTGGCTGCTGTGCGTACTTGGTTAACTCTGATTGGCTGCCAGCTAGAGAACAAGAGAGACAATGTGTAGATGCAATGATGCACTTTTTTTTTTTCTTTTCTTTTTTTTTAATGTATACATGTTTTTGGGTTTTGTTTTTTTTTGGAAGTGATGTTGATTTAAAACAAAAGATATGTCAGCAATTGTAAATATTATCACGTTTCTGCTGGTTTTGAAGGCTGGTTGAATCTCCTACATTCTCCATGTGGTGTCTCCACTCTTTGGGCTCGGCTTAGACGGGAGAATTGTTTAGGAAGTCTGTCCAGAAGCCATGGGTTAAGATGTATATGGCCAAGAGATATAAAAAGGCATGATTTGAACGAGACCAGAGAAGCGTGCATGCTTTGTGGTGGCCGCCGACTAGACGTCGTCTAGATGTAGAGCGAAGGCAGCAATTACGCGGGTCGAGTCTGCTCTTAGATTTTAAGTGAAATGTTTCTCTTCTTCTGGATTTTTACCCAAGTTTGACCCAAACAATCCAGTTCCCTGCTGCGAGGTGGTTCCTTCCTGTCGCGGGACGTCTACCAATCGGAGAGAAGGCTCTCGCGTGAAGCCAGGAAGTTTTTAACTTTCCCCATACGTGAGCTCATGTAGGCTTGTGATTGTCCAGAGTCACTCTGAGGTTTGAGCTCTAAATCTCTCAACGATGCGGCAAAATCTTGGACAGCTGCACCAACACACCAAAACTGTTCGGAATTAAAGAGAAACTCTGCCCAAAATCTACAATCTGGCATAAATTTACATCATCGAATTTCCACACTTACAGTCAGTGTGATGATGAGCAAAGCAGCCTATAAACTCCAGCTTATCATCAGCGCAGAGCTCCTGCCTCGCCTCGAGGCAGCGTCTCTATACTCCCTGTCCACCAAGGGAAAGGGGGGAGGGAGAGAAGGACAGTGAGAAGGACAGAGAGGGCCGAGGGGGGAAGAGAGATGTGTCGGATCAGGATGTAGGGCAACGTGTGTGTGTGTGTGTGTGTGTGTGTGTGTGTGTGTAAAGTGATTATATAAGAGAAGGAAATGGAGAGACAAGATGATACATGATGAGGCGTTACAATGCAGAGGTGAAAAGATAATGATTCTGATTTTTTTCTAATCTAAAAACCCCAATCTGGAGCTCTCCGCCCATCCACCTAGGGGTTAGTCCAGTCCATCTGGGGGCTTCATACTGTTTGGGGTTGTTTGCCTGTCTGGAGAGCGGTTTCCTAGCATGTGGACTCTGGCCGTCTGAGGGCTTCTTCTTAACTGGGATCATTTGCCAATGCGGGAGCTTCTTTCCCAGTTTCTTCAGCCCAGCTCTGGTCTTCTTCCCATTCTGGGGCTTCCTCTCAGCTTTATTTCTGCTGACTCGTATATTTACTGAAGCTAAATGACACCCGGATAATAAAAACAGACTGTGTGTGTTTATGTTGCTGATTTTTCAGTGTGGGGTTTTGCTGTGCTCAGTGTAACTGTAGTGAGTGTGTTCGCTCTGACCGGTGCGTTTGTGGTGCCACTGATGAGGACACGCTTCATGCGCAGAGTCCTCGTCTTTTTCATCGCTCTGTCCATCGGGACGCTCTTCTCCACTGCCGTCTTCCAGCTGCTGCCGGAGGTCCAGTATACACTCGCTCTCTCCCTCTCTCTCATACACACACACACACACACACACACACAGTGTGTTTTAAAGGTAATACTGGGCTCCACCCCTCGCCGGTGTTGTATCTCACGGGGGAAAAACCGGTAAACCTCTGGGTTTCTTTCCTTTATTTCATCATATCACTGGAACTGAAATCTGTTTATCACACGGATCTGAAATGACCCGGAATCTGAAATGACCCGGAATCTGAAATGATGAATCAGATGATGTCAGTGATTTTAAATATATATATTTTTCACATTTCAGTTGATTCAGTGAAATGTTTGTATATGAGCTCATGTTCTAAATAATGTGTTGAGCAATGATTTCCTTTCAGCTTTTTTTTCATTTCTTTTTTTCCATTTGTTTTTTTCTTTGTTTTGAACTTTGTTTTTTTTTTTGTTTTTTTTACCTTTTGTGGGGGATTTTTTTGCATTTTAATTTATTTAATTTTTTTTTTTTTTACTTTTTTTCTTTCTTTATCTTGTTTCTCATTATTTCTTTAATGTTTATTTATTTTTTATCTTTCCTACTTTCTCTCTCTTCTTTTTCCGATTTAGTAATATGGGTCAACTGCAGACTTTACGTCCTTATGTTAAACGGAGCACTATTTAGCAGCAGGTTTAGTCCTTATTTGTTAAACGGAGCACTATTTAGCAGCAGGTTTAGTCCTTATTTGTTAAACGGAGCACTATTTAGCAGCAGGTTTAGTCGTTATTTGTTAAACGGAGCACTATTTAGCAGCAGGTTTAGTCCTTATTTGTTAAATTGAGCACTATTTAGCAGCAGGTTTAGTCCTTATTTGTTAAATGGAGCACTATTTGGCAAAAATGTAAAAAAAAAAAAATTGGCTCATGCTTTAGGCTTAAAGTTGTATTTTGAGCTTGAATGACTCGGCGATAATTAAGGCATAATTACTGATTGATCTGGTGGCGCGAACCCGAAAAAAAAAAAGGGCCAGTAATAATATAAAGAGTTCACATTCATGAAAACAGACTTCATTCATTCGGGGGTGATTAGGTTTGCATCCTCTCATTAACAGGGGTAATGAAGTGTTCCTGTGAGACTGTGTGTGTGTGTTAGTTAAAATGACGGGGTTCAGTATAGCCTGAGGCTTTCACATGCTCTGAGGGATGAGCGAGCGTGTTTAGAGGAGGAGAGGATGGGAAGGAAGTTATTTATGTGTGTGATCATGCGTGTGTGAGTGTGTGTGAGTGTGTGTAGCCTAAGGAACGGAGCTGCATCGAGGGGCCGAGTGTAGCCTGAGGGAAGGAGCGAGGAAGAAACAAGAGAAAGAAGATTGTCTGTGTTTACTGGTGCATTTACTGGTGCAACTGAGGTCCTGTTGTTGGTTTTTAACCTTACAGTAAAACAAATCTCTCTTCAAGGTTCTCAATCACAGCATGATGTTTTCTAATGACTGGTGGTGAAATGGAGTACAGTACCGTATTTTCCAGTTCAGACTACCATAAGACACCTGCAAATAAATAAATAGTACGAATTGTCTTTCTGCAGTTCGGCCTATGGGGTAAATATTTTGCAAGGGGGGGGAATTTTTTTTTAAAAATGTCTGGAAAATACTGCTGAAATTCTTCAAAATGTCACTTGGCACTGCCTGTGCGATCTGATCATGTGACATCTGATATGTGCACTGTTCACGCACCCTGCACTACGGGATTTTCTATTTTAATCTAACAAAACATTGTTTTTCCTCCTCTTCCTCAAGGTCTCGAAAATGCACTGAAAATCTGTAACCACACTAATGAATCCTGATCTCTCTCTCTCTCTGTCTCTCTCTCTCTCTCTCTCTCTCTCTGGGTTTTGTGCCCCTCCGGTCTGTGTGGGTTCAGTGTGGGGTTACGGGTTCGTGTGTGTAACGGTGATCTCGCTCTGTTCGCTGGTCGGCGCCTGCGTGGTGCCCTTCATGAGGAAAACCTTTTACAAACGACTGCTGCTCTACTTCATAGCTCTGGCCATCGGCACGCTTTATTCCAACGCGCTCTTTCAGCTCATCCCCGAGGTAGAGTTCACATCCACCCGTTTGATTAAAGGAAGTACTCCACTTGTCTTTCAACCTCCATCTCTCTCTCTCTCTCTCCACTGCATGTGTAGTGTGCGTAATTACCACGGACAGGAACTGCGACACGTTCTCTCGTACGTAGAAACAGAACACGAAACGATTTGCTACCGGCGGTAGCAATTTCCATCGTTCCGACTCGCCGTCGTTTCGTTTCCTCTCTCGAATCGGAACCCCACCAGCGATCCTGGGATCAAGCGAGACTTTAGATCGAAACAAACATGGCGTAACGCATGTCCCACATCGCGCTTGAATTCTGGAGTCGGGTTGGTTCAGACGGTGCCCATTTAGTTTTCTATAAAACGAGCTGGAATTCACAGGTTTATATTAATGCTCGGTACGTTACCGTTTCTATAGTAACCGCTCATTCACTGAAACTATTGTGGCGTACGCACCACACGAACTGATGCACGTTGTTACCGGGGGCTGTTACTGGTAACTCTGCGGTAAAGACGTTGGACTACTGATCAAAAGGTCGTAAGTTCAAATCCCAGCACTGCCAAGCTTCCACTTCTGGGCCACTTCCACTTCTCGCTCTGCATTAGACAAATGCCATAAATGTCAACGTAAACAAAGTAAAAACGTGTAAATCATTGACGTTTTATGGAAGGAGTCTCCAGTATTAGTAAGTTTGTTTCAGCCTTAGGAAAGTCTTCTTTAAGAGACAGGTGAAGAAAGAGGCTGGTGAGGGAACGACCGTTTATAGCAGCTGTAGCGTGAGCGAGAACAGGAACTAACGTCTTTCTCGGACTTTTTATACATTTAATGTCGTGGAACATCTAACACGTCGTTCTTCAGTGAATATAAATTCGAATCATTGGCGAGTCGCCGTGGTGTCGGAATAATGAAATAAAATGATCAGGTTGGTGACGGTAGTTCCGTATCGCGTCGTCGGTTATTTTCCTGTAGCTGCACGCCCCCGGACGTTACATTCCTCGCACGTTTTAAACGTTTATGACCTGAATTCAGAACCTGCCTCTAGACGTCTTCTGTAACCGAGTTCGGAGTAAATTTCCGGATTTCTGTTCTTTTTAAAAAAAATAAAAAAAAAAAATTCTTTCATTTCTTTTTATTTTTCAATCAGTGCAGGAAAACGTGTCGGTTCTTGTCCAGCGTAACTGAACGTACGCTACAGATGCACTCGATGGAGATCAGGTTGAAAAATGATGTCGTTTTCCTGTGTTTATGCTGCCATGATATCCAGAGAAAGGACCAACGCGGAAAACCCGTACACGATAAAAGACGTTGGAGTGCACGCGCGAGAACTTTTCAAATAAATAAATAATAACAATAATCATTTTTTCAATAATCATTAGTTAGCGAACGCCGCTACATTTTACTTGGGTTATATAATCACTGCTCAAGTTTACAGTGTATAAAAGTACATTTCATTTGAATGTCAACAAAAACTTTTCAACCCATTTGTTGTATAATAATAACAACAATAATAACGTCAGTTTTTAGTGTAAACACTATTGTTTTATTTTTGGTTTTTCCGTAATAAACGTATGAACACGGTGGCTTGCGAACGCATTCAACCCACCTGGGATCGATCCGAATGACCAATATTAAATAAATACGCATCTTTTTCCTGTCCATACGTTTTACCTGCAACCTCGTGATCTATTTCGGTCAATCAGCCCAGGGGTTGAATACTTTTGCAAGCAGCTGTGTACACTGTATCGTTACATAAAGTAGGTGGGTTTCCTCCGGATTCTCCGGTTTCCTCCGAAACACATCCTGGAGTTGTCCGGGATGTGTTCTCGGCTCACACCCGGTCTTCCTGGAACGGACTCCGGATCCAACCCTGACCAGGATAAAGCGCTGAGAGAAAATGATATCCGACAGGATATTAGCCGTGACCGAAAGAAGACGACACTTGCAAAATAATAAAGATATTTAACCGTGTATTTCAACATTGCCGTACATGTTTGTTTAATAATATCCAAGTCCCTGCGGTGTTCAGCCAATAGGAATACACTGTAAGGGGAAATAAAAGGTCGTGTTGGTGCACTCAAACAAGACCGCGTTGAGCGAACGGCGATATCTGGGTTTATCATGGCAGGATAAACGTTTCACATGCTCAGATTCTGAACTAAATATAAAGCAGTGTAGATTTTCTTGTATTTTTACCCAGTGCTGCTGTGGACTCCAGGATTTTCCCACCCAGCTCTCTCCAGAGCCAAAGAATGAAAACGCATATGTTATAAGTAGGAGAACGGAGAACGTTTTTTTTTTTTGTTGTTTTTTTTTTAAACACCTTAAGATGAGTGCGTGGGGGTATTGTGGGGGGCATAAATAAAATCTTTAATCGAAGTGATTTGTAATATTGATTTTTTGGATGCGTCTGGTTTTTAAATCAAAAGTCATCACGAATCAAAAATGTATAAAGAAAAAAAAAAAATTCAACAATTCCCGATTTCCAGAGGACGCACTCTATACATCTGCATGTCCTGATCAACCTTCGTTTAATTAGAAACGCTGATTTTTTAATTATTTTTATTATTATTATTATTATTATTCTTTTTAATTCTTCAGACAGAGAGTGGGGAAAGCCTGGGGAGCTACGTGAGGAGCTGTTTAATCCCAAATCAGCCCTCAATCCTTCCCCATGAATCTTGGAAATCTGGGGCGAAAAATAAATAAACAAACAAACCCTGAAATCTTTACGGCTCATCACTAAGCCAAGATTCTTCGGGAACGAGTTGGGAGGTGATCCGGATCTCTGACTTTATTTTGTTCGGAAGCCAAAGATGAAAATGCAGCTAACAGTGACTTGATGTGAATGGAGTCGTGCTAATTGGTAGCTACCAGCTTCTATTTTCTGTTAGCCGCATTAGCATGTTTGGCCGAGCCGTTTTTTTAACGTTCCCGGTTCGGTGTATTTAATATGGATGACGTACCGTATTTTCTGGACAATAGATGATTCATTCATGAGTAAATGGTTCTTTATGATTAAGAGGTTTAGCGTAAATTGTCGTAAAACCCCTTAGATGCGGGGTTCTTCCCAGAACTTTTTTCAAATGGCATTCAGAGGAACAAACTGAAAACACAAACTGGTGCTAGATGAGAAGAAATTTTTATTTCAAAAAGAGGCGGAGCCACCAGAGACTAATTTGAAAATTTGCTTAAGGTTAACTCGCCAAGCGAGGACGCGGGTACAGTCCTGCACGATGTAGACGTGATTACTAAACGACAAACATCCAGGTGCTACATACATGTGTATATTGTAATCACAACCAGCGTGCGATTTTGAGACACAGCCCTGGAGTCTGACGTGCTTGTTCTAGAATCGGTCGAAAACGTATGCTAGTAAAATGGCGAGCGTGTTTTGGTTTTTCAGAAGTAAACTGACTCTTTCTGTGCAGGCTTTTGGTTTCGACCCCATGGAGGCGTACTACGTGTCCAAATCCGCCGTCGTCTTCGGAGGTTTCTATCTGTTCTTCTTTATGGAAAAAGTCCTCAAGATGATCCTCAAACCGAAACATGGGGTGAGTGCGAGACCGCGGGAGTGTTACTGAGTTGTACTTCGGCAGTTAGGAGTCTCGTGACGTGTTCATGATGGGATTTGATCGCAGAACCTTCTGGCCATTCTCACAAAGTGATGAACGTTCCAGAAATCTCTCTCTCTCCATCCATCCATCCAATCGATCCCATTAATCCTATCTCAACCCATCCATCCATCTTCTACCGCTTTCTCCTTGTTCAGGGTCGCGGGGAAACCTGGAGCCTATCCCAGGGAGCATTGGGCACGAGGCAGGGTACACCCTGGACAGGGTGCCAGTCCATCACATACACACTTATTATTATTATTATTATTATTATTATTATTATTATTATTATTATTATTTATTTTGTAAACCCACTTCCCAGTGTTCTCACACAGCACTTTATCTGTTTTATACCGGGTGCGTGTCAGACATCGCTTGACCTCTCTCTCAGCTGTGTAACCTGTTTAACAGGAAAAGTGATGATCTTCCACTGACTCAGGAATGTTTGCGCGCAGTCAGAGTAATATAGTTGGAGTTTCTTCGATTGAGTTACGTTAATAAAACAAACACCAATCTGAAATTTCCCACCAGTCTCCGAAATGAACCGGGCACTAATTCCTTCGATCGGACGGTCACACCTGTACACTGTTAACACGCCCTTTTTTTTTTTTTCTTTTCTTTCTTTTTTCCGTGACACTCCCGGTGCCGTGACCTGCATCGAGCGCAAACGTCACATGGGAATGTCAGTAAGACGGTCGGTTCAGTACAAGTTCATTCACAAGTACTAAAGCGTAAAAAGGCCGACTCGGCCGGAATTTCTATCGGACTGGATTGGTACATAACGAAAAACATGGATATTACTGAAATGACAGTACATTATATCAAAGTATGTACATTAGCGTAAATAGAATACACGTGAAGGTACAGACGATAACAGTACGTACGGTATGTTAAAAGCACGTTCTCCTATTGATGGTTTGGAGGGTGTGGTGAATAAATGGAACTTGGCTTTCCTGATTTAGTAACTGATGAATCATTCGTCATTTAAGGACACGCCTTTTAGAGGGGAAAAAGGTGTTCTAGTATAATCAGTTAGAGCATTAATGCTATGCTACACCACTATAGATAACGAAGCCACAGAAAAGAAACCATAACCTTGGCTTTACAGTTGTCATACCATGACATTTTATCATTTCCTTCCTACCATTGATGGTTTTGTTTAAGAATATATTCATTGTGTTGCTAACTAACGAAAACATGGACACAATTGTTGGTATAGTGCTTTTATTGTTAAGACATGCTCCCCCTTGTGGTCAATAGGAAACACTACACTGACCTTTTAGAGCAGCTAGTACCGGAGTTATTCTTGCCGAGTCTCATCTCTCTCTCTCTCTCTCTCTCTCTCTGTCTCTCTCTCCCTCTGTTTCAGGGAGGACATGGTCACAGTCATTTCCCGGTGGGAAACGGCGATATGGAGGACGGAGTGATGGAGAAGCTGCAGAACGGACAGGCAGGAGGAACGGTGTCCTTGCCTCAAGTGGACGGAGAGATCAGAGAGGAGGACAAGATGCTGAGCACCGGACAAACGGCGCAGGTGAGGACGCAGGAAGTGAGACGGATGTCTGTACTCGGGTCTTCACGCTTTGTTATTTATTCACCACTTTATTAATCGAGTACAGTTCAAATCACAGAATCTATTATTTTAAAAATGTACATGTATTTACACAGGCCCTTACTTGCACTAATGCAGTTTCTTTATTGCAAATATTACGTATTCATGCTTTTACCTTTTTACGAACTTTTACATTTTTTAATTTACATTTTTTTTTTTAAATCTGAGAATCAAAACTGAAAAGTATGAGAGGACAGAAATATGTAGAGAGAGAGAACGTGCAGTTACCGTATTACCATTCAAACCTTTCGACATACAATGCTATTAATACTGAGTATCCCACTATTCACGATTGATTGCTCTCTCTCTCTCTCTCTCTCTCTCTCTCTCTCCCTCTGCCCTTCTCTCTCTCTCTCTCTCTCTCTGCCCTTCTCTCTCTCTCTCTCTCTCTCTCTCTCTCTGCCCTTCTCTCTCTCTCTCTTTTCTGCCCTTCTCTCCTCTCTCTCTCTCTCTCTGCCCTTTCTCTCTGCTCTCTCTGTTCTTTCTCTCGCTTCTCTCTCTCTCGCTTCTCTCTCGCTCTTCTCTCTGGCTCTCCTTTTTTCTCTCTCTGCCCCTTTCTCTCTCTGCCCTTCTTTCTCTCTCTCTCTCTTTTTTTTTTTCTCTCTCTCTGCCCTTCTCTCGCTCTCTCTCTCTGCCCCCCCTCTCTGCCCCGCCCCCTCTCTCTCTCTGCCCCGCCCTCCCCTCTCTCTTTCTCTCTCTCCCTCTCTGTCTCTCTCTGCCTCTGCAGGACTCTCAAGGGGGGTGTTACTGGTTAAAGGGTCGAGCGTATTCTGATATCGGCACCCTGGCGTGGATGATCACTCTCAGTGACGGACTCCATAACTTTATAGACGGTTTGGCCATCGGGGCCTCGTTCACTGCATCGGTGTTCCAGGGAATCAGCACGTCAGTGGCCATCCTGTGTGAGGAGTTTCCCCATGAACTGGGTGAGACACACACACACACACACACTCACACACTGTGTGTCAAACTCTCTCTCTCTCTCAATCAAACTACCAATTTTCACACTGATTAGTGTACTATACATATATATATATATATATATATATATATATATATATATACACACACAAATAAATATTTCTACTGCCATTTCTCACGCCCAGAGGCAACTATTAGCCATTGCAGCACGCTTATAAGAGACCGACTATAAGCAACATAAGTGACATTTTTCACTTTTCTCTCTATCTGTACACAACTCACAAACTCTCTCTCTCTCTCTCTCTCTCTCTCTCTCTCTCTTTCCTCCTCAGGTGACTTTGTGATCCTGCTGAACGCAGGAATGAGCATCCAGCAGGCTCTGTTCTTCAACTTCCTGTCAGCATGCTGCTGTTATTTGGGAATGGTCTTCGGGATCCTGGCAGGAAACCAATTCTCGCCGAACTGGATCTTCGCTCTGGCAGGCGGAATGTTCCTCTACATCGCCCTGGCTGACATGGTGAGAGTGTGTGTGTGTGTGATGATCTCCATCTAAATAAAATATATAAAATGTCTGTTCTCAATAGTCTCAGCGCAGTAAAATTTATACAGGGATTTCTCACATAGCTGACGAATGGACATAGTACATTGCTAAAAATGTGTACTATGGGTATTATTATTATTATTTGTGTTTCTATATAAAAATATAAATGATAATAGTGATGTAGCTGAAGCAGTAAGCCATTTCAGCCGTTTAACTTTAAGCCACGCCTATTTCACATTGTTTTACGATGACCCGTCTTTTGCCTTTTGATCAGTTCCCTGAGATGAACGAAGTGAGTCGTGAGGAAGAGGAAGCTGGAGGAAGCGCGAGCCTCGTGACCTTCGCCATCCAGAACGCCGGCCTGCTGACCGGTTTCAGCATCATGCTCCTCCTGACCGTTTACTCGGGACAGATACAGCTCGGATAGCACGATGGACTCGACTCCACCTTTTTAATCTTCAACCCCGGCCTCGGGTTGAGGATCTGCCCATTGAGAAGTGAGTACAGGACTCGGATTTGAGTTCTGAGCCTGAGATTAACTGTGCAATGTTGAATGAACTCTGAGGAGCTGCTGATAGGCTCGAGGGGGGGGGAGAACTTCACTCTGAGCCAAACTTGAATTGACGTACATTATGCATTTGCAATGTTTTTCCTTCGTTTTCTTCCATATCGTGACATCTCTTCTTTGGTGTTCCTCGGACTTGTCTGTCACCATGATGGACCAGTTTGAGACGAGCGCTTCGATCGTCTTGTAGTCCACACGCGATCTGTTTCAGCTCCATGTTAGTTTATTCTGCCGTCATGTCATTTCTTTTGTTCTGTTTTGAACGCTCGGACGTTCGGTTTCACTACCATATTCGAAAAGTATTCGAAGTCCGCTGACCGTGTTGTAGACTAGCTCAAGTCCTACACTGTCCTGTGCAGGTTGCTAGTTTTATTCTCCGGTCCTGCTACAAACACATTCTGATCTAAAACATAACCCGGTGCGAACGTCAAACTGGACGACACCGACCGCGAATCCATACGTCTGTTCCTCGCGCCAGATAATTAAGTTCCAATCCTGTTTTCTACATACCCTCGTTGACTTCCCCCAACAACTCGGCGATACTCGCGGCCCGACGGGAGGACAACCGTGCCGTTAAAACCCGTTCCTTCAGAGCGTTTGTGTGTCTTTTAGCATATTTATGACCGTCTTAAGACACACATTTATTCTTTTTCCACAAACGGCAAGATTTTCTCCTATCAGCTCGTGTTAGCATGAGCATTAGCATTAGACAGATGGCATGAACACTGAAGATCTTGAAATATTACTTTGAAATAATCCCAAATCATGCCAGATTAGCGGAGGCATGTCAGTTTAGCTTATGCTAGTCTAGCTATCATTAGCAGATAAACATTTCTGACTTAAAATTCTCTTCGAAATCCTGTCAGGATTGCTCAAAGAGGCGAGGTTTTTCTCCGATCCTCTCCTCGGCTGATGTTCGCCAGCTATCTAGAAGATTACATGAAATCCTCTTAGGTTAGCTTATATTAACCTGCTCATTATTTGAATAGGTTTAGCTATCAGCTAAAATCCTTTCAGAAACCCTGTCAGATTAGCTCGGGTTAGCCAGACGCTTTAGCAATAGCGGCTGAAAATGTGTGAAAAGCATATAAGATCCTCTCCGAGATCCTTGCATTGGTTACTAATCTCCTTCTAGCTAGCGCTATGATTTTAAAATCCTGCCAGAAATCCTTAATTAATCATTAGTTAAAGTTCTCCATCTAGTTAGCATTTATGATTTAAAAAAATCCTCTCAGAAATCCTGTCAGGTTTGTTCATGTTCGCTAGCTAGCAGATAAACATTCCAGAATATGACTTAAAATCCTCCCAGAAATCCTGTCGCTAGTTCATGTTCCTGGGCTAGCTAGCACTGCGATTAAAATAATTCTTTCTGAAATTTTGTTCCCCGGTATTTCATGTTCGCCTTCTAGCTAGCGTTAGAGGATAAACATTCCAGAATCGGACTTAAAACCCTCTCAGAAATCCTGTCAGGCTCGCTCATGTCCTCTCTGAAAAGATCGTGGCAGGGATTCCGACCCTCCACAAGAGTTCACAGTAAGGGGAAGTCAACAAGAGCGTGTTTTTTATAAAGTAGGGAAGTTGTGCGCCACCGAAATATCCGCTGAAATATTACTGAATTCTTCATATTCTGCTATCTTCTTACTAAATTGATCAATAATGAGCTGTTCGCATCTTGAAAGACACGTATAAACAATGTCGTTTCCTCAACTGGAATCTGTCACGTTCTCATGCTACTGTAAACATGATCATTTATCCCTCAGCTTTTCCAAACAGCATTCCGGAGCAACTCAAGCAGCACAACACGACGCCACCATCCATCGTGCAGGCACTACTGTGTGGCGACGTTTTCGTTTATTTATTTCGTATCGTTTCTCAACGGATCCGAAACTGACGTCTAGTAGACCAAATATGCGCCTTGTATTGTACGTCGGCTCCCGTGTTCTTTCCTGTCTGCGATGTAAAGTCGTCTTTTCGTCCATCGCTGTTATGTCTGTATGTGATGAGGTTCTCGTCCTGACACGTCGTCTCGTATTTATTTAAACTCTGCTGTACGTATTATACACGGGAGCTCGTGCGTTCCTTTAACGTGATATGGTAGTACCTAACACTTTACATTGCATTAAGGTTCCTTTAACTATTTCCTGCGATGGAGAACATTTAGCAAACCACAAACCTGAGCATTTTTACACCATAAATAATGTGAACAAACTTAAGACTTGTGTAAATGATTAGCATTATATACTTGCTTACTTGCCGTGTATTAATACTGATAGTGATGCCGATTTAATATAAACAATCATTCCCTCACCACCACCACCGCTTCTCTCTCTCTCAAACAACAAGCGAAGCTTGTCATGTTACCTAAGAAACCGCAAAAAAACCATCTGTCTAGAAGAGTTTCCTATGTTGGAAAACTTGGTTCCAGCTTTACCTCCGATTGAAACAACACCGCTGAAACTGGAGACTCCTTCCAGAAACTTCACAATGTAACAATTCGACTTCTTCGTTTTACGCGGCGTGCCCCTATTATGAAAGAGTTGTTACTATAGAAACGGTAACGTATCAGTGCAAGTGCGTTCGAGTCAGAGCTGCTGTTGGAGAAAAATGAATCCACCCCTTCGGACCAATCGGAATCGAGACTCGACGATGCTTTGCTACTTTAGCGTTGCGTCCGATTCGATTAACGCCGAGGTTTATGGTTTGTTAATGTTCTCTTGCACCGAACCGTGCGAAAGGGTTCGTTTGGTTCTGGATTGGCATCGTGGGGTCATCAGGGGTCACGGTGAACAAACTTTTTTTATTAAATCAAAATACAATTTTAAAAAACTTGTTCAAACCTAAATTTAGTTTAAAAAGGGAATTTGAGGGGTATCGTATCGTGTCGTACACAATATTACATTTCTTTTAGCTCTCCGTTAGTGTTCTAAAGGGAGCGGATTCTTTGAGTACACCTCCCATACAGGTCACTTCGCAGGTATCCAGACGTGTTCCTGTTGTGGTTCCTTTCCTTTGATGGATAGATTGATGAATTATTGTACAACAGACGCGCTACAGCCAGTAATTATACACCTACATGGTCGGGTTTTAACTGATAAAATGACCAGTGCAGGTAGGATATGGTCCAAGCTAATAAACTAGTTATCGAGCGACCAAAATGTTATCAGAAAGACCCCGGAAGAAACGTTCTACAGTACACCGAGTTACTCTCATGACAGTATTTTGCTTTTCTTTTCCTTTTTCTTTACTTCTTCGATTTTTCAGTTCGGTGAATTTTGTCTCTGGAACATGTATTTTCGGTTTTTACTTGCAAGGGGACCTGAGGCCCGTTCTTCGTACGTGGATTACCGAGTTAGCCGGATCGGATTATTGGCGATTTTGCACGATTATCGGTTTGTTTTCCCAACGCGACAAGTCCGTAAGCTTAGAAAATGGCTTAGGAAATCATGCGCCGTATATTGAGTAAAATATCTCACGATTATTCAAACAACGTCGAGTAATCCTGCTCTCGTCTAAAGAAAAGCGGCTACAGCTGGAGTTTGAGTTGCTGCTTACAGCGTAATCTTCAACGTTATGGATATTTATCTACTTAAAGATTTAGTATGGGATGAGGTGAGACTTTACAAGTGCCACTTCAGCATGAGTATATACCGTTATACACGTACTCTAATGAGATGAAGAAATGAAGGTAGCGCGACTCTCTGTACTTCTTCCTGCAGCTGGAGTGCTACTATTAGGGCTGTTACCTAGTATAGATTTAAAAAATAATAATAATCGGAGGTACATAATCAGACACTACTCTCGACTGTACCACCGCGGCGTCGAGGGAAAAGTTACCGTTACTTTAAATCTGAGAGTTCCCTTTGGAATTGCACAAGAAGAACCAAAAATGTGGACATGATTTCATCAGTTCATCGACTCGAAATAGCAAAAACAGGACGTTTCGCACAAACATCGGTTTCCTGGTTCTGATTTAGTTCCCTCATTTTATACTAAACTGGTGTAGGTTTCACTACATTGTGCTTAAAATAATATTAATGAAAAAAAAAACTAACCTTTTAATGATCTCTCCAGGCTTCCGTACCATTCGCCAATCGTTCACTCGGTGATTACGAAGAACTTCATTATAGTGTTTGGCTTGATCACAGTTGGCGAATCTTGTCTACGTGTATCGTTTTTATCGCGTTTTTATCTTGCGTACGAAGAACAGGGCCCGGTTTTTGTATTATAAATATTCTTTTTATTATTATTATTATTATTATTCTTTAGAATCGTTATTAGAAGTAGTCTTGGTTACAATGAAATATGCTGTCAGAAACCACGCCCTCTTCCCTACATGGTGCACTATTTTTATTCCATTGAGTAGCAACGAATCCCCACAATGCATTTTGTCAGAGGACAACGGCATTTTGTCCAGGGAGGGGACAAGATTATTGGTGATCTGTGATGGGTGTGAAATAATTATCATGGGATTAAATAAAAGTGGGTGGAGCCGTTTGTACATGGCAGAATGTGTCTGGATCTTCAAACTGGAACTTTTTGTTTTCTTTGATGTTGGTGAGATTTTGAGTCTGTATACGTACACGGATGAACATGTGGGTTGGTTTTGTTTTTGTGTGTGTGTGTGTGTGTGTGTGTGTATATATGAACATGGTTTTTGTTTGTATTGCTGAAAAGTGGAATGAAGTGTATGTGTGTCAGCATCAGAATTCAGACCAACGTGTATTTAAACGAACATTTTGGCCACAAGTGAAACGTACACAATTAACCGTCCGTACCCGAAATGTTCAGCACGATGCTGAATTGGTAGATTTTATGATGTACCAGCTCCAGTTCGAAAAATTAAGAAGCAAAACTGACACGACCCCTGCTTCGCATAATCGACGGGGAAACTCGTGGTCACTTCATTCCATTTTTTTTCATTTTATTTTTGTTTCCCTTTAATCGTGACCAAGCCATTGTTTCAGCGTCAAGTGTTTGAAAAAATGTTTCTTTTATTTATATATATTTATATATATATATATATATATATATATATATATATATATGTATATGTGTATATATATTTTGTTGTACTCAAGCCATCAATGCAATAGATTGTGCAATGAATTAAATGACAAAATTTCAATGCAAAGACAAAATGTAAAACGTGTTGTAGGTGATTATAGGCTGAGTAAACTGCAGGCAGGTCTGTTAGATAGAAACCTCTTGATTAGCAGTTAATGACGGCTCGTATGTATATTCATTATTTATAAAGCGTGATCTACAACAGTGCTTTGCTTTAGGAGAGACACTGTAGACATTTATTATTATTATTATTATAATAATAAATTATTTTTTGTTTATTCGGACCTCGTTGTTACTGTTAAGAATGTCTTGGAGCTCGATTTAACCCTGACTGTCCTGACATTATTATTATTATTATTAAAGGAGCAGTTTGTAATGCTGTCTGTGACGTGCCTGCCAATTCCCAGTAAAACATTTATAAGTCACGCCCCCAGATGACCCCACCCCCTCTGTCGAAACTACATTTGCCTCTTAAGGAAAGCGTTTCAATGGAAAGCAATCGACGATACTGATGAAGGGGCTGAGATCATTTCAGGGCCAGAAAGCCTGAAATGAAGAAACCGGCACGATTCCATTACACTGCAATATTGCTACTCTGCAATGGTTTTTCCCCTGCGGTTCTCTTTTTACAGTAATCGCTCGGTTCGTACAGGTCTGAAAACAATCGCAAACTGCACCTTTTTAATGTTTGTGACCTTTACCATGAAAGTAGTAAGCAACATTTTAATACAGCTGCGTAGAGACGCTGTGATCCTTGGAGGAAACTTTAGTAAAAACGTAAGAGCCGAACCTTCATAAACATGTGAGAAAGATGATCTGTTCGCACCTAAAGTCACCTAACTTCTTGTTATTGTGTGTCTATTAGTATGTGTGTGTGTGTGTTTTTTTTTTTAATAATTATTATTATAATGTATAAATCACAATCTTTAAAAACTTGTCTCCTAATTGTCTTGTTTTTTTTCTGTCCTAGCCTCAGTAAATACACTTCTAAACTAGGAATTATGGATTATATAATGTTAAGTGCTTGATTACATGTATTTACAGATGACTTTAAAGGAGCATTTTTTTTAATTTATTTTTTTTAAATCCACCACAACAGGTTTACTTCTTTTACGTTTTGCACTGGAGTCATTACTAATGAAGCGAACAAGTGCAGGAAGCTTATAGCCTCCAGTTTCGCATCAAATATATCCATCGATATAATATTATCACATAAGGTTTGTAACTGAAGTGTGAAATAAGAAACGGAAAGAAACTACAGGAAATATTTAAAGTGTCTGTGAAATCGAAATTGTTGTTTCAGAGGTTTTGGGGTTTTGTGTAACTGTCCCTTAGTGATATTTAAGCCAACATAATAGTATATGTACTATATACATAATAGTATATTAATGGTATATAATAACTATAATATAGTTTTGGACATATTCTCTCCAGCCATTTCATGGGGACAGTATGCCAGGGTTTTAATATATTCATAAATATGCAAATTAGAAACGCCCACATGTCCTATTTTCAAAGAAAAGCTGCTAATAAACTAGCTAATACTGCTAATAAACTAGCTAATACTGCTAATAAACTAGCTCGAAAGTCTTCTCTACAAGCCCAGGCTGTAAACTAGAGCAATGTTTCCCAATATAAAGTGTTTTATACACATTTGAGCATTTTAGAAACGTTCTAGAAACCGCGATTGGGAAACATTGCTCTATGAGAATGAGAGACTGAGGGCGCGCGCACCTCCCCCAAACGGACGAGGCGTTTATACTTGACGCGCTCGCCGCTGTAATATTCTTCGAAACGAAAGGGGGCGACTCTGAGTAATCGTGCTATAAACCAACAGGAAGTAGCTGAGAGAAGAAGTAGTTTTGCCGGAACAACCATAGCAACGGTTACAAATGGCGTCTCGCGTGTTGTTGTTGTTGATGATGTTGAATTCGAAATGGTTCATTTTCGGATCCGGCGCCGCGCGGCAAGTTACAAAAGAATGTCGGCATTCATGCCGTGCAAAACTGCCACGCGGAATAAGGCCTCGCGTACTCAACGCGCTGGGCCGCCCACTCCGCGATGACGTTATTTTTAATGTTTTTATTGCTTATTTATTTATTTTTTTGCCGCGCGCGCGCTCCCTCCCTCGCGCTATTCCGGGCGCGTCGACTATAAACCAGGCACAACGATGTCTCGCTGTAGTGTTTGTGTAGGGTGCACAAATTTTTGGGGAAAAAAAGGTTCGCTAAACTAGAGGACTTTAATTTTGAAATTAGAGGTTCACGCCTCTTCAACAGTGGTTGCCATGTCTATGGGGACCCCTCGATTTTGTACTACGTTTTGGGGAAAATATTAATTGCATAGCATTATTATGCAAGCACGTGGGCTTTGAATATGATTTAAATAAATGATGTACTGAATTAACAGGTGAAATGGTTGATTTATTACATTTTATAGTAAATAAATAATATAAATAGACTACATTCGGTGTAATATACAGTGAGGGGAAAAAGTATTTGATCCCCTGCTGATTTTGTATGTTTGCCCACTGACAAAGAAATGATCAGTCTATAATTTTAATGGTAGGTTTATTTGAACAGTGAGAGACAGAATAACAACAAAAAAATCCAGAAAAACGCATGTCAAAAATGTTATAAATTGATTTGCATTTTAATGAGGGAAATAAGTATTGACCCCTCTGCAAAACATGACTTAGTACTTGGTGGTAAAACCCTTGTTGGCGATCACAGAGGTCAGACGTTTCTTGTAGTTGGCCACCAGGTTTGCACACATCTCAGGAGGGATTTTGTCCCACTCCTCTTTGCAGATCTTCTCCAAGTCATTAAGGTTTCGAGGCTGACGTTTGGCAACTCGAACCTTCAGCTCCCTCCACAGATTTTCTATGGGATTAAGGTCTGGAGACTGGCTAGGCCACTCCAGTACCTTAATGTGCTTCTTCTTGAGCCACTCCTTTGTTGCCTTGGCCGTGTGTTTTGGGTCATTGTCATGCTGGAATACCCATCCACGACCCATTTTCAATGTCCTGGCTGAGGGAAGGAGATTCTCACCCAAGATTTGACGGTACATGGCCCCGTCCATCGTCCCTTTGATGGGGTGAAGTTGTCCTGTCCCCTTAGCAGAAAAACACCCCCAAAGCATAATGTTTCCACCTCCATGTTTGACGTGGGGATGGTGTTCTTGGGGTCATAGGCAGCATTCCTCCTCCTCCAAACACGGCGAGTTGAGTTGATGCCAGAGAGCTCCATTTTGGTCTCATCTGACCACAACACTTTCACCCAGTTGTCCTCTGAATCATTCAGATGTTCATTGGCAAACTTCAGACGGTCATGTATATTTGCTTTCTTGAGCAGGGGGACCTTGCGGGCGCTGCAGGATTTCAGTCCTTCACGGCGTAGTGTGGTACCAATTGTTTTCTTGGTGACTATGATTACTCAGCTGCCTTGAGATCATTGACAAGATCCTCCCGTGTAGTTCTGGGCTGATTCCTCACTCTTCTCATGATCATTGCAACTCCACGAGGTGAGATCTTGCATGGAGCCCCAGGACGAGGCAGATCTTTTGTGTTTCTTCCATTTGCGAATAATTGCACCAACTGTAGTCACCTTCTCACCAAGCTGCTTGGCGATGGTCTTGTAGCCCATTCCAGACTTGTGTGGGTCTACAATCTTGTCCCTGACATCCTTGGAGAGCTCTTTGGTCTTGGCCATGGTGGAGAGTTTGGAATCTGATTGATTGATTGCTTCTGTGGACAGGTGTCTTTTATACAGGTAACAAGCTGAGATTAGGAGAACGCCCTTTAAGAGTGTGCTCCTAATCTCAGCTCGTTACCTGTATAAAAGACACCTGGGAGCCAGAAATCTTTCTGATTGAGAGGGGGGTCAAATATTTATTTCCCTCATTAAAATGCAAATCAATTTATAACATTTTTGACAGTTTTTCTGGATTTTTTTTGTTTGTAAAAGAACCGTATAAGATAATTGTGTAGTTTTATTATCGCTGCGATGTTCCTTAGACGTTGGATCCGGGGCCTATCCCATGGACGCCAGGTCATCACAGGGCATCATGCATGCACACGTTCTCATGTAGGTGGAAATGTATGAATAATCACCAATCCACTGGTATATTTCTGGACGGTGGGAGGAATCTGGAGGAAACACACAAGGAGAACGTGTTAAATATATCTCAGAGACCCGGATCGAACCGGGGACCCTGGAGCTGTAAGTCAGAAACGCTACCCACTAGACCACACTTAATATGGGTGTAATAATACAACTGGGTGGAGCTGGCACAGCGGGTAGCGTTGCCGCCCCATCAGCTCCAGGGTCTCTGGTTCGCTCCTGATTGTCTGTTGAGTTTCTTTTTCATGTTCTCCCCGGGTCTACGTCGGTTTCCTCCGGGTTCTCCGGTTTCCTCCCACTGTCCAAAAACATGCCAGTAGGTAGATTGGCTTCGTTGAATTGCCCCGAAGTGTGAAAGAGTGTGTGTATGGTGCCATGCGATGGGCTGACACATATCCAGGGTGTGTTCTCGTCTCACTCCCAGTCTTCCTGGCACCCTGAACAAGATAAAATGCTTACTGAAAATGATATTCAATGCGAGCTGCAGCTGAAATGTTAAAAGAGCGTGCTAAATATAGGCGAACTGAAGGCATTAGGACATTAAATCAGAGATAAGGGAAAGGAGCACAAGTTTATACTTAAGAACCGAGACTCTCTGTTTTGACTAGACAAATTTATGAATTGGGAAAATTGATAGAACGCTTAAATCTGAGGAAAGTAAAAACATACAACACATCCTGTTTTTTTACAGCCAGCACTCAAAAACACACGGCTTTAAGGCGAGTGCTCAAAAACCACAATCAAAACCTCTGTGTCTCGCTGTTAAAGAAACCCAAATAAGGGCACGCTGTCTGTTTTCTACGTGCAGCTTCAGAGCAGGTGCCCGTAACCGCATCCGGAGAAGTTTGAAAAAGCGTTGCGGTCTTGGCTAAACAGAGTAGCGAGTAGAGGATTAAAAATTGAGATACGAAATTCAGTAGTACGTATTAATAGACGAATTCAAATGTATACATATTACAGAATACGTGACGGAGAATAGTTATGATTGTCCATCCACCCATCCGTCCATTTTTCCGTACTGCTTCTCCAAAAGGGGTTACACCCACACCCGCGCCCGGAGCCTAAAGCGAGAGCCCGGGGCACAATGTGACGGGGTGACAACACGTTGCAGGGCACAATCACACACCACGGGCAATTTAGACACGCCGATCAGCCTACAGTGCATGTCTGTGGACTGGAGGAGGAAACCGGAGAACCTGGAGGAAACCCCTGAAGCACAGGGAGAACGTGCGGGCTCTGTACACGCGGAAGTGGAAGTCGAACCCGCAACCCTGGAGGTGGGAGGAAATCATGCTAAACACTAAGCCACCGTTCCCTCATATTTACATCTGTATATTAATATATGAATTTAAATGTAGAACTATTACAGAATATTCGACAGGGTAAGTATAATTTGTAACCTAATAATTTTAATATTTCAAATAGCGTTTTAAAACTCGAGTATTTTGAGTGCTAGTCCTGGGTTGGTTATGAGGTGTTTTCTTTGTGTGTTATTCTTTTTTATTTATTTTTTTTTTTACAGACTTGGCAACCCGATTACCAGCTATTTTAAGAAGCCAAGAAAAAAGGTTACAGTGTCAACATTTGGCTGGAGACATTTGTACCATCTCATATCTACAGTCAATAAAGCATTTCCAAAAAATAAAGCTGTATTTGTTTGTTTGTTTGTTTGTTTGTTTCAGGTGTAACTGCTTACACTTTCCACAGTTTGAGGTTAAACAGTAACCACGCAGTTGTGGAGCAGAGTGCAGATGATTATCAGGAAGACCTTTGCCACAATGTCATGGCACAAACACACCCTCACACACACGCCTGATCTGAACATGTACTGGAGTGGTCGGTTAAAGGGACGTTAGACCAGCCGGTTCCTGTTCCTGGGGGTGATTTGAGGATTTGGGGCGAACAAGAGACACTTTTTTTGGATTGAAAAAGCTGCGTGAAGTCCGTGTCGGTGTGAAAATGCTCACGTACAGAGTGCTGAGTTTGTGTTCAGTGCTGACTTTTCTGGATTTGATCTCACAACCTGCTGCAGGTGAACACACACACACACACACACACACACACGCACACACCTGCTGGAGAAAAAAAAATAGAAACCCTCTAGAATTTATAATGGTTATAATGGGAATTGTATTGGTCTTAATGGAAACTCTAATGGTCCCTTTGAGTCTCTACTGCTAATTTGTTGCCTTCTATTAGTGGCGTGTTATGTCTAATGGATACCATTAAGGACCGGTAATGGTTTTCATGCTTAGCTGATAGTTTACAATGGGATTTGTAGTGGGAACCATTAGAATTTCTGTGATTGTTGTTGTTGCTGTTGTTTTATTTCAGCAGAGAGCGAGAGAGAACAGTCGGTTAGTGGTGCAATATAGTGATGACACAGTGTGATGACACTCGACTGCCTTCATAGCTGCGTTGCGATTCGTCATACTGAAGGCGTTCGGGTATATAGACCCCTCCGATGTGTTTTGAGATCAGCCTTGGGGACGGCAAGGCTTGTTTTTGCCACCCCGTGCCACCCCAATCTAAATCGAAAATGAGCTCAGAACATCCTGTGCCCCGTGTTTTCACCTGCAACATAATTATTATTTATATTACGGATATTATATCTGCACTCTGTGTTTAGCCATATAATCTGTTTATATGCATGAAGAACTGCAGGTAGAAGGTCCTGGTACTGAGACACTGTGAAATGATGATGATGATGATGATGATAATAATAATAATAATAATAATAATAATAATAATAATAATAATAATAATAATCTGTTCATCTTCCTGCTCCAGCTCAGTCTTGTGAAGGTCGCTGTGGCGAAAAGTTGGCGTCCTGTTCCTGCCACCCGACGTGCGAGACCTTACTGAACTGCTGCACGGACGTGAAACAGTTCTGCCTGGACATCTCACCTCACTCGGGTTCTCTGCTCGGAGGGACCGACTTCAAACTGCTCAACGTCAAGTTTGATCAGAACGTCAACCTCACCTGCAGGTGAGAAGGGAGTCGGGGTTTTACTAAGGATGTTTTAGGACATCATTAAACACGACGGTTCTGTCCTGAAGAGTCCCAGACGCCCGCTTTATGTTTAGGCTTACATCTCGAGCGTTTTGCAGAGCAGTCTGCAGAAGCAGCCCCAGAACATGACGCTACCACCACCATGCTTCACGGTATATATTGTGCTCTCAGGGTGATGACTAATGTTGGGTTTCCACCAAACATAGTGCTTTGTGACCAAGCCAGAAAGCTACATTTTGGTCTCATCCTACCAGAGAATCTGTTTTCTCGTGCCTTTTGGCAAATTTATATGCCTTTTTTTGTTCTTTTCTCAACACCCTTCCATGACGTGCAGATTTGTGCCGTGTCCTGGTTATGGTTGCGAACATCTTGTCCTATCTGAACTATGGATCTCTCCAGCTTCTCCATGGCCTCTTGGTGGCTTCTCTGACTAATCCGGTCTTTACCCGGTCACTGACTTTTTGTGGACGGCCTTCTCTAGGCAGATTTTGTTTTATGATGAGGGATGTTTGGGATATTTTATTATAACCAAACCCTGATTGATTACATTTCCAGAACATTCCTGGACATGCTCTTTTCACGTTTTCGTGCTGGATAACCCTAGAAAATCTATTTTGACAGATCAGGCAATGTAACAATGTAGCTTGAAAATGTATCCAAGTATCTAGGTTTTTCACAGGTCTAAATCGTAGCACACAAATTAAATTTGGTTTATTCTTTAAGAGAATTGGTTTCTAAATGGTGGTGGTGGGAGGGGGCGCATGTTAGCACGTTTGCCTCAAATCTTGAGTTTGCATGTTCTCCCCATGCTTCGTGGGTTTCCTCCCCAGGTCCAAACACATGCGTTGTAGCTTGATTGACATTTCGAAATTGACCGTAGTGTGTGAATGTGTGCGAGATTGGGGTGGTATCCCAACCAGCGTGTCTTGTAGACTCCAGGCTACGTTGTGTAGGATAAGTGGTATGGGGAATGGATGGGTGGGTTTCTAAATAGTGTGTGTGTGTGCAGGTTTAAGTCCGAGATCACAACTAAGGGCTATGTGGATGCAGAAGGCGTAGGTCACTGTATCTCGCCCCTGCTGTTCGAGACCGGCTGGATCCCGTTTAAGGTTTCCACTGACGGACTGGACTATAACCGAGCTGGACGATGGCTCTCAGGTCAGACTCGCATCTCAGTGTAACTACAAATTATTTCGATTCACTCTGTGATATTATATGACTGGCTTCTTGTGATCGGATGATCAGTGCACCACAGTAAGCTGAGTGCGGAGTATAAGCTCCTTCTGGTGAACGGGACTCAGTGGCAGTATTACGGTACGCCGGGCGTCGGTGGGATTCTCCTGATGGTGTGGAATTCGTCTCTAATTAAAGCCGAGAGAGTCAACCTTGAGCTGTGGGGCTATGACGAGTTCGGTAAGTGGAGCAGAACCATCCTTATTTTTGGAACTATAGCGAACTGCTTTTCAAGTCTAGGCGTTTTCCCGAAAGCGCACACGTTCACCACAGCCTTACTTCAAATCCAGTTTAATCGAAGATGCCGTGTGACAATCATACGGGACGGGTTTTTACGCACACCGACGCTGATGTTCTTCTTCTGGCCACAGGAGAGCCGTATACCGATCAATGGAGGGCCGAGTGGAAGTATCTGTACTCTGTCGGGAAGAACGTGAGCAATAGCGGGGCGTTCAGCTTCGTCCCAACACCCATGGAAATGCCGCTGGCGCTGTGGCACATGGGCAGCATGAGGGTCAGTCCAAGCACCGAACCTGATGGAACATGGTACGCTTTCGTCCTCATTTCTGTTTAGTTCACGTATATATATATATATATAAAGTCTACACACCCCTGTTATAATTGCAGGTCTTTGTGAAGTAAAAAAATAAAAGAATAGATAACCCAAAATAAATCATGGCAGAACCTTTTCCATGCTTCATGAGATATAGAAACCAACAACGTTTTTTGTGCCATGAAATCTTGGTGTCTTTCGTGTGTGTGTGTGTGTGTGTGTGTGTGTGTGTGTGTAGGAACGTGAACGCGCTGTGGAGTGGTGATCATGCTCTGGCTTATCACCTGGAGGAGGCCTTCAGGAAAGATTCTGCAGCCTGGGCTTTGGAAAAGTGTCTGAAGTGGGATGGAGAGGAAAATCTGATGCCCAGTTTCCTGAACGAGATCATCGATTGCCCCTGCACGCTGGCACAAGCCCGAGCCGACACCGGCAGGTTCCATGTGAGATTAAAAACGAGACTGAAGTGAAGGGTTGTGTCCTGTTTCGCAATCGGTATGCGTGGAAGAGTTTTCCCGTGAATCTCACGGCAGTATAGATGATAATTAATTACAGTGATCGCAGGGATCCGAGGTTATTATTCGTCCTCATCTTCTTCTTCTAACCAAACCTTCATTACGAATGGATTCGCTCAAACGGCTTAAAGTACAAACTCTTCCTTTTAAAATATAAAAATTTGAGATTTTTTTCCCCTATTAAGCTACATTTCTAGAGTGACCGTCACTGGTGAGGTCATAACGGGGTTTATCATACCGGGGTTTATCATTATGCTGACCAATCAGCTGCTTGGCTTTAAACTCTGACGCACCATGCAGGTGCACACTTTCTTAACGTCTCATCTTCACTACATTATCCTTTCCATTTTTCTTTCTCTTTTCCCTCTTCTTACTCTTTCTTTCTTTCTCTATCTGCTTATCCCTTTCTCTTTTTCTTTTTTTTTTGGCATGCTTTTTTTTTTCTTCTTCTTCCTCCAACACTAGGTTGTTTAAGCGTTAGGCCTGTGTTTACAGATTCTCATTCGAGTGCTACCTTACCAACTGGTTGTTGAATGTTCGTGAGATTTAAATGGAAAGATCGGAATGTTCGGCTGTTTCTCCCCAAAATATGCGTAACTTTGCGTAGAGTTTTCCGATTTATTTATTTTGCTGAAAATGACTTGAATTGGCGAAACCGAAATTGCGGGAAATCGTTTCGCGTGGTGTTTGTTGGTAAATGAGACCTTTTAGCTGTGCTCGTGACTCGAAGAGGGCTTTGGCTGAACGTCTCAGCCCAGATCTGCAGAAAATCTGCAGTCGTTAAGGAAAATTTTGAAAAATCCTCCGAATATTGCGCCGTTTTCTTGATCTTTGCGTTCGTTTCTGCGATCGCGAAATCCTGTGAGGGACTGATTATAACCAACAGATGACCTGATTAGATTTTGTGGTCGATCCGAACAGGGTCGAGGTCACAGCATGGTCAAATGTTTTTTTTTCTTCGGAAGCTTCCTTCCAGTTGGAAGGGTATTTGAAGGGTATTTCAGGCGCACAGATGAATGAATACGAAGAAATACTAGACTCACTGGCATTGAGTTCTACTTCTTTTCTGTACTTTATCAAATTATTGATTGGAACTTCTTTTTGTAACTTGTAATTCGGTAGCACATTAACAGTCCGAACATCTCTGACAGAACTGGGTGTGCTCTGTATGTTAATCTGCACCTGAAAGGGTTAATACACGAACACAGCCACTCGTACGAGCTAAGACCTCTGCGTCTGGGTCAAACGAAAGCTCTCTGACGCAGCTATGTGCAAACAAGATCTAGAACCGGATGATTGACTCGTGAGTGTTTGACTCAGGAGTGCAGAAAATGAGCTTGTTAACGAGCTAGTCGGATGAATAGTAAATATTCTTGGGTATTGGATATTTTCAGACCGACTACGGCTGTGACATCGAGAAAGGCAGTAAGTGCACTTATCATCCAGGAGCCGTGCACTGCGTTCGAGGCATTCAGGGCAGGTAACACACCGCACGCACACATTGTCCTCAGTGTACTACGATAACTCGAATCGAAGAGCACGAAAACAAGGACGTGTTTCATTTGTAGTTCTTCTTCTTTCCGTGCAGCCCGGAGTACGCAGCAGGTCAGCAGTGTTGTTATGACAAAACCGGAGCTCAGGTTCTCACCAGTGACTCGATCGGGGGAAGTACCCCGGACCGAGGGCACGACTGGGGGTCACCGCCGTACAAAAAGCCCCCCAAAGTGCCAGGGTTCTCCCACTGGAAATACGACGTGATCACGTTCTACTACTGCTGCCTGTGGTCGGATAACTGCGAGTATTATTTCACACACCGCCCGTCCAGCGACTGCAGGAAATACCGGCCTCCGAAAGCAGGTGAAGAAAATGCTTTGATCTTATATTATCTAATACACATACTTCCTGTGCCCTGCGATGGACTGGCACCCTGTCCAGGGTGTACCCCGCCTTGTGCCCGGTGCTCCCTGGCATAGGCTCCAGGTTCCCCCGTGACCCTGAAAAAGGAGTAAGCGGTAAAAGATGGGTGGATGGATGGATGGACATACTTCCTGTCTCTCTCTCTCTTTTTTTTTTTTCACCTAGAGGATCAGTTTGTGTTACATGGCTTTTCAATTTTTTCAGCCTCTGTGCTTGGTGATCCTCACTTCATCACGTTCGACGGTTCCACGTACACCTTTAACGGTAAAGGAGAGTACGTCCTGCTCCACTCACCGGAGTACCAGCTGACAGTGCAGGGCAGAACTGAGCCAATGAAAGCAGAGAACGGTAAAGTGACTGAAAAGCATCTCTTTTTGTCACCTCAGTGTGTTTATGGCAAAAACAACGAGTGCACTTTTTTGAGTTTGTCACATCCGTTTCCCTTTAAGGCTCTGTCGTCATGGCGACGCGTCTCTCCTCGGTGGCCATGAAGGAGAAGGACTCTGATGTCATCGAGGTGCGTCTCGTGGAGAAACCGGATCACCTGCAGGTCTTACAGAACCGACAGGTGCTTAGTTTCTCTGAACAGACCTGGATGGATCTTGAAGGTGAGACCTTTACTGGTTCTAGAACATTCCTAATCTTGAGTGTTGGCTGTGTGTTGGTCCTAGAACATTCCTGAGCCTGAGTATTGGTTGTTTATCGGATCCAGAACATTCCTAAGCATGGGTATTGGCTGCGTGTTGTTTCCAGAACATTCCAAAGCTTGGGTATTGGTTAGTACTTGGTTATATAATGTTCCTAAACTTGGGTATTACTTGTGTGTTGGTTCTAGAACATTTATAAGCTTGAGTATTGGTTGTATTTTGCATCCACAACATTCCTAAGCTACATATTGTTTCTAGAAAATTCCTAAGAAAAAGAATGTTCTAGGTTCTATGATATTCCTAAAGCATATTGTGTATTGGTTATAGAACATTCTCTAAACATATAGAGCATTATATAATATCGCTAGGTTCTAGAACATTTATGTGGCATGTTGTGTACTGGTTCTAGAATCTCCCAAAGCCTGGTGCATAGGCCAAGTAGCCTTTTGGTTCTAGAACAGTCTTAAGTGTATGGTTACAGTACATTGTAAGCCATTTGTTCTAGAACATTCCTAAGCTGTTTAATATTGGTTCCAGAACACTTATATGCATGTTGTGTACTGGTTCTAGAACATTGCAAAACCTGGAGCCTAGGCCATGTTGCCTGTTGGATCTTGAAGGTTCCTAAGCAAGATTACATCTTGATTCTAGAACCTTCTTAACAAAAAGGAAGTTTGTTTCTAGAACATTCCCAAGGCATGTTGAATATTGGATCTAGAACATTTCTAAGCTTTTGAGTGTTGGTTCCAGAACCTTTGTAAACCATGTTGTGTACTGGTTCTAGAAGTTTCCTAAGGCATGTTGACTTTTTTTTAAAAGAACATTTTAAAAGCCAAGCTGCACATTGTTTCTGGCACATTCCTGAATCCTAATCTTTTCCCCATGCCTTCTAGGTGTGTTTGTGTTCTCGGCGGTACCCCAGAACGTCACAGTGATGTTCCCCTCAGGCGCAGGGCTGGAGGTCCGAGGTCGCGGAGGGGTCATGACCCTGACTGTTTTACTGCCGCAGGAGTTTAAGGAGAAGACACAAGGCCTTCTGGGGAAAATGAACGACGATCCTAAAGACGATCTGACCTCCAGCAACGGGATGATTGTGGGCGGAGACAGCAGCGCTCAGGACATCTTCACATTCGGAGCAGGATGTGCGTCTCTTTATTAATAAATTCATTTAATAACACCCTTATCCGTAAGCGAAGTGCGTTATATCCTCATGCCAGTACAGATAACTCGGGGTCTAATAATATTATCCAGCGAGAACCTTATTAAAGAGGAGCTAGTACAGGGTTTCCCGAACCTTTTGTGGTTTGGGAATAAGATCAAAAGACGTGAAGTGTACCTTTAAAACGTGCTCATTTCAGTCTACACTCATTTGTTGTTGTTGTTGTTGTTAACTATTTTAACACCGTGTCATTATGTTAAAACCGGTTCAATCCTGAGTGTCATAGCCTTGCTTTCTAATAGAGACAAGACATCGGTTGTTAGCTATGCAGAGCATGAATTTATGACCTTGTTATCACGTATCAGTCCAGTCCAAAGTCTGCACGTGTTCACTGCTGTCGTTCACGTTAAGTAAACTCAGCTGATGTAACAAACTCTATATGGCATATTTTTATCCAAACACTACAATTCTAGTATTCTCTTAACTAATATTACATTATTGTCCTGCGGTTCTTCATCACGGTTTGTGACGCTTGTTGGTTTGTTCCTTGTTTTTGTTTTCGCTTCGTTTTTATTACCAACTCGCAACCGCTAGCTAGCAAATTATACACCGCTCATGCGAGTTACGCTACGTCGGCTAGCTTAATGTAACCAACACGCACGACCGTGTGAATTTCTAAACGCAAATAATCCAAACGGAAGAGTCGAACAAATATTAGCTAGCTATGAATGCAGACCGCTGACTGAGGATTAGCTTGTGTACACTTGTTCACTTGAACAACTTAAATCTGATACGGATTTAGCGTAGCAACCTGTTCAACACGCTAGCACACTAGCAACACACGTTTTTGGATTTTGTGAGGAAAAATGCACTCGTCTGTGCATATAATATATATTAGAGAGAGATAGATAGATAGATATAATCTGACAATAGTGTTTAAAAGTGAGGACATTTAACACAGTTCGTTATAAAGGATTAAGAGTTTTAGTCGTAGTAGTAGATGTTCGATAACATTAAATGTAACTATAAATGGATAAAAAAAACAAAAACAATGACTGCCATTCTGTGATCAATAAAAATATCAGTGTTGGCAATGTTCTATAGTGTAAGAGGACGTTCTAGAAAAAGAATCCACTTTGGCGCGTTCTCACGCACATCTCACGCGGCATTAATCATTGTGGACTAACGCCGGGTTTTGGAACTTAATTACTGTAAGTGATAAAAGAAGAAACAATTAGAAATAAAACACGCGATTTTTAAAACTTGTACAGTATCGTTATTGCTGTAATGCCTTTCAGCCAATAAGAACACTCCGTCTTGTCTTTCTTTCAGGGGCCGTTGCAAACGAGTCCTCTCTCTTCACCTACGACTCGGAGCACCTCCTTAACGAGTACTACTTCTCCCCGAAGCACGATCCGTCGTTCATCCCGCAGTTCTCCGTGAGCGAAGATACGTCCGACCCGCTCCTGAGTCCCACGCTGGAGATGTGCGTGGGGGACGGAGCTGGGTTCTGTAAATACGACACGTTAAGCACACGCAGTCTGGAGCTGGGCAACAACACGCTGCACGCTGTGCGCACTCACACGGCCACGATGCAGGCCCTACAGCCTGGTGAGTGGACACCACAATACAGTGTCCTAAGTCCGGTGTCGGTATTTACATTCGAAATTCTTTTAACTCTGTCCAGTTGCTTTTGTATTGAAGATCGTATAGTCCCCACTGCAGTCATGTTAGAGTCTTGTTCAAATGTAATCCTATTCTAGACATGCAAGGGTCACACAGGGGGACGCAGGGAGACACAGGGGGGACACTGGGACACATAAAGCTCACACAGGGTCATCGGGGACAGAATCAGTGCTGACGTGCCAGAACACAAACCTTTATAACCTCAAATCAGTCTTTATCTCTTAAACGTTTCTTCACATCATCACATCTCATACGACGTTAAAATCTCTTATCAGCTCTGTGCGATCACTCCTCCGAGATCACATCACTTTAACCTTTAACCTTTTATCTCTCAAATAAACACCACCTAATTAAACCGTTACAGCAGTCAGGAGGTTAGTTCATACAGTGAAACTCATTTATCTACGTTATCTGTTTAATAATAATAATAATAATAATAATAATCATCATTTTATCTCTCTAACACTGTCCTCACAACCAAGATCATTTTACAATCCAGTATAAAAGATTATTTACTTCAAGGAGACATGGATATACAATACTACTACTACTACTACTACTAATAATAATAATAATAGTGATAAAAACTGAATATAAAATAACTAAAATACTAGAAATATATTAATATTGTTATTATTTTTGTACTGTAAGGATCCTCAGTAGTGCACGCTTACACTTAAACGCTCATTATGTCATTTAAGCTAACCACCTGTGGTAAGAAACGAATAAAACCTTTCACTACGTTTAGTTTAAATTAGTTATCTTTAAATAGGTCTCAAATTTATTTGATACGTTTAATCCCATACGTAGAATTTCTCGCTAACCGGCTAGCTTTATGTCAACACGCTCGCAATTGAACATAAAACATCAAAAAAAATCTTTGTGCTTATGCTGTGTGAATACATTATCACGAACTAAACAACCTAATGGAAACGAATCTAAATAGGAATGCTGCAGTTGTACTTGCAGTACACACTTTGACTGAGAGACATTGTGATGACATCGTGGTGACTTTTGACCTTCCTGATCCTCAGTGGTGTCCTGTGGCTGGATACGGCCGCCCAAACACGGGCAAAAAGAAGGAACGCTGTATCTGGAGGGGGCTAATGTCAGGTTCTCCTGTAACCATGGTTACCGCCTCTACGGCTCACAGGAGCGCGTATGTCAGGAAGACGGACGATGGTCAGGAGAGGATACAGACTGTGTTTCAGGTGAGCTGTGGATCATTGTTCAGCAGTTAGTCAGTATAATATAAAATAACACAATATAATATAATATAATGTATCAATATAATATAATATAAAATAACTCCATATAATGTAATATAATATAAAATAACAACATTTTTATACTTAAACTAAAATAAAGCATAATATATGATTAAAAAATATATAACATTTTGTTACGATTCTTAATATAAAATATAATATAACAAGATATTGCATAATATAATATAATGTTTTTAATTTCATTTAATTCAGGTTTTCGGATTTATCTGTTTATTAATGTATTGATTTCCTTGTTATTATTATTATTATTATTATTATTATTATTACAACAAATTAGATTTTCAACTGTATATTTTTTGTTTATATTTATTTTTAATGATTTAATGGATTATTTAACACCCAGTGCTCATTGCTCCTCATGACAGTTTCTGAGTTTCTCTGTGTGTTTGTATATTTTTAAGAACAGCCGTTCTTAGCCGTACTTCTTTCCCAGTTTGTCCTTGATTATCATTTCACCTGTCCCCGTTTGTGTGTGTGTGTGTGCGTGTGTGCCTGTGTGTGTGTGTGTGTGTGTGTGTGTGTGTGTTCTGACCTGCTGTACATTACAGTGTAAATCCCAGTCAGCGCTCGTTCAGTGCTGTAGTGTAGAGCGCACTTCACTGAAATACACACTATGTGGCAGTGTTTACACACCCTGAAGGCTGTGTGTTCAGTGTTCAGTAGTGTTTCCTGCTCCTCCAGATCCTTGTTCAATGGGTGGAAGTCAGTACATGCAAAAAATGTACACGAACGAAATTGTTTTAAAGAGTATAATTAATGTTTTTAAAGAATAAGTAAGGGGTAAACAGTCATTTGTTGTTGTTGTTGGTGTTGTTTTTTTCTCCATATGACAAAAATATGACTAAAAAGTATAGGCATGCAGAGTGTCCGTGCATTATGGTGGAAATAATCAATAATCGATAAACAGAAACGTTACATGATGATTATTTATTATTTGATTGTGTTTTCCTACCACAGCATCATTTTAGAATTGAATCAAATGTTTCACGTCAGTTTTCACTGCTGTTGGTAATTTTTGCGCGATTACGTTTACCTTGTTTATTGTTGCTTTCCCGTTGTTCTATTAATTGCATGGCTAATTTTGGTTACTGTCTCAACTGTTTTGGTTTTTCGTTTGCCATAAGTAATTTTTATTTATTGTTATTGGATTTAATGTTTACTCTGGGTAAATTTAGTTGTTTTGTTTATCGTTTACTCTGGGTACATTTAGTTGTTTTGTTTATCGTTTACTCTGGGTACATTTAGTTGTTTTGTTTATCGTTTACTCTGGGTAAATTTAGTTGTTTTGTTTATTGTTTACTCTGGGTACATTTTGTTGCTTTGTTTATCGTTAATTTTGTTGCTTTGTTTATCGTTTACTCTGGGTAAATTTAGTTGCTTTCTTTATTGTTTACTCTGGGTACATTTCGTTGTTTTGTTTATTGTTTACTCTGGGTACATTTCGTTGTTTTGTTTATCGTTTACTCTGGGTACATTTCGTTGTTTTGTTTATTGTTTACTCTGGGTACATTTCGTTGTTTTGTTTATCGTTTACTCTGGGTACATTTCGTTGTTTTGTTTATCGTTTACTCTGGGTACATTTCGTTGCTTTGTTTATTGTTTACTCTGGGTACATTTCGTTGTTTTGTTTATCGTTTACTCTGGGTACATTTCGTTTCTTTGTTTATTGTTTACTCTGGGTACATTTTGTTGCTTTATTTATTGTTTACTCTGGGTAAATTTAATTGCTTTCTTTATTGTTTACTCTGGGTACATTTTGTTGCATTGTTTATCGTTTACTCTGGGTTAATTTAGTTTTTGTTTATTGTTAACTCTGATTAAATTGAATGGATTTTAAATCTTTAAAATTTAGATTTCCACAAATTATCCAGTGCTTAATTCATTTATGTAGACATTAAATAAAAATATCCTCAATCTTCTTTTAAAGGTTCATTTATAAATGCAACTAGTGTTGAAGCAACATCCGAATCTTTTTTCCGTGATCAGAGTGTTGAGACTGGCTGTGTTGTTTGGTCGAGCCAGCCAGAGAGCAGGAGCAGATGATGGTGTGTTATGGTAATAGTTAAGCCTGTTGCCCAACTCCAGGCTTGGGAATGGGAACCCCATGCTCTGCATATTTTACCGTTTCCCTCATCTAACACATCTGATTCAACTCAGGTAATTAATGAGACTTGTCTGGCAAGTTAAAGCAGAGAAAATGCAAACGTGCAGGCGTGAGAAACCTCAGTAGTGCCAACGGCTTAATGCGTAGCCCTTAATACCGAGAACAACCTAAACACCACATTTACAGGAAGTCTATAGGCATATATGTACGGTGCGCTGAACAGAGTGCTTATTGGGTAGATCTATGTGTTGGCGTGTTGCGACTCCTTTGATGTTCAGAGGAAAATTGTTCCATATGGATATTTTCATTGCGCACTTCTTGCACAGTGGGTCTCTCTGCTTTCTGCTAACAGCCTTCTGCACTCCATGCCAAAGATGTTTGATAGGATTGACATCTCAGGACTGTGATCCTGGCTGATGAAGCAGTGAAATATTGGGTGATGAGAGGTATGAAATGTTCAGACACACTGCAGTGTTTCAAAAAATTCTCAGGGGCCCCAGTAGGTTAACTTTTGACTTGCCCTTGTCTTGTTTTAATGCCTCTGCCACTAGGTGGTGGTCCAATGTCTGGAATAGTTTCTCTTCAAGACCTTCCTTTCTGTTTAAAGAATATTTATGGTATTTGAGGCAAACACGTGAGGAACAAGGAATATTGGTTAGTTCTGTTGCGTTACTATGGCGCTGTCCATTATCATTTAATTATCACATTTTGTTCATTTCGGTTACTTTCTGTTTAACTTTGGTTTAATTTTTTTTTTGTATTTTTACCCTGTGTATTGTTCAGTTATTATTTGCTGTATGTCATTCTCGTTGTTTACCTCGATTGTTTTTGTTATTTCTACCGCATTCATAATTTTATTGTGGCTCATTTTTGTATCTTTCATCATGTTCATCATGTTCAATGTGTTGCTTTTATCTCAATTATCACTGGTATGAGTCATTTTGGTTACTTTTGGCTTGTTTATCATTCGGTATCGGTCATTTTTGTTACTTTTGTCTTGTTGTTCCATTAGGCATTGATCATTTTTGTTCATCTTACTTGATTTACTGTTTGGTGTGGGTCATTTTGTTACTTTTTTCACCTTGCGGTGTTTATCATTTGACTCGGGTACTTTTTTTTTTTTCCCACCACACTGCCACAACAGTCCTGTACTCTCGACACCGAGCCGGACGGATCCGTGGACTCGGTTACTTGTTCCAAATTCTGACGCTTCTAACAGTATAAGAACTTAGCTTTCAGCTGTCATGGTCCATTAAAAACAGTGTCTCGAAAGGGGTGTGCTCGGAGATGCTGTTCTGCTCTGAGATGTTGAATTTGGATGGGTTTTGCCTGTTCTTTTAGCCTGCATGGTTTTCGACATTCTCCTTTGACCTCTCTAATCCACCAGCTGTTTTCTCCATTGTCCAGTTGGCACTAATAGTTATTTCTTTTCTCATCAGTCTTAGTAAAACAGATTCGGTTGGGAGACGCTGTAACCGACTCATCCCGTGCTAACCATTATGCACTGCTTAAAAATCAAGGTCAATTGCAAACAGGCGGCACTGTTTCTTCTCACCAGATTATCATCAAAACTCCTGGTGCATTTGTAGAAGAAAAATCTCAAATATGGAGTCTGTAAGACTTTGTTTTCTACCGCTGGCTCTCAGAGTACTACAGTCTTTCCACAAGCTCTACAAGACTAGTTATTCAAGACTTCTCTTCTACGACCTCTTAAGGAAACGACCTTTCGGTTGCTGTAGGGCTGTAGTCAAGACCGCCATCATCACGTCCAAGCCTAGAACTAGCCAAGATCGAGTAAAGATTGTGTCTTAAGGGGATCCGAGTCCAAATGGAAGAGAGACCGAAAACCGTCAAATCCTTTCTGAGACCAAGTCCACTTCAACGAGCTGCCTTCATTCGTGTATTCTGCCAATGATTAGACTGTTTACTAGCAAAAAAGGAATTACCTCTAGCTAAACATTGAGCATTCGAGAAGAAAAGACAACATTTTTATTATTTTATTATTTAAGACTATATTTGGCAAGACCAATGGCCAAGACTGAGACAAATCCTAGTACAAATGCACTTAAGTCTGAGACAAGTCCAAGTCAATACGAAATGCATCTCAAGACTTTCCTCGAGTAATCAGACAGCTTTATGACTCTTCCTCGACATTTCCTGTCTTTATCTCGCTTGCTTTCTTTCAAACACCGCATGACCAAAATGTCCTTGTGGAAACGAGACTCTAGTTACATATCTGTCGAAACGTGATCGTCATTTTCAAGGCAACGTAGTATTTACAGCCACCGTCATGTATTTAGTAAATTCCACCGTCGGCACACCTGGGGCGGCTCTGGGCTTTCTTATTAAGTCAAATCAGATGTGTCTCTGATGGAATTTAACAAATAGCTGATGTGCCTCGATGAGAGGTTCTCCTACAAATGTCCACAGGCTGTTATTCTGATATTCATAGTAATCATTTTTTTAACGTCTACGTTCCTCCTGCCCCGGTGATCGGTTTCTTTTTCTTCTTCTTTAGCGTCATTAGAGCAGAACCACACACACACTTCCTCCGTGATACACATCTACAGGATGATTCTGTCCCGAATCAGATCTGGAGTTTATCCACCAAACACATGAAGACACTTAGCTGCGACACGGTTCATCGCTCCTGACCTCTGCTGTGTTTTTAGAGGGAAGTGGAGCAAAAAATAACCGGAGACCAACTGTGTGTCTCATTACTGACCTGAAATGTTGGGGAAAAAATGTTTGCCTTGGTTTATTTATTTATTTATTTATTTATTTTTTACATTTGACATAAAATGTATCAAATACAATACGATACTTATGATTTTGTAATCAAAATGATTCAACCCCCCGTTGACCTGCTGCAAACGAGATGCACAGCTTCTGGCAGCGTTCCTGAAGAATCTTATCCTGTTCCTCATGAGCACTGGCCTCCAGTTCAGTAATATTCTTGAGTTTGAGTGATGTAATCGCCTTCTTCAAATCCCACCAGAGATTTTCTGTGGGGTTCACGTCAGGTGACTGTGATGGCCCTGAAGAATCTTCCAGGACTTCTTCTGCAACCAAGCTTTGGTGGAATTTGAGGTATGATTGGGATCATTGTCCTGATGGAAGGTCCAGTGACGCCCAAGCTTCAGCTTCCTCGCAGATGGCATGATGTTTTCTTCTAAGATTTCCTGATACTTCGATGAATCCTTCTCGCCTTCCACACGCTGCAGGTTTCCAGTGCCAGAGGATGCAAAGCAGCTGCAGAGCATCACCGAGCCACCACCATGCTTGACTGTGGACAGAGTGTTCTTTCTTCATTCTTCTTCCTCCAGACATACTGCTGATCCATCATGCAGAAAAGTTCCAGTTTGTTGCATCGCTCCACAGAACTGAATCTCAAAACTTCTGTGGCTTATTTATATGATTTTGAACCAACTTTTCTTGTGCTTTTGGGTCAGTAGTGGTGAACGTCTTGCAGTTCTGGCTTGGAAACCTTCTGCGTTTAGTACGTGCCTTACTGTTCTCACTGAAACCTCAGTGCCTGTTACACCAGGTCTTGCTGCAGGTCTTTTGCAGTCACTCAAGGGTTTTTCACAACCTGCCTTCTCAGAAATCTGGTTTAAGCCGTCGACAGCTTCCTTTTTCTGCCGCGTCCAGGTATTTCATATATTTTCTACCCCGAGCCAGTTCAGGTATTTCATGTGTTCCAGCTCAAACACACCTGCTGCAACTAATGAAGCCCTTGATTGGTTGCATCAGATGTGCTTGAGGCAACAGCTGTTTTGCATATTTGTCTTGTTGTGAGGGATTCTATTCAGGGGGTTGAATCATTTTGAGACTGGAGAAGTCATAACAAGTTGCATTTTCAGTCGAATTTGGCGAAACCACTTGAAGCATTCGTTGTGTTGAACTATTTCCACTGCTTTTGTTTGATTTGTTCATTTCAAACAGCTGAAAGTCTGTACATTTTTTGACAATAAACCTGATTCGCAGTGGGGGTTGATTGCAACTATATATTCCATCCATGGTTGGGGGCTCAATTCCCGCCTTCACCCTGCATGCATGCAGTCTGCATGTTCTTCCTGTGCTCAGGGGGTTGCTTCCTGGTACTTCGGTTTCTTCCCCAAGAAAGATGTTCGCCATATGCAATATAAGCTGATTGGCATCTCTAAATTGTCCGGTAATGAATAATAATTATATTTATAAAAATTTAGGGATTAGATGAGGGTTCATGTTGTCGAAATAACTTTTGACATATTTTTGTTTTTACATTTGTAACCGATTTTATGAGGTTTATTTGGAGCCGTTAGCATTTCGCTGGTGTCCCAGTGGGAATGTTATTTTTTTTTTCCCGATTCGTGTGACTTGAAAGCAAAACTTCTTTATGTTGTACACTCTGTTTGTTTCCCTCGGATGACTTTTCCTCTCCTCCTTTTGTCTCCTTTCTCTCTGCGTCGGTGATGAGTGAACCCGAGCTTCTCCTGTGTAGGCGTTTAATGATTAAAGTTCTGATTCGAAGAAAGGTGAAGTCGATTTTAGGGATTTAAGGATTTAGAGACGGATTTATTTAAAAAAAGAAAAAAAGAAAAAAAAAGACTCTAACAGGTGGGAGACAACTCATCGTCTCTCCCTCCGTCTCTCTTTGTCTCTCGTATCTCCTTTGTTGACTTTTCTTTTTGTTAGTGATGAGGAAAAATCCTGCAAATCCTGTAATGCCGGATATAATTATATAGCAATACCGTCTCGTTGCGCACACCGACGTGGTGACGTTTTATCGTTTTGTTTTGCGAAAGCACCATCTGTTGTTAGAAAGTTGTAAAATGTATCAGGATCTGTAATGAAAGTAAAATCAAATGTGCAGTCAGGTATTAACAGATAAATGGAACGTATAAAAGAATTTTTTTTAAAAAAGGTCAGTGCTAAAATAAATCTAATAAAACCTCAAAATACAACACTTCTGTCTATAAACATTAGCTGAGGCTCAGTTCAGTGATTAATTAGTACTAGGCTTTAATGTGTTTTTATATGTTGTGTTTCGTCTATATGAATGTTTCTCCTCATTTAAAGAAATACATACCACTGTTAATCCGCCTCCTGAAAGGTTGTTGTTTGTACAGTTGTCGATATCGGCCCTCCGGCGAATACGGAAGGAAACGCACCGTCATTATGACTGTTTTGCTTTTAGCCAAAGAAGGTGCGAACAGAACCTGCTGCTCCAGGCGTTTAAAACTTGCTAGTGTTACGTATAAATCTACGTCGTTTCCGAACCTAGCGCAACGTGTGTATGAGAAGGAAATGTTCGTTAAATCTGCAGGTTGGTCTGAAAAAGCACATTAGTTCACAAAGGTAGGTTTCGCGTTTTGTGCAATTCGAAGTGGGAGGAGCTAAACGTGTGCTGTAGGCTTTGTTTTTTCCCTCCATGAGTTGAGAGAAACTTTCGGTGCATGACTAAAGGGCCAAACCGTAAACCCCTGTGCTGTAGCGCCACCACTGGGCTGATCAGGCTCATCTCACTTTGTCTGGGTAGCAGAAGGGAGTAGTAAGTATTGAGAAAGTTTCCCGACTGTACGATTTACAGTAGATTTGGTCTGCACAAGGCGTTTTATGGAAGAGAAGATAATCTCGAATAAAAACAAACAGCGTTCCGGCACGTTTGGTGCTTGGACCCCTGAGTATATGAATATTCATATGAGTATATGAATATCTACTATGAATAAAATACACGCAGGTGTGCCGCTAGAGGAAATGAGTCGACGATAGGTTGGTGTGATGAAACAGAGGTACCTTTACCCTGAAGTTGATTATTTTCCAACAACCACATGTCCCGAAGTGTTTTTTTCCTTTTTATCCCAAACACTTTCTCTTCTCGTCGTACAGTAAATAACTCTTCATAAACACGGGTTGTAACCAGGGCGGAGAGGTAGATCATTGCAGCAGGATATGGGCTCTTACCCTTCTTATCTCTCTCGCTCTCTTTCTCTGAAGCCCACATCCATCAGCGTGTAGGGTGATGCTGCTGCTGCTCCTGAACACTTTCCCGCATTAGCGTGTCACGCGCGTGCATTCCTCCATGGTGAGAGGGGAAGAGAGGGAGAGCTGAGGGTCAGATGAAGGCATGAGGGAGAAAGAGAGAGTTCGGATGACCGAGAAAGGTAACGGGGTAGTGGCACGGTGTCTGTGTTTCGACGGGTGCCTTATATGCACCATTTCATTTGTTTCGGAAAATGTCTGAGATAAGTCCTGACGTACTCGAGAACAAAAGATCACTCTTAACATGAAAGGCGGGGGGTGTGGTTTAAACCGAGGTTAACGTTAGGTAACTGCTGTTTGAGCTAGCATGATGTGGAAATTTCAGTTTAGCCAAAAGTGGGTGGAGCAAATGCATACATTTTTACATATTTCATATAGATACTGTAAATAGATTTTTTTTTTTTCTTCAAATAGACAATGTACACAATCTAACTCATTTATATAGAGGAATTCTTTCATATATTTAAATGCATAATTATGTAACAATTCTTTATTATAAACAAGCAGCAAAGCATGTATCCTAAAAAATAGTTCATTTCCAAAATGCATGCGCTTTTAAAACACATTGATAATTGAGTGTGTTTTTATTTATTTATTGTTTACGTTGTGTTCTTTGTTGTCATCGCTTCAAAATCTTTTTTTTTTTTGTTCCTGAATGTCTAACGAAGGTCTCTCACACTACTAATCCCTCACAGCCTGTTGTCACTACTCATTAATATACATAAGCAGATTAAAAGTGGTCATTAATATTCACTAGTTCACACACACACACACACACACACACACACAGAGTTTAGATAAGGATGAACACATTTGATGTTCCCGACCTCACAATCGACTCAGGGCAGAAGTCATGTTTGTTTGCTCCTCTTTTCCTTTCTTTTTTTGTAGACAACATTTTGGGAATCGTGTTGGGCAGCGTCGGTGCTGTCCTCACTCTGGTCGTCATGGTGATCGCGATCGTCCTCTACACCCGGAAACAGAAGAGGTGAGCACGTACAAAATTTTTTTTTTTATCTAGTACTTTGGTGTGAATATGTCTAATACATGTGAGTGTATGTGACTGGGTTTGTGTTATAATCACACACTAATTCAGCAGTTTCACTAAGATGTATATAAATGAATCCTGTGGGTTTCCTCTGGGTTCCCCAGTTTCCTCCCGACTCCCAGACGTATGCTATAATAATCATATTAATAATAAACTTTATTTTATAAAGCGCCTTCAAAAGCAGCTTCTCAAAGCCCTGTACACAAAATAAGCCGTACACAGGAAAATAAAACATATAAAAGTGAATAAGAAGAAGAAGAACAACGTTAATAATAATAATTATTATTATGAAATAATAATAATAAAAAAGACATCAGCAGCCGAATGCAAGTTTATAAAAGTGTGTCTTGAGTAGAGCTTTAAAAATGCCAAGAGTCTGAGCTTCCCTGAGTTCAGGAGGAAGAGAGTTCCAAAGTGAAGGAGCAGAGACAGAAAAAGGCGTGTCACACATAGATTTTAGGCGGGTTTGTGGAACAGTTAACAAATCGCATTGTGAGGAGTGCAGTCTGCGATTTAGGGTGTACGGCGCATCCGGAAAGTATTCACATTTTGTTATGTTACAGCCAAAACGAGAGCGTGAGTGTGTAAGAGCATGTGATAGTGTGTGATAGTGTGTAAGAGCATGTGATAGTGTGTGTGTGTGAGTGTGTAAGAGCATGTGATAGTGTGTGTGTGTGAGTGTGTAAGAGCATGTGATAGTGTGTGAGAGTGTGTAAGAGCATGTGATAGTGTGTGAGAGTGTGTAAGAGCATGTGATAGTGTGTGAGAGTGTGTAAGAGCATGTGATGGTGTGTGTGAGTGTGTAAGAGCATGTGATGGTGTGTGAGAGTGTGTAAGAGCATGTGATAGTGTGTAAGAGCATGTGATAGTGTGTGAGAGTGTGTAAGAGCATGTAATAGTGTGTGTAAGAGCATGTGAAAGTGTGTGTGTGAGTGTGTAAGAGCATGTGACGGTGTGTGTGAGTGTGTAAGAGCATGTGACGGTGTGTGTGAGAGTGTGTAAGAGCATGTGAGGGTGTGTGTGAGAGTGTGTAAGAGCATGTGACAGTGTGTGAGAGTGTGTAAGAGCATGTGACAGTGTGTGAGAGTGTTTAAGAGCATGTGATGGCGTGTGTGAGAGTGTGTAAGAGCATGTGATGGTGTGTGTGTGAGTGTGTAAGAGCATGTGGGTGTGAGAGTGTGTAAGAGCATGTGATGGTGTGTGAGTGTGTAAGAGCATGTGATAGTGTGTAAGAGCATGTGATAGTGTGTGAAAGTGTGTAAGAGCATGTGATGGTGTGTGAGAGTGTGTAAGAGCATGTGATAGTGTGTAAGAGCATGTGATAGTTGTGTGTGAGTGTGTAAGTGCATGTGATGGTGTGTGTGTGTGTAAGAGCATGTGATAGTGTGTAAGAGCATGTGATAGTGTGTGAGAGTGTGTAAGAGCATGTGATAGTGTGTGAGAGTGTGTAAGAGAATGTGAGTGTGTGAGAGTGTGTAAGAGCATGTGACAGTGTGTGAGAGTGTGTAAGAGCATGTGATAGTGTGTGAGAGTGTGTAAGAGCATGTGATAGTGTGTGATAGTGTGTAAGAGCATGTGATAGTGTGTGATAGTGTGTAAGAGCATGTGATAGTGTGTGTGTGAGTGTGTAAGAGCATGTGAGGGTGTGTGTGTGTGTGTGTGTGAGTGTGTAAGAGCATGTGAGGGTGTGTGTGTGTTTGTAAGAGCATGTGATGGTGTGTGTGTGTGTGAGTGTGTATGAGCATGTGACAGTGTGTGAGAGTGTGTAAGAGCATGTGATAGTGGGTGAGAGTGTGTAAGAGCATGTGATAGTGTGTGAGAGTGTGTAAGAGCATGTGACAGTGTGTGAGAGTGTGTAAGAGCATGTGATAGTGTGTGAGAGTGTGTAAGAGCATGTGATAGTGTGTGATAGTGTGTAAGAGCATGTGATGGTGTGTGTGTGAGTGTGTAAGAGCATGTGATGGTGTGTGTGAGTGTGTAAGAGCATGTGATGGTGTGTGTGAGTGTGTAAGAGCATGTGATAGTGTGTGAGAGTGTGTAAGAGCATGTGATAGTGTGTGAGAGTGTGTAAGAGCATGTGATAGTGTGTGTGTGTGTGAGTGTGTAAGAGCATGTGATAGTGTGTGTGTGAGTGTGTAAGAGCATGTGGTAGTGTGTGAGAGTGTGTAAGAGCATGTGATAGTGTGTGAGAGTGTGTAAGAGCATGTGAGGGTGTGTGTGTGTGTAAGAGCATGTGATGGTGTGTGAGAGTGTGTAAGAGCATGTGATAGTGTGTGTGAGTGTAAGAGCATGTAATAGTGTGTGTAAGAGCATGTGATAGTGTGTGTGTGAGTGTGTAGAGCATGTGACGGTGTGTGAGTGTGTAAGAGCATGTGACGGTGTGTGTGAGAGTGTGTAAGAGCATGTGACAGTGTGTGAGAGTGTGTAAGAGCATGTGACAGTGTGTGAGAGTGTGTAAGAGCATGTGATGGCGTGTGTGAGAGTGTGTAAGAGCATGTGATGGTGTGTGTGTGTGAGTGTGTAAGAGCATGTGAGTGTGTGAGAGTGTGTAAGAGCATGTGATGGTGTGTGAGAGTGTGTAAGAGCATGTGATAGTGTGTAAGAGCATGTGATAGTGTGTGTGTGAGTGTGTAAGTGCATGTGATGGTGTGTGTGAGTGTGTAAGAGCATGTGATAGTGTGTAAGAGCATGTGATAGTGTGTGAGAGTGTGTAAGAGCATGTGATAGTGTGTGAGAGTGTGTGAGAGTGTGTAAGAGAATGTGACAGTGTGTGAGAGTGTGTAAGAGCATGTGACAGTGTGAGAGTGTGTAAGAGCATGTGATAGTGTGTGAGAGTGTGTAAGAGCATGTGATAGTGTGTGAGAGTGTGTAAGAGCATGTGATAGTGTGTGATAGTGTGTAAGAGCATGTGATAGTGTGTGTGTGAGTGTGTAAGAGCATGTGAGGGTTTTGGTGTGTGTGTGTGAGTGTGTAAGAGCAGTGTGGGTGTGTGTGTGTGTTTGTAAGAGCATGTGATGGTCTGTGTGTGTGAGTGTGTGTGAGAGTGTGTAAGAGAATGTGATAGTGTGTGAGAGTGTGTAAGAGCATGTGACAGTGTGTGTGAGTGTGTAAGAGCATGTGATAGTGTGTGAGAGTGTGTAAGAGCATGTGATAGTGTGTGAGAGTGTGTAAGAGCATGTGATAGTGTGTGAGAGTGTGTAAGAGCATGTGATGGTGTGTGTGAGTGTGTAACAGCATGTGATGGTGTGTGAGAGTGTGTAAGAGCATGTGATAGTGTGTGTGAGTGTGTAAGAGCATGTAATAGTGTGTGTAAGAGCATGTGATAGTGTGTGTGTGAGTGTGTAAGAGCATGTGACGGTGTGTGTGTGTGTGTAAGAGCATGTGACGGTGTGTGTGAGAGTGTGTAAGAGCATGTGATGGTGTGTGTGAGAGTGTGTAAGAGCATGTGAGAGTGTGTGAGAGTGTGTAAAAGCATGTGACAGTGTGTGAGAGTGTGTAAGAGCATGTGATGGCGTGTGTGAGAGTGTGTAAGAGCATGTGATGGTGTGTGTGTGAGAGTGTGTAAGAGCATGTGAGTGTGTGAGAGTGTGTAAGAGCATGTGATGGTGTGTGAGAGTGTGTAAGAGCATGTGATAGTGTGTAAGAGCATGTGATAGTGTGTGAGAGTGTGTAAGAGCATGTGATGGTGTGTGAGAGTGTGTAAGAGCATGTGATAGTGTGTAAGAGCATGTGATAGTGTGTGTGAGTGTGTAAGTGCATGTGATGGTGTGTGTGAGTGTGTAAGAGCATGTGATAGTGTGTAAGAGCATGTGATAGTGTGTGAGAGTGTGTAAGAGCATGTGATAGTGTGTGAGAGTGTGTGAGAGTGTGTAAGAGAATGTGATAGTGTGTGAGAGTGTGTAAGAGCATGTGACAGTGTGTGAGAGTGTGTAAGAGCATGTGATAGTGTGTGAGAGTGTGTAAGAGCATGTGATAGTGTGTGAGAGTGTGTAAGAGCATGTGATAGTGTGTGATAGTGTGTAAGAGCATGTGATAGTGTGTGTGTGAGTGTGTAAGAGTATGTGAGGGTGTGTGTGTGTGTGAGTGTGTAAGAGCATGTGATAGTGTGTGTGTGTTTGTAAGAGCATGTGATGGTCTGTGTGTGTGAGTGTGTATGAGCATGTGACAGTGTGTGAGAGTGTGTAAGAGAATGTGATAGTGGGTGAGAGTGTGTAAGAGCATGTGACAGTGTGTGAGAGTGTGTAAGAGCATGTGACAGTGTGTGAGAGTGTGTAAGAGCATGTGATAGTGTGAGAGTGTGTAAGAGCATGTGATAGTGTGTGATAGTGTGTAAGAGCATGTGATGGTGTGTGTGTGAGTGTGTAAGAGCATGTGATGTGTGTGTGAGTGTGGTAAGAGCATGTGATGGTGTGTGTGAGTGTGTAAGAGCATGTGATAGTGTGTGAGAGTGTGTAAGAGCATGTGATAGTGTGTGATAGTGTGTAAGAGCATGTGATAGTGTGTGTGTGTGTGTGTATGTATGGAGTGTGTGAGTGTGTAAGAGCATGTGATGGTGTGTGTGAGTGTGTAAGAGCATGTGACGGTGTGTGTGAGTGTGTAAGAGCATGTGATAGTGTGTGAGAGTGTGTAAGAGCATGTGATAGTGTGTGATAGTGTGTAAGAGCATGTGATAGTGTGTAAGAGCATGTGATAGTGGGTGAGAGTGTGTAAGAGCATGTGACAGTGTGTGAGAGTGTGTAAGAGCATGTGATGGTGTGTGTGAGTGTGTAAGAGCATGTGACGGTGTGTGTGAGTGTGTAAGAGCATGTGATGGTGTGTGTGAGAGTGTGTAAGAGCATGTGACAGTGTGTGAGAGTGTGTAAGAGCATGTGACAGTGTGTGAGTGTGTGTAAGAGCATGTGATGGCGTGTGAGAGTGTGTAAGAGCATGTGATGTGTGTGTGTGAGTGTGTGTAAGAGCATGTGAGTGTGTGAGAGTGTGTTAGAGCATGTGATGGTGTGTGTGAGAGTGTGTAAGAGCATGTGAGTGTGTGAGAGTGTGTAAGAGCATGTGATGGTGTGTGTGAGAGTGTGTAAGAGCATGTGACAGTGCGTAAAATAACGTGTGAGAGTTCGGGTGTGTGTGTGTGTGTGTGTGTGTGTGTACCAAATCAACATATACCCAACACTACAAGGCGCTCTGAATATCTGACCGGCTGTGTTCCAAATCAACATTAACACGGTCAAATGCCTTCGTCGGAGCAGTACAATAATACAGGCCGAGGTAAAAACATCTCTTTGTGTGTCCAAAAGGGAAAGCTCAGCTCGTATTGTCCCAGCTGTCTTCATTAATCTCACGCCTCTCAGGACGGATCAGAGCGATCGAGTCTCACGAGGTGATGAAGACGAGAAGTGATATAAGTGAGAGATTAAAGGGGACGAGAGCATCCAGCCCTGTGGGTGAAAGTCATAAAACTCACCTGGACCTTGTAAAACGTGATACACGCAAAATCCACACCTGCACCGTCAGACAGGAAACGCGCAATAAATCGCTCAGTGTGGCTCAAAATACTTCATCAGAGCTTCTACACTTACAGAGACGTCTGTTCAAAGCTTCTTTAAGGGAACGCAAACGTAAAAGAATTTCATATTTATATGTCTGACACTGTTACCTCACAGGTTTTTGTTTCCTATCCATACACAAAGTGAAAAAATTTAAATAAATAAATTAAAAATACAGACCTTTCAGGAGGGGGTTCTTGCTTTTCTAATGTGGTTCTACCTGAAACCTTCTGAAAAACTCTCTGGTAGGATTCTACATCAATTCTTTAAACAGATTTGACAGATTTAGTTTATTTGTGTTTGAGTATTTGACTGACACTAGGGCCGGCAAATTCCCTTTACATCTTCTCTTGTATTTTAATCCTGTCACAAAGAAAAAGACAATATGAGGAGGCAATATCGAATAATAATAATAATAATAATAATAATAATAATAATAATAATGTTGATAATAATAATGTTAATAATAATAATAAAAACAATAATAATAATAATAATGATGATAATAATAATAATAATAATAATAATAATAATAATAATGATAATAATAATAATAATAATGTTGATAATAACAATGTTAATAATAATAATAATAATAAAAACAATAATAATGATGATAATAATAATATTAATAATAATAATAATAAGGATAATTCAGTTTTGTTTTATTTAGTTACCAGTAGTGAAATATTATTCTTGATATTTACACTACTTTATTTACATATTTACGTACTTACTTACTGTCTTATGTATTTATTTATTTACTTACCTATTGATTGACTTAGGTGTTTACTTAATTACTGTCTTGTTTAATTATTTACTTACTTATGTATTTACGTATTTACTGCCTTTTATTTGTGTTTGTTCATTTACTTCATTACTTATTATTTATTTATTTACTTATTTTCTGTCTCATTTCTTTCTTTCTTTCTTTACCTACCTACTTACGCTTTTACGGTCTTTTTTTTATTCATGTACTTACTTACAGACTTATTTACTGTCATATTTATTTATTTATTTATTTATTTACTTATTCATTCATTCATTCACCTGCTTAACTTATTTACTGTGTTTTTTTTATCTATTTACTTACTTACTGACTTATTTATTTGCTTATTTACTGTCTTATTTATTTACCTACTTATTTACTGTCTTTTTTTATTTACTTACTTAAAGACTTATTTATTTGCTTATTTACTCTTATTTATTTACTTATTTGCTGTCTTATTTATTTACCTACTTACTTATTCACTCTCTTTTTATTTATTTTCTTACTTCCTGACTTATATATTTACCTACTTACTTATTTACTGTCTTTATATTTTTTTATTTTTTATTTACTTACCTAAAGACTTATTTACGATCTTACTTGTTTGTTTATTTATTTCCTTACTCCCTTACTGATTGATTTCTGATGTACTTACTAACACACGCCGAGGCCGCGTCCCGGAAGTCTTCCTGTTCACGGTTATTTCTGCTCCCGAGGTACAGGGCGTAGGTTCAGTGTGCAGCCGAGGGTCAGACCTGTGAAAAGTAACACACAGAATAAACACCACGCCTTTATCAGCAGTTTCCACATCTTGGTGACATGAAGGCTGAACGTTCAGAACGTTCACGCGACTGGAAGGAGAACGTGGGATCGTAACCATTCGAATGAGTTTACTGGTTCAGCGGCGGGACAGAAGTGTGTACTGGTCCCAGGATGATATCCTGAATCCGCTCTTTCTTTCTCCCGTTCTTTTTACGTGTTCCTGTTCTCTCATTACTGCCTCAATTTCAGGGCCCTTATTTACTAATGTGTAGTGTACAGTTACAGCCCTGGGGGAAGGGGGGGAGGGGGGCCTGAATATTGCCCCTTTGTCCCCTCTTATTACCCCACCAAAAGCCTTTTATCCTGAGCAAAGAAGTAACAGGAGAAGAGTTAAAGATAACACACCTGCAGAGAGACAGACAGACAGACAGACAGACAGAGAGAGAGAGAGACGGAAAGGTATGATGGGGTTTCACCTGTTTTTATGCAAATTCCCGAATTTGCATATAATTGTACCTGGGTGAGAAACAGAGGGGAAAAAATGTCTTTCCTCCTTGTCTGAAGTGAAAAAGTTGGCAGATGCATAACGGATGTTTGCAGTAAATTATGTGGTGTGTGTGTGTGTGTGTGTGTGTGTGTGTGTGTGTGTGTGTGTGTGTGTATTTGGCTGGCACGCTTTTCACCTATATATATTTATAATAAAGAACGCATGCATATGACCCTGTCACTTCTTTAACAGTGTCCTCCCGATTACACACACACACACACACACACACACTTTATCAGACATCATAAATGCATCAGAACACAAGGACAGACTCTGAATAATTCATGTCATGGATTTGCAGTCCGTACACAATTCCGTGGAGGTTTTTATTTATTTATTTTTTTTGACACTGTTGCTTCGGCTGTTTTAAAAATGACTCGAGTCCACCACGTGAATATCGACGCGACTTTGGAACGTAATTCGCTCCCGTAACGGCCGTATGGTTCACTATGTGCTGATGAACCAATCCCGACACGAAGCTAGTTTCTAAACAGACCGAATGGCAGATGTACGCATCATCAAGCGTAAAGCGAACGTCGACGTAGTCTCGTGTACTTTCCTCTCGTGTATATTATACAAGATGACGCACATCCTCGTTATACACGTGTTTAACAACATATTAAGTGCTGTAATCATTCTGTAATAGTGTATACGCACATCCGGTATTGAAAAATGTATCGTCGGTGTAATTTACACGTGTATCACAGAATATTATGTCGTATACAATTCAAACGATTAGTGCGTAATACATCCAAGTCCATTTTAAAGCATCTAAATGTACAGTATATTTGGTTATGCTTACAGTTATTGTGTGCGTGTGTGTGTGTGTGTGTGTGTGTGTGAAATTGTCATTCGTAAATGTATTGTATCTGATGTGTGTGCGAGTGTAAATACAGAACTGTACGCACTTACACTTACAGTCTGTGTGTGCACGTGTGCCTGCATGTCGTGTCTCTTATCCCAGACGCCCTGGTACTTTCCAGGTATCGAGTTTCCCATCATGCCTTAGCAAGCCCAAGACCCACTTACCACAACTGAGTAAAGTCATTAACTCATTCACACGTTCACACACACGCACACGTTTGAAATATAATGGGCGACGTACAGGGATGACGTGTTCGGACGGCTACGACAACCGGAAATACTGTAGATTTGCGTTAAAAAGGTGTAGTCATGGAAACCCGCAGTGACGGCTCGGACACGGCAGCGGAGCGAAGTGTATGGCGATTTATGTGTACTACGCTGTGCAGGAATTTTAACAAAGCAAGTGCCAAGTACGCATCGCGACGTTACCGTATTCGTCAGGAGCAGCTTTTTTTTTTCTTTTCTTTTTTTGTAATGGCCCGATCGATACAATTGTTTTGAATTTAAAAAGAAGCACATAATTATCGAGTGTAAATCTAATTCTGTTTCACAGCACGGTAAAAAAACCTCAATTTTACTCGCTTGAACTGGGGGGTTTTTGCCGTACTGCGCCGAGAGGCTACAGAAACAGGAATCGGCACGTTTAAGTAGATATATAAAGGTTACATGCATCAAGATCATAAATTTAAGAATCACAAATCTGCACTCGTATTCATAAATCTGCAGTGGTAATGACGGCACGCGTTGTCAAGCGCGACGCCCATGCTGAATCCTAATTTATGGATTTACCGTGCCTTGCATAAATATTCTCCCTGATTGTACTTTGCCACAAGGGGAACTCTGAAGGCACAGGGGAAATCCACATCTAAGATGAGAGAATGTTCAGATGTTCACTTGGACACTTCACAAATCAGGCTTTTATGGAAGTTTGCCGACCCAAAAGACACGCTCGAGACTCGGCGAACATGTAGAAAAATGGTTCCCTGGTCTAATGAGAGCAAAATGTGAAGTTCATCACCTTGAGAACAGCATCACATTCACAGTGAAGCATGGTGGTGGTAGCATCACGTTCCGCGTTACCCATGACCTCCATTGGTTGGTTTCCTCCATTACTAAGTTCCTTTTTATCTGACTTTTGTTTTGCAAAGTCTTTACTATGTTGCAAGAGAGAATTTTAAAAGAATTATTTATGTATACATATGTGTATATATATATATATATATATATATATATATATATATATATATATATATATATATATATATATATATATATGTATACACATATATATACATAAATAATTATTTTAAAATTCTCTCTTACAACATAGTAAATATATATACGTATACACATATATCTTTTTTTTAAATAATGGATTTAATGATGCTCAGAAGTTTGTGCATAGTTTGGAATATTATTTCATAACCAAACCCTGATTTATTTATTTATTTTCCCAGGACGTCTTTCCTGGACTCGTATCGATAGCACAATGGTCTTCATGTTCACATTTACGCTTCTGTTTATTCGTTTAGTAGACACTTTTATCCAAAGCAATGTACAAATGAGGAAATACGAGCAAAGCGACATATCAAGCGGAGAACGATACGCATCGTGCTACCGTGGAAGATTTATAATTATTTTTTATCTTTTATTTTTATGAATAATGCGGGGATTGGCATTTTAGGGGTTAGTTACGTGCGCACGGAAGAGTTGGGTCTTTGGCTGTTGTTTGAGGTTGGAAGTTCAATCCGCCCCTGAGGGACAGTTCGTTTGCAGGTTCTGGAAAGTGACCTTGAGCTTGAGCTTGACCTTGAGTTTGTTTAGGTTCAAAATCTAGGTTCTTCCAGGAACAGGTGTATTTATTATGTATTTATGTTATCATGACGTATCATTACGAAATTGTTCAAAGGGGGCAAATACTTACTGTATACAATGTACATCGATCACGTTGAGATCACGCTGACGAGCATTATCCCTGCAGTGTGGAACTCAAAGAGAAACTAAAACTGGTTGTGGTTCTTAAACACCAATAAGACGTATTTATTCTCGTTTAAGAAGCCGTCGTTTCCCGATAAGACGCGTCTCTGCTTAACGAGAGTTTGTTATCCACGCTGGAGTTTTTAGTGGATGCGGTATTCCACGTCAGCGTAATTCAGACCAGTTTTGTGTTACGTGATCCACTTTTCCGTTGTGTGTTTTCTGTTATGGGAGTCTGATTAAGAGCGAGTCTGATTTCATTACGTTTCGGTCAGTTGGAGATCAGTTGTAGGTCAGCGATTATAAACGTGAAGGCGACGGTCTGGATGGTTTCAGTGCTGGTTATTTTTGTTTTGGGTTTTTTTTTTTTTTGTTTTCGTTTTGTTAGCATGAGATCGATCATGTTTGTCATACTGGAAAACCGGTATTAGAACCAACTTTAATCTGACATCTTTATTGTATTACAGAAAAAAAAAAAAAAAAAAAAAAAGCATCTTGTATTTGTTCTGGTTTCCATGATGAGATGATGAGGTGCATGTTTTCAGTGTGTTTGTGCTTTACTGTAAGAGGCTGGGTATTTTTGGTCCGCTTCAGATCAACATTCAGTCAGGTTAAACCCTGAAAGGGTTCTTCATCTGTGAGGGAACGGTTAGAACGTTGCCCTTTCAGAAATGTTCCAGTAATCATCCAAAGAACCCTGTATCTATAGTGTGTATCAGCACCTGTCTGTCCATCAGTCAATCTGTGTGTGTGCCTGTGTACTTACCTTCCTGTCTATCCACCAACCTGTCTACCTACCCGTGTACCTTCCTACATGTCCACACACCTGTCTACCTAACTGTCTACCTGTCTAGCCACCAGTCTTCCCACTTGTCTGCGTACTTACTGTACCTGTTTAACCACCTATTTACCTGTTTACATACATGTCTTCCTAACTACTTATCTGTCTACCTACCCTACCCACTTACCTGTCTATCCACCAGTCTCCACACTTTTCTACCTACATGTCTATCTACCCACGTACCTGTCTATCCACCAGTCTCCACACTTTTCTACCTACATGTCTATCTACCCACGTACCTGTCTATCCACCAGTCTCCACACTTTTCTACCTACATGTCTATCTACCCACGTACCTGTCTATCCACCAGTCTCCCCACTTTTCTACCTACATGTCTATCTACCCACGTACCTGTCTATCCACCAGTCTCCCCACTTTTCTACTTACATGTCTATTATTACCCACTTACCTGTCTATCCACCAGTCTCCCCACTTTTCTACCTACATGTCTATCTACCCACGTACCTGTCTATCCACCAGTCTCCCCACTTTTCTACCTACATGTCTATCTACCCACGTACCTGTCTATCCACCAGTCTCCCCACTTTTCTACCTACATGTCTATCTACCCACGTACCTGTCTATCCACCAGTCTCCCCACTTTTCTACCTACATGTCTATCTACCCACGTACCTGTCTATCCACCAGTCTCCACACTTTTCTACCTACATGTCTATCTACCCACGTACCTGTCTATCCACCAGTCTCCCCACTTTTCTACCTACATGTCTATCTACCCACGTACCTGTCTATCCACCAGTCTCCCCACTTTTCTACCTACATGTCTATCTACCCACGTACCTGTCTATCCACCAGTCTCCCCACTTTTCTACTTACATGTCTATCTACCCACGTACCTGTCTATCCACCAGTCTCCCCACTTTTCTACCTACATGTCTATCTACCCACGTACCTGTCTATCCACCAGTCTCCCCACTTTTCTACCTACATGTCTATCTACCCACGTACCTGTCTATCCACCAGTCTCCCCACTTTTCTACCTACATGTCTATCTACCCACGTACCTGTCTATCCACCAGTCTCCCCACTTTTCTACTTCACATGTCTACTACCCACGTACCCGTCTATCCACCAGTCTCCCCACTTTTCTACCTACATGTCTATCTACCCACGTACCTGTCTATCCACCAGTCTCCCCACTTTTCTACCTACATGTCTATCTACCCACGTACCCGTCTATCCACCAGTCTCCCCACTTTTCTACTTACATACCATTCAACGCACCTGTCTATCCACCAGTCTCCCCACTTTTCTACCTACATGTCTATCTACCCGCGTACCTGTCTATCCACCAGTCCCCCCACTTTTCTACCTACATGTCTATCTACCCACGTACCTGTCTATCCACACACTCCCCACTTTTCTACCTACATGTCTATCTACCCACGTACCTGTCTATCCACCAGTCTCCCCACTTTTCTACTTACATGTCTATCTACCCACGTACCTGTCTATCCACCAGTCTCCCCACTTTTCTACCTACATGTCTATCTACCCACGTACCTGTCTATCCACCAGTCTCCCCACTTTTCTACCTACATGTCTATCTACCCACGTACCTGTCTATCCACCAGTCTCCCCACTTTTCTACCTACATGTCTATCTACCCACGTACCTGTCTATCCACCAGTCTCCCCACTTTTCTACTTACATGTCTATCTACCCACGTACCTGTCTATCCACCAGTCTCCCCACTTTTCTACCTACATGTCTATCTACCCACGTACCTGTCTATCCACCAGTCTCCACACTTTTCTACCTACATGTCTATCTACCCACGTACCTGTCTATCCACCAGTCTCCCCACTTTTCTACCTACATGTCTATCTACCCACGTACCTGTCTATCCACCAGTCTCCACACTTTTCTACTTACCTGTCTACTTAACTATTTACCTGTTTACATACACATCTTCCTAACTTAGCTGTCTATCCACTTGTCTCCCCATATGGACAAAGAAATGATCAGTCTATAATTTAATGGTAGGTTTATTTGAACAGTGAGAGACAGAATAACAACAAAAAAATCCAGAAAAACGCATGTCAAAAATGTTATAAATCGATTTGCATTTTAATGAGGGAAATAAGTATTTGACCCCCTCTGAAAAACATGACTTAGTACTTGGTAATGACTTAGTCATTACTTTTCATTTTCAATGCCCTGGCTGAGGGAAGGAGGTTCTCACCCAAGATTTGACGGTACGTGGCCCCGTCCATCGTCCCTTTGATGAGGTGAAGTTGTCCTGTCCCCTTAGCAGAAAAACACCCCCAAAGCATAATGTTTCCACCTCCATGTTTGACGGTGGGGATGGTGTTCTTGGGGTCACAGGCAGTCATTCCTCCTCCTCCAAACACGGTGAGTTGAGTTGATGCCAAAGAGCTCCATTTTGGTCTAATCTGACCACCAGAGGACAACTGGGTGAAAGTGTTGTGGTCAGATGAGAAGAAAATGGAGCTCTTTTAGCTCTTAGACTGATCATTTCTTTGTTAGTGGGCAAACGTACAAAATCAGCAGGGGATCAAATACTTTTTTCCCCTCACTGTACCTACCTCTCCACATGTATGTCTGACTGCCTAGCAAGCAGTCTCCCTACCTGCTTACCCATCTACCCACCTACCTGTCTACTCACCTGTCTCCCTACCTACCTATCCCATCTACCGACCTACCTGTCTACTCACCTGTCTCCCTACCTACTTACCCATCTACCCACCTACCTGTCTACTCACCTGTCTCCCTACTTACTTACCTGTCTACTCACCTGTCTCCCTACTTACTTGTCTACTCACCTGTCTCTCTACCTACCTACCCATCTACTGACCTACCTGTCTACTGACCTGTCTCCCTTCTTACTTACCTGTCTACTCACCTGTCTCCCTACTTACTTACCTGACTACTCACCTGTCTCCCTACCTACTTACCCATCTACCTACCTACCTGTCTACTCACCTGTCTCCCTACCTACCTATCCCATCTACTGACCTACCTGTCTACTCACCTGTCTCGCTTACCTACTTACCCATCTACCCACCTTCCTGTCTACTCACCTGTCTCCCTTCTTACTTACCTGTCTACTCACCTGTCTCCCTACTTACTTACCTGTCTACTCACCTGTCTCCCTACCTACTTACCCATCTACCTACCTACCTGTCTACTCACCTGTCTCCCTACCTACCTATCCCATCTACCTAACTACCTGTCTACTCACCTGTCTCCCTACCTACCTATCCCATCTACCTAACTACCTGTCTACTCACCTGTCTCCCTACCTACTTACCCATCTACCTAACTACCTATCTACTCACCTGTCTCCCTACCTACCTACCCATCTACCCACCTTCCGGTCTACTAATCTGTCTCCCTACCTACTTACCCATCTACCCACCTTTCTGTCTACTCACCTGTCTCCCTACCTACCTACCCATCCACCCACCTTCTGGTCTACTCACCTGTCTCCCTACGTACTTACCCATCTACCTACCTACCTGTCTACTCACCTGACTCCCTACCTACTTACCCATCTACCTAACTACCTGTCTCCCTACCTACTTATCCCATCTACCTAACTACCTATCTACCCACCTGTCTCCCTACATACCCACCCATCTGTTCCCCTACCTGTCCATATACATGTCTACGCGCCTACTTTTCTACTTGTTTGTCTACCTACCTACACCCCTCTGTCTATAATTTAATCTACCTATGTATATAGACGTACATTTATTGACTGAATCTATTGAACGGTCCTTCCTCAGCAGCTGTCTGTCCATTCTGCATTTCTATGTTTATCTGTCTGTTTGTTTATATCTTGATGTTTAGGAGTGGGGGGTTTCGAGGATGCTCCGTGATGATTTTACATTGTTTCTGAATAATAGCTTAAAGGCTTGTTGTCTCAAAACTTCTCTCTGTGTATGACGACGACGACGACGATGATGATGATGATGTGTTTTTGTTTATGTGTTTCTTTCACAGAGTAAGGATGAAGCAGAGAGAAAACAAGGCGGTTTACCAACACAACACTTCAGCTCTGTGAATCCCCACAGCTGCTGCACTAACACTCCGTTATACGGTCAGATTTTAACGTGCTTTTTAAATGCACCAGAGCACTAAATGTGTTGTGAAAAGACGTTTTTTTGCAGATTGCTCTGTCGGGATCGATACCCAGAAGCCGCATTGTATAAATTTGCGCTGGTTTTAATGAAACCTGCCGTGCTGTGATTCTTTTTCTCCCTGGTGCTAATTTCGTAACAGTAACACATTAATATAATAATAAAATGATTAAACGATTAGTAATAAATTAATATAATAAATATTAGATGTGTATAGACTTTTAAATATATATATATATAATTTTTTAATCTGTTTTAGAACTAAACTAGGGCAGAAAATATTTTTAAATTCTTCTTCTAAAAAAATAAAATAAATAAAATTAAAAAATTAATTTAAAAAAAAGAAGGAATTTGAAATGAATTACTCCGGGAGTAAGAGTAAGATTTGGTCTCCGTCCGAAATACAGTGTGTCAGAAATGTTTTCATTGGCCGACAGATTAAAGTCTGTTTACTTCCGATACGTCGCTTTGCGAAATCAGCATTTGAATTGGAAAAAGGCAGCATTTTAAATGGGAAGTTCTGAGCAGGACCGTTTTTCTCTGAATGTAGCCCACATATGATCTCAGGATGTATAATAAATGAGGATGATGTAGTGAGTGTGTGTTCCAGTGGTTTACGATAATCATGTGCACGACACGAAGGTACTGCCGTCTCGGGTAAGTGTGTAGTCGAGTAGTGTTTGTAGTGGTTTTGGGATGCAGAGTATCTTTGGGAATTTTTTTTTGTTTTTCACGGAAAACCGTCGCTGGCTTTCGGTCAGGACGAACCTGGAGGTTGGGAGTGATCTTCATGGAAAGTGAAATAATCTTATTTGAGAAATAATATGAAATACCAAAATGTGCTGGATAATGACTGGATGAAATAAAAACAGATTTGGACGCGAGTGTATCGGTGGATCTGCAGAGTTTAAATGCACTGCCTTGGAGGGAGAAAGGAGATACGGAACGACTGAACGATGATGGAGTGATAGTGTGTGTGTGTGTGTTCGTTCTACTTCAATTAGAATAGTGTGGACTGCCGGACATTTAAAGCTGTATGGCAGAGACACAGAGGTGCCTGAAAGGCAAACGAGAAGAGATGAAACGAGTTTGAACAGGGGATACGTAATAAAAAGGAAAGTTTCAGCGAAGGAGAAAGCGAGAGAGAGAGATAAAGAACGGTGAAAAGAAATGCAGGCAGAGTGAAATGACCAGGGAGTGAGAGAGTGAAGCCAAATAAAAAGGGAGAGAAAAGCGCAAAAGAAATGGAGAGAGAGGACGGAAGAATGATGATAAAAAAAATAGGTGATACTGGGATACTAGGAAGGAAGAAAAAGACAAATGAGAGAAATCAATTGAGGAAAAAAAGGACTGAAAGAGAAAAGGCTGCTCTGGGGAGAAAGAGAGAATGAAACTGAAGAAAGAAATCTAGAGACAGAGGAAGGAAAGAGTGAGAAAGAAGAACAGGTCAGGGAGGAAGGAGAGAGCTGCTGATCGGAAACGTGCAGCGCAACTAAAGATGGAAAGAAGAACACGACCGAGGAAGGGAGAGGAACGGACAAACGGAAGCTAAAACTGGACGAGAAGAAAGAAGTTAACGAAAAAGCAAGAGAAGGGAGGAGATGGAGAGACAGGGAGGGGAACAGATAGAAGAATGAGGACAAGAAAGACCGATTCTAGGGAGGGGCAGAAGAAGGAACGGAAAGAAAGAGACCGAGAGACGGACGAGCGGTGGAGGGGAAGAAGAAAGACGGGAGAAACAGAGAGAAAATGGAGAAGAAGTGAGAAGGAGAAGAAGTGAGAGGAAGAGACGAGAGTACAGGAAGGGAGGGAAGGAAAACGAGAATATGGATGGATTGACCGAGATGAGAGATGGACAGAGAGTGAGGGAGATACTCAGAGGAATAAAAAACGAGGAGAGAGAAGGAAGGAAGGAAGGAAGGAGGGTGAAAAGAAAAAAAGAGAGAGAGAGAACAGGGTGAAGTGGGTTTACTGCTGCCAGCTGTGCAATCTTGTATCTATTATCAAAGCAAAAACACCCTGTGTGTGTGTGTGTGTGTGTGTGTGTGTGTGTGTGTGTGTGTGTGTGTGTATGAGTGAGTGAGTGAGTTAGTGAATTCCTGCTCCCAGATGTTCCTGGTGTTTTTTTTTTTATCGTCCTGACGCTCCATTAGTGCGCTGAGATGGAGGAGTGTGTATGTACATAAGATTAACCGACCTTTCATCTGCTGTTTTAACGCACGTCCTGAAGTCAAGTGTGTGTCTGTGTGTGTGTAAGTAAGCGAGTGTGTGTTTGGATCTAAAGCAGAGAGCAGATCAGTGAGCTGAGTCCAGCTTTACGCTGAGTGAGGGATGAAGGAGGAGTGTTTCATCTCTCTGTGTGAGCGAGCTGAGCGGCTCAGCTGTAATTAGCGCCGCTGTTTCGGCCTGCAGAGGGAAAATTCCCCAACGCGCACTCAAACCGCGATATTAAACACACGGAGCGCTGCAGGTCGGTGAGTTCGACCCTGCTGTCTGTGTCTCACCTGTCCAGGTGTTCAGCATCCTGACCTCGGGCGCACACGACCCTGTCGCCGGGTCACCGGTCGTCCTATCATGGACCACTTTCGGTCGGTACTAACCACTGCACACCGGGGACACCTCACAAGACCGGCTGTTTTGGAGACGCTCCGACCCAGTCGTCTAGACATCACAGTTTGGCGCTTGTCAAAGTCGCTCAGAATCTTACGCTCGCCCATTTTCCCCGCCTTCAACACATCAACTTCGAGATCTGACCGTTCACTTGCTGCCTAATGAATCTATCCCACTGTTTAACAGGTGCTACTGTGACGAGAACCTCGCTGTTATTCACGTCACCTGTCGGTGCGTTTAATCTCATGGCCGATAAGGCAAGATAAACTAACAAAACGATGATTTTGCGCCATCGTGCTACTTAAAATACAAGAAACGATGGCTGTTGTGGCCGTTCTGTTGAGTCGGAGAAGTGCGTGTTCGTGTGTGCTTAATGATTCTTAACATGTAAGTTTTGTTTCCCTCGACCACGGCAGCAAACGAGTTCCGTAGCGAAGTTTCTTTCTCTATTTTTCCTTCTTTCTCTCCATTACTGATGCAGCGTGTATAGAAAATGGCGGGAGCTATTAACCGGCTGAAGTGAAATGAATGAGAGAGGGTATCAATTGGTTGCAGGTGGAAAAACACGGCTTCCATCAGCACAAAAGTGGAAGCGATGTGGCTAATTCAGGAAATTAAGTTATGAAACATTTTTGTCCTGAAATGAAAGGAGAGAACGGAAAGGAAAGGAACGGAACGGAAGAAAACGGATCATTTGATCATGTTTCTGTAGAAGAACCCCCCAGCTCAGTGTGTTGACCTTTTAGAAACGTGCCCACGGTTATTAAAAGTGTAGCTCAGTGAAAAAAAAAAAAAAATAAATCCTTCTTTACCAACCATTAAAGCTTAGAGATACAATCTTGTCAACATTTTACTTTCTGACGAATAACAAAGAACGTAATCATGACTGTAAACCTGGCTACTATTGAGACATCATGGACGTCTTGCGTCCTTCTCTCGCCTGGTTAATATCGTTGATCTTCCAGTTGTTTGTGCCACCAGTGTCTGTGTTACTGTTATCACCCTTGAATCATACTTTTTATCCGTTTATAGTTACAATTATTGCTGTGGAACATCCATGAAACAAGTTAGATCTTGTTCTCGCTTACGTTATAGCAGCTATAAACGGTCCTTCCCTCACCAGGCTTTCTCTTCTCTCTCTCTCTCTCTCTCTCTCTCGGTCAGTATGACAAAAGAAATAAAAACCGCAGCTTGTCTCCTTCCAGCGGCAGAAAGCTTACTCATACTGGAGACTCCTTCTTCGGTAAATGTTAAATAAAGGACTCTTTACTGAAAAATGGTTATTTTTCTTTTGTTAAAAACAGCACAATATAACAGTCCACCATACAAGCCCCTGTGAACGAGTTTGAGACTGTCGAAATAATCACGTATTAGCAGAAGCGCATTCATATTAACTAAACCTATGATCTGAAGCCAGCTATAGAAAATAAATCAACAGCTTCTGACCAATCAGATTCGAGCACTAGTCTCTTTGTATATACCGCTCGATTAGCTTCGTAGCTGTAGACCGTAATCGCTGTCTGTCTTCACTTACACGAAAAACAAACAAACAAACAAACAAGATGGCCGCCTCCGTAGCGTTTCGGTGTTCTGCTAGACAGTGAAGTTTTGTTCATGTTTATAGATGAGAGTAAGACGCACCGTTTCCTAAACCACATCAGCGAGTCTGTGTGATAGCAATGCAGAACTGGATATTCTGTTGATATACAGAATGAAAAAAGAAAAAGATTGGTTATGAATGGAGGGGGCATGGCGGCTTCGTGGTTAGCATGTTTGTCTCGCACCTCCACCGTTGGGGGTTCGAATCCCTGTGTGCGCAGAGTTTGCATGTTCTCCCCGTGCCTCGGGGGTTTCCTCCTGGCACTCCAGTCCAAAGACGTGCGCTGTTGGCTGATTGGCATTTCCAAATGGTCTGCCGTGTGGGATTATGACCTGCGACAAACGTCGGATTGGCGCCCAACGAAAATGTCCCCAAATCCTCAAACACATCTTTTAAAAAAAAAAATGGTTTCGACAAAAGGGTAAGCTGTATTTCTTCAGATTATGATGGAAACATTCTCCTTCACAGACAGTCAACTCACTGAGGATTTCAAAGAAAAAAGTTGTGATATTTTGTTTTATTAATGGCAACAAAGCTTCAACAACGTGGAAATTCAAAAATCTCCGAACTCTCGCGTGTGTCCATGCTCACTTCATGGTTCCTCAAGCCAAATTCGATTTCGGACCTGGTCCAGCTGTTTGCTTTTCATTTTATTCTTTAACGAAAAAAAACCTGAAGCTCCATCTCACACACTTGTTTGAGCACTGAACTCTCTCTCTCTCTCTCTCTCTCTCTCTCTCGCCCTCTCGTTTTTTCCACATTTCTTATTGCTAACTGTGCTTGAAGTTGACATGTGATCTCTGGCTTCTTAATTCAATTAAAGCCTTATCTTATTCCTGTGCTCCCTCATGCGCCGCCCCCATCGCCGCTTTTTGTCTTAACCCTGCTGCGTCTCCACTGCCAACACAAACACTTCTCCTCTCAGAAGCTCGCCAGTGAAATCTCTGCACTTAAAACCCGTCACGCTCCAGCTCTCAGCCACAAAGCCTGCGCCTTTCGCTTTGATCACCGCTCTGGATTTGCGACACACGTTAAAATACAAACCCATAGGCCTGGTCCCGCTTGGATATGTGTAATAATCTCTAGTAAACACATTAAGCCTCAGCGTGAGATGGTGGTTCGTATGTGAGTGCAAGATCATCCTGAGTGATGTGGCTTCTTCCCAGAATCCCCCTGAAAATTTGCTATGACTTTTTCTGCTCTCTTCATGCCCCCGCGCATAACAACGCCGACCTTGAAGACGATTATGTCTAATGGGCCGCTTAAAGAACAAAAGTATCCTCAAAGTCACCTTTAACTCTGGGTTTTTCCCCCTTGCTTTCATCCCCGGTGCGTGTGAGACATCTCGAGCTGCGCGTCTGATCTGAAATACGACGGTATTCCCGAGTCAGATTTGCAGATATAGATCACATACACTGAAATTGTTTTGTAATTGTTTTTAAATCCCTAACATTTCAGATAAATATCAATAAAAGATCATCTCAAATGGTTTGTTCTTTTTTTAAAAATTGCCCGAGGCTCACTGACTGCGCGTGAGGAGTGAAGGCTAGCCCGTGAAATTGCTGAAAAAGTGAACGCTGGCTCTGATGGAAAGGAGTCAGGACACACAGAGCATCACAGCTTGCTGCGTAGCTGCAGACCGGTCCGAGCGCCCATGCTGACTCCTGTACACCGCCGAAAACTCCTACAATGGGCACGTGAGCATCAGAACTGGACCGTGGAGCAATGGAAGAAGGTGGCCTGGTCTGATAGATCATTTTCAAGTGGAGGCCTTGTGTGTGTGTGTGTGTGTGTGTGTGTGTGTATGTATGTCTGTGTCGCTTACCTGGAGAAGAGATGGGACCAGGATGCACGATGGGAAGAAGGTGAGCCGGCGGAGTCAGTGTGATGCTCTGGGAAATGTTCTGCTGGGAAACCTTGGGTCCTGGTGTTCATGTGGATGTAACTTTGACACGTACCACCTACCTAAACATCACTGCAGACCGAGTACGCCCCTTCATGGCGACGGTATTCCCTAATAGCAGTGTTCTCTTTCAGCAGGATAATGCGCCCTGACACACTGCAAACCTCGTTCAGGAACGGTTTGAGGAACATGACAAAGACTTCAAGGTGTTGAGTCGGCCTCCAAATTCCCCAGATCTCAATCCGATCGAACGTCTGTATGATGTTTTGGAGGCCCGACCTCACAACTTACAGGACTTAAAGTATCTGCTGCGAACAAGACCTTCAGAGGTCCTGTGGAGTCCATGCCTCGACGGGTCAGAGCTGTTTTGGTGCCAAAGTGAGGACCTACACAATATTAGGCAGGGGGTTTTAATGTTATGGCTGATCGGTGTAAATAGTACTTCAGGTATTTTTAAGGAAGCATGGATCCAATACTGAGTACTGATATCAGAAGCCGATCCTGGCCTGGAACATCAGTATCATGTACATGTTGCAGTAAACGCACGAGAATTGTTTATAAAAAAAAAAAGTTCAAAGTTGAAAGCCATCACACCAGGAAGTCATTTTAGTCATTAACAGGATGGTCAGTAGCAGTGGTTTCAGAATCGGTACTGAAAATGATTTTAAAAAGAAGTACATCATCGATCCAGTGTAAGTATAAGGGCACAAACTTTCAACACCAAAACATATTGGTTTAAGTGACACATTGTAAACATTTAAAGTTTTGTCGAAGGGTTTCTTAGAAAAAATAAGAAAAAAAAAAGACCCAGAGCTAAAATCTCGTCCACTTTGGTGTGGTTTGTGTTACGGTATGATCTTAGCCTTTATACCCCATCATTTGTCCTGCAAACAGTTTTCGGATTTGGTTTTCTCTTATCCGACCCATCTGTCCATCCTCTCTGGTTTCATTCGGTCGTGGGCTCGGTCTTTAAGAGCGTAGCTTCACACGAACGCTCGTGTTCCTCTATAATGGAGGAAAATGGAGTAAATGGCTCTTGGCAGAGTTGGGAACCTTCTGTGGTTTCCACAAAGGACCAAGAGCTACTTGTACTCTCTCAAAAAAAAAACCCGCCCCTCCACCCCCCACCCCCATCACCACCTTTCACCATTTGATTATCTTTCCATCCAGATATTTAACAAACGTTCAACCAATTTATGAACACGTGTTTGTGTTATCAACTACTGTTCTGTTTGGTTTCAAACACCAACGTCCAGATGACATCATCCAAAGTGTGCCAGAACACACACACACACACACACACACACACACACACACACGCACTCGCTACATCATCATTTATTCCAATCCACACTAATGATATCTTCCAGTCTGCAGATGCTACAGATGCTTCAGATTGAAATGATAACTTTTTTCCGGAAAATTTTTTTTTTCTTTTTCCCTGAAACCAAAATGATCTTTGGCCGAAGTTTCGTTTATTCATCGCATCTTTTTGATTTGCAACCTTTCCCACAGACTTGATGGGTGTTTCCCCAAAAAGCCAACTCTCGTATACATCAGTGTTCGGACAGGATAGGATCCATTTTCCAAGATCAAATCATTAATACATCATTTAAATATAATGTCATAATGATGTTTTACATGTAATATAATTTTTTTTTTTTTATGATGACAACAGTAATTTCAATACCCTGCATATGGAGCTGCAAAATGATATTACACAGTTATTAAAGTCACTCTTGTCTTTATATAATATAGATTATTTGTCTGAGGGACAGGTAGTATACGTATAAACAAAGAAACAAACAAATAAATAAAGCTTTTGTAGGAATTATTTCAGGTGTTTAAAAACTAAACGTGTGACAGGAATGTGTTATTACATCATAAAATATAAGAGCCAATCAGGTTCCAACATGCAAATAAAATGGATGTAGGTGAGATTTACCAGGGAAAGAAGGTGAGGCATGTATAGGGGTTAGATCCGTTTCCAAAAGGCATATGAATAATAAAATCTTAAATTTTTGATTAGGGTAAAGGTGTAGCAGTGTCTTTTTCTGTTGTTTAACTGCAAATTGTTGTTGTTGTTTTTATGTATAATCCAATACAGAATGTAATATTAACTTCAAAAGCAACTATAAAAACTTCAACTCAAGGGCTGTTTTCCAGTATTTATGTTTCTTTAAAAAAAAAGTAGTTCAAGCAACTTGTGTGAATAATTAGGGTTTATTTTTTATTTATTTATATAATTTCAGGTACCTGCAGCCGACTATCTCCCTCCGTCTGTCCTCTTTCTCAGTCTCTATCTCTCCCAATTTTCTCTAATTTTCTCTCTTCCATTTTCCTTCTCTCTCTGTCTTTGTTTTTCTGTTTCTTTCCCTTTTACCTCTTTCTCCATCCCCTCTCATTCCGTCCTGTCGTGTTTCTTCATTTCTTTCTCTTCTCTCTCGTTCTTGTTTCTCTTTTTGTCATTCTCTCTGTCTTTTTCCTCTATCTGTTTCTTTTCCCCCTGCACTACCTCAGGTATTTTTATTTTATTTATTTATTTTTTAGCTCCTTTTGTTTCTGTCTTGTTTCCATTTTCCCCTCCCTCTATTCTCTCTCCTTCTGATCTGTATTTTTCACCATTTTCCTCTTTCCTCTCTCTCTATCTCTCATCTAATTGACTATCTCTGGTCTCTCCTCGCATCGTCTTTATTTCTATCCTGCTGTCCTGTTTTTGTCTCCTTCTCTTCCTGTCTGTGTTCTCTCACTTTTTCTGTCATCTCGCTCTCATTCTCTCTCTCTCTCTCTCTCTCTCTCTCTCTCTCTCTCTCTCTCTCTCTCTAGTTAGCGTTAGTGGTGAATATTTACAAACATGACTAAAAAAATGTTTTAAATATCCATTAAGAAATACTGTTCGGCTAGAAGTAGCTGTGAACTTCTATGAATGTGACCTAAAATCCTCTGAGATTAGTTCATATAGCCCGATGTGCTGATTAAGAACAATCAGCATGTCTGGATAAGTCCCCGCAGAAATCCCTTAGCTAGCATTGAATGGAAATGTACAAATAGGACTTTACAAAATAAAAGTCACCGTTCACCCCTCTCTGTAATTTTCGCTGCCCTTATGATTGTACACAAATAAAGCAGCGGAAGCCCCGGGCTGACCTCTGCCATGCGTCATGGCTCTGCGAGTCTCGTTTGTGTGGCCGAACCCTGTCTGCCGCTGTAGCTAATATTAGAAATCGTTATTAAGAAGAACCTCAAACCTCAGAGTTCATTTAGAAATGCAGCTCATCTTGCATACACATTCATCACTCAACCGATCCAGATCTTAGTGGTTCTTCTGCGAGAGAGAGAGAGGGAGAGAGAGAGAGAGAGCAGCTCGCTCACACTTTCCGCACCATTACTGCAGCTGTAAACATGGGAACATGCTAAATGGTGTTAAATCCAGCAGGTTTACTGCTTTCTCTCTCTCTCTCTCTCACACTCTCTCTCTCTCTCTCTCTCTCTTCTCTCTCTCTCTCTCTCTCTGTCTCTCTCTCTCTCTGTCTCTGTCTCTCTCTCTCTCTCTCTCTGTCTATATCAGACTGTCGATCTTTCCTGTGGTTTACTTAGCCTCCTGTGGTTTTACTGCAGTTGTGATGTAAGGACATTCGTCAGGGAGTGTTTGGCGGAGACGACTTTTTATTTAAAGGAACAAAAACGACAGTGAGGGGGCAAAAGAGAGACGGAGAGAGACACGACATCTGAAAGCCCTCAGGACCAGATTTAGATATGACAAGAGAAGTGTTAAAAGAGACATTTTCCGCCCTGGTTAGCATTAGCAGAAAATCATGTCAGGTTAGCTTGTGTTAACCAGCTACCTATAATGAGCTGCAAACAAATCCATTAAGAAATCCTGTCCAAAACAAATCCCCAATCAAACAAACAAACAAACAAACAACTTTTATGAGTATGAGAACACAAAATCCTATCAGGTTAACGCATGTTAGCTAGTGTTGTATCAAAATTTGCCTATTACCCAAAGACAATGAATATTTAAATGGATTTTTGCACATTTACTGTTTATACAGAATATAACATTCAAATCCTCTCGGAAATCCTGTCAGCGGTTGTTAGCCAGCTGGTTGGCATTATGTGTAGCCATTTCTATTTCTTGTATAAAAGATCAAAGTGAATAATTTATCCAAGATTAGCTAAACTGCTAATCTGATGGCTGCAGTCCAAACTGCAGCTTTGTGTGTTTCTTCTCACGAAGAAACATTTCAATTATAATACGTTGAGTGGAATCCAAAGCTGTCAATCCCTTATTCATAAAAGAAATGCGACTGTACTTCCTCCGGCTGTTTATTTTTGTTTCATAATGTCAAACATAAGGGTGTTTTTTGTTTTGTTTTGTTTCTTTCCAGGCTCCGCGGTTTGTTTCATCTAAAGTCGTCAATCATTAATTAGTCAATCCAAACATCTAGTCTGTCGAGTCAAGTTAGGACCTAAATGAAATAATTTTTCCTCCACCCAGATTTGTGGATAAACATCAGTTTAGAAGCTTGCTTTGAAAACTCGCAAACAAAGCATTGCTGAAGCAGCTATACACACAATAATAACAACGAAGGCAACTGAAACAAAATCATTTATGTTTTCATGTATTTATATTTTCTTCCCCTTTGGAATAAAAGTACTGGAAGTACTTGCCAAACTGTAGCTTACACATTTAGCAGCTTCTTTTGGAATTTTGCTAACCATGCTAGCTGTAGCTAGCAGCTACAATGGAACGATATTTGACTTTGGAGCAGTCGTGCATTTAAAACGTCGTATTAGGAAAACAATGCAATGTAATTCCAATTTTGTTCATAAATAACGTTAGCGTTTGCAACAATGTTTTTCTAACTAGCAAACTAAGCAGCCGTTTCTGAAAAGATGCCCAACTGAACTAGTCTCACGATTAGCACACACCAAAAAAAAAAACCAACAATAACAAATTTTCAAGTTTGAGCTAAACAACTTTTCTAATGTTGTTTTAATGTAAGATAAATAACGTTACAATAATGGCAAGGACAACATGATTTTGATAATATTTGAAATTGTAATGAATGATTTGTTGATTTTTACTCACAATTTTCTAGTAAATTTATTGTTAGCATGTGCAAAATCATTTGATTTCCTTTCTTTGAACTGTAATTGGAAAAATCCTTTTTTTTTTTTTTGCTAACATGTCCGGAGTGTATTAATGGGTGTGTGAGTGTGTATGTGATTGTGCCTTGCGATGGACTGGCACCCTGTCCAGGGTGTACCCTGCCTTGAGCCCCATGGTCCCTGGGATAGGCTCCAGGTTCCCCGTGACCCTGAGAAGGAGTAAGCGGTAGAAGATGGATGGATGGATGGACAAACAAAAGAACAAAATTGATGAGTTTGCACTGAACAAGCACTGTTTGGAATTTGATTTACTATTTAAAAGTAAAATAAAATTACAATAATTGCAGCGACACCAGCGATGATTGATTTCACTAACCTTTGAAAAGTTCATCATAGCTAGCAATTTAGTTACACTTCCTGAAACTAATATAACTAAAGAAAATTAGAAATGTTAGCTAATAAATGATGTTGATTTCTACTCACTTTACTTTAATTCATTATTATTTTTGCTAACACATTTAGATAACTTCTAGCAACCTTAACACTCGACCTAAGGTCGCATATTTAAAACACACACACACACACACCTACATGCGCTACATGCGCTCACACTCCCACACAAACCCCACATTGTTAAAACAACACTTTGTTTTGTGTCGTGTTCAGGAGAGAATGAGAGGAATTTTGTGCTGGGTGGACCAGCGGTTGTCTACACAGACTTCAAACGGGAACTTTAATGAGTTTTTGGCCTCAAGCATTTATCATATCACAAACCTGTTTCTTTGAATTTAGGAACACTGCCAAGGCCACAAGGACACACACACAGCTACAGGCAATGTAGTCGTCCCACGCTCACATCACTATCTCTACGCCATAAATTATTGAATTTGTTAGAAGTCATAACCAATTGTAAAACTTTTACTGACTGAAGGCTATGCTTTAGATGAGACTGCATAAACTGGAAATATAAAACATCATCTTAAAGTAGTAGTATGAAAATCTGCATCCAAATAGTGCAAAACAAAACAAAACTAAGATAGTATTAGAGAGGATTTCATACATGAACATATACTGCAAATTGGGAAACTGTCACAAAAATATATACACATAAAAAATAAAGCCCTTGAACAAAACTAGTTAGTTAGAAACTAGTTAGTTAGTTACTAGTTTTAAAAAAATCCTAAACAGAAGTTGATATCAATTTAGAACATTCCCTAAACAAAATTGGCTAGCTAACACCAAATAACCCGAACAAATCTATCCCACGCTAGATAATATTCTCCAGACAAAACTAGCTAGATAAAACCAGATATCCCAAACAGAACTAGCTAATATTAGATAATAGTCTCCAGACAAAACTAGCTAGCTAACACCGGATATCCCAAACAAAACTAGCTAATATTAGATAATATTCTCCAGACAAAACTAGCTATCTAACACCGGATATCCCAAACAGAACTAGCTAATATTAGATAATATTCTCCAGACAAAACTAGCTAGCTAACACCGGATATCCCAAACAAAACTAGCTAATATTAGATAATATTCTCCAGACAAAACTAGCTATCTAACACCGGATATCCCAAACAGAACTAGCTAATATTAAATAATATTCTCCAGACAAAACTAGCTAGCTAACACCGGAAATCCCAAACAAAGCTAGCTAATATTAGATAATAGTCTCCAGACAAAACTAGCTATCTAACACCGGATATCCCAAACAGAACTAGCTAATATTAGATAATAGTCTCCAGACAAAACTAGCTAGCTAACCGGATATCCCAAACAAAACTAGCTAATATTAGATAATATTCTCCAGACAAAACTAGCTATCTAAAAACCGGATATCCCAAACAGAACTAGCTAATATTAGATAATATTCTCCAGACAAAACTAGCTAGCTAACACCGGATATCCCAAACAAAACTAGCTAATATTAGATAATATTCTCCAGACAAAACTAGCTATCTAACACCGGATATCCCAAACAGAACTAGCTAATATTAAATAATATTCTCCAGACAAAACTAGCTAGCTAACACCGGATATCCCAAACAAAGCTAGCTAATATTAGATAATAGTCTCCAGACAAAACTAGCTATCTAACACCGGATATCCCAAACAGAACTAGCTAATATTAGATAATATTCTCCAGACAAAAACTAGCTAGCTAACACCGGATATCCCAAACAAAACTAGCTAATATTAGATAATAGTCTCCAGACAAAACTAGTTAGCAAACACCAGATATCCCAAACAAAAGCTAGCTAATATTAGATAATATTCTCCAGACAAAACTAGCTATCTAACACCGGATATCCCAAACAGAACTAGCTAATATTAGATAATATTCTCCAGACAAAACTAGCTAGCTAACACCGGATATCCCAAACAAAACTAGCTAATTTTAAGATAATATTCTCCAGACAAAACTAGCTAGCTAACACCGGATATCCCAAACAAAACTAGCTAATATTAGATAATATTCTCCAGACAAAACTAGCTAGCTAACACCGGACATCCCAAACAAAACTAGCTAATATTAGATAATATTCTTCAGACAAAAACTAGCTAGCTAACACCGGATATCCCAAACAAAACTAGCTAATATTAGATAATATTCTCCAGACAAAACTAGCTAGCTAACACCGGATATCCCAAACAAAACTAGCTAATATTAGATAATAGTCTCCAGACAAAACTAGCTAGCTAACACCGGATATCCCAAACAGAACTAGCTAATATTAGATAATATTCTCCAGACAAAACTAGCTAGCTAACACCGGATATCCCAAACAAAACTAGCTAATGATAATATTCTCCAGACAAAACTAGTTAGCAAACACCAGATATCCCAAACAAAACTAGCTAATATTAGATAATATTCTCCAGACAAATCTAGCTAGCTAACACCGGATATCCCAAACAAAACTAGCTAATGATAATATTCTCCAGACAAAACTAGTTAGCAAACACCAGATATCGCAAACAAAACTAGCTAATATTAGATAATATTCTCCAGACAAAACTAGCTAGCTAACACCGGATATCCCAAACAAAACTAGCTAATATTAGATAATATTCTCCAGACAAAACTAGCTAGCTAACACCGGATATCCCAAACAAAACTAGCTAATGATAATATTCTCCAGACAAAACTAGTTAGCAAACACCAGATATCCCAAACAAAACTAGCTAATATTAGATAATAGTCTCCAGACAAAACTAGCTATCTAACACCGGATATCCCAAAAAGAACTAGCTAATATTAGATAATATTCTCCAGACAAAACTAGCTAGCTAACACCGGATATCCCAAACAAAACTAGCTAATATTAGATAATATTCTCCAGACAAAACTAGCTAGCTAACACCGGATATCCCAAACAAAACTAGCTAATATTAGATAATATTCTCCAGACAAAACTAGCTAGCTAACACCGGATATCCCAAACAGAACTAGCTAATTTAGATAATATTCTCCAGACAAAACTAGCTAGCTAACACCGGATATCCCAAACAAAACTAGCTAATTTTAAGATAATATTCTCCAGACAAAACTAGCTAGCTAACACCGGATATCCCAAACAAAACTAGCTAATATTAGATAATATTCTTCAGACAAAACTAGCTAGCTAACACCGGATATCCCAAACAAAACTAGCTAATATTAGATAATATTCTCCAGACAAAAACTAGCTAGCTAACACCGGATATCCCAAACAGAACTAGCTAATATTAGATAATATTCTCCAGACAAAACTAGCTAGCTAACACCGGATATCCCAAACAGAACTAGCTAATATTAAATAATATTCTCCAGACAAAACTATCTAGCTAACACCGGATATCCCAAACAAAACTAGCTAATATTAGATAATAGTCTCCAGACAAAACTAGCTATCTAACACCAGATATCCCAAACAGAACTAGCTAATATTAGATAATATTCTCCAGACAAAACTAGCTAGCTAACACCGGATATCCCAAACAGAACTAGCTAATATTAGATAATATTCTCCAGACAAAACTAGCTAGCTAACACCGGATATCCCAAACAAAACTAGCTAATATTAGATAATATTCTCCAGACAAAACTAGCTAGCTAACACCGGATATCCCAAACAGAACTAGCTAATATTAAATAATATTCTCCAGACAAAACTATCTAGCTAACACCGGATATCCCAAACAAAGCTAGCTAATATTAGATAATAGTCTCCAGACAAAACTAGCTATCTAACACCAGATATCCCAAACAGAACTAGCTAATATTAGATAATATTCTCCAGACAAAACTAGCTAGCTAACACCGGATATCCCAAACAAAACTAGCTAATATTAGATAATATTCTCCAGACAAAAACTAGCTAACTAACACCGGATATCCCAAACAAAACTAGCTAATGATAATATTCTCCAGACAAAACTAGTTAGCAAACACCAGATATCGCAAACAAAACTAGCTAATATTAGATAATATTCTCCAGACAAAAACTAGCTAACTAACACTGGATATCCCAAACAAAACTAGCTAATATTAAATAATATTCTCCAGACAAAACTAGTTAGCAAACACCAGATATCGCAAACAAAACTAGCTAATATTAGATAATATTCTCCAGACAAAAACTAGCTAACTAACACTGGATATCCCAAACAAAACTAGCTAATATTAAATAATATTCTCCAGACAAAACTATCTAGCTAACACCGGATATCCCAAACAAAGCTAGCTAATATTAGATAATAGTCTCCAGACAAAACTAGCTATCTAACACCAGATATCCCAAACAGAACTAGCTAATATTAGATAATATTCTCCAGACAAAACTAGCTAGCTAACACCGGATATCCCAAACAAAACTAGCTAATATTAGATAATATTCTCCAGACAAAACTAGCTAGCTAACACCGGATATCCCAAACAGAACTAGCTAATATTAGATAATATTCTCCAGACAAAACTAGCTAGCTAACACCGGATATCCCAAACAAAACTAGCTAATATTAGATAATATTCTCCAGACAAAAACTAGCTAACTAACACTGGATATCCCAAACAAAACTAGCTAATGATAATATTCTCCAGACAAAACTAGTTAGCAAACACCAGATATCGCAAACAAAACTAGCTAATATTAGATAATAGTCTCCAGACAAAACTAGCTATCTAACACCGGATATCCCAAACAGAACTAGCTAATATTAGATAATATTCTCCAGACAAAACTAGCTAGCTAACACCGGATATCCCAAACAAAACTAGCTAATTTTAAGATAATATTCTCCAGACAAAACTAGCTAGCTAACAACGGGATATCCCAAACAAAACTAGCTAATTTAGATAATATTCTCCAGACAAAACTAGCTAGCTAACACCGGATATCCCAAACAGAACTAGCTAATATAGATAATATTCTCCAGACAAAATAGCAAGGATACACAAAAGCTAATTTAAGATAATATTCTCCAGACAAAACTAGCTAGCTAACACCGGATATCCCAAACAAAACTAGCTAATATTAGATAATATTCTTCAGACAAAAACTAGCTAGCTAACACCGGATATCCCAAACAAAACTAGCTAATATTAGATAATAGTCTCCAGACAAAACTAGCTAGCTAACACCAGATATCCCAAACAAAGCTATCTAACAATTGAGAATAATTCCTAAACAAAACTAGCTAGCTAACAAAAATATCAAAACAAGCCTAGCTCACATTAGCTAACATTCCTACACTAAACTGACTAGTTAGCACAAAATATCCCAAAGAAAACTAGCTAACATTTGAGTACATTCCCCAATGTCAACAAGACACTTTCCTCAAGTTAGCTATGTAGGTTATGTTAGAAGCTTCCTTATTTACAACCATTTTTGTGATACGAGATCATTTACGATCTATTCTAGAGCCCTTAATCTAGAGGGTTTGCCAGCAGGACAGTTTAGATTTTTAGTGTTTTGAGAGGTTTGCGTGGTCATTTAAGCTTGTTTTTATAAAGCCGACCTAGTAACCATGATGCTGTTGCTTCATGCAAAAGTGTAAACTCTAAAACAACCAGGTACTGATATCATCCATCAGTTTATTACCATATATAGTCTTTAATAAATGATCTGCATTTATATAGCACTTTTTTTTTTAACCGTAGTGGTTCTACAAAGCGTTTTACACTGGATCTCATTCATCCATTCACACTCACACTCACATGTTAGCAGAGCTTGAGCAGGGCATGAACTTGCCATCGGGAGCAACATGGGGTTCAGTGTCTTGCCCGAGGACACTTCGGTATGTGGAGTCACGTGGGCCCGGAATCGAACCGCCAACCCTACGATTAGTGGACAACCCGCCCAATAATGGAGCCTGGTGTCTGGTGATCCCCAGCGGTCCTTGAAGTGTAGCCAAGGAGTCTGTGTTTTTTAAAGGGCAGGGTGACTTGCACCTCCAGGTTTGGGGGATCAATTCCCACCTCCACTCTGTGTGTGCAGAGTGTGCATGTTCTCCCTGTACTCCGGTTTCCTTCCCCAGTCCAAACACATGTATTGTAGGCTGACTGGCATGTCTAAATTGTCCATAGTGTGTGAACGGGTGTGTGAGTGTGTGTGTGTGTGTGTGTGTGTGTGTGTGATTGTGCCCTGCAATGGTTTGGCACACCATCCAGGGTGTCCCCTGCTTTGTCCCCCGAATTCCCAGGGATAGACGCCTGGTCCTCCGTGACCCTGTATAGGATAAGTGGTATGGAAAATGGATGGATTGATGGATGGATTTTCTTAAAGTTGTGGAAAACTCAAACCCCATCATTGTTAAAGTTGTTATATTTATTATTGAATTCTCATAGAGTGCGGTTATTCTGAATATCAGCAAGGCTCTGGGCGAGTGCTGTAGCTAATCGCAACTGTCCCAACACTGAGTATAACTACATGATTGGGAGTGTGATATTGCTTTTATACAACAGTTCTATAAACAAGAAATCAATATTAATAACCGACATTTCGGATACAAATATGACCAAACGTTCTGTTTATTTTTGCTCCGCTAGTGGAACAAGATCCTGTAGAAGTCACGCCCACTCTATAGCACGACAGCAAACTTCCGCGTGAAAGGTGCTTCTGGTGAAATTGGCTTCCCATCTGACGAGCTTTCATATTCACTGGAACTAAGTCAAGTATAATTAACGTTAATTTGAACTTTAATAGAAATGTGTTCTGGGAGTGGGAAGGTTTTAAACCCATATGCCTCCAATGCTTAGACCGAAATATTATTGTACACACTTAAAAGTGGATAAAATGTGGATTTAAAATAAAATAAAAAAATAAAAAAACAAAGGTGGTCCCTGCCTGCAAAAAGTTTGAGAACCCTTGCTTTACATCACTATTTTTGTGATATCTATTCTTAGTTGTTGTTTTTTTTTACTTAAAAAAAACATCCTCAGGTTCAGAGCGAAGATCTAAACTAAATGAAGATCATGTTCTTATTAAAAAGCTTTTTTAGAATTGTGTGTAAAAGGCTGCAATAAAATAAAGCATCCTTGTTGAATTACACAGCAGTGAACGGAATTAGTCTGTACATGAAATAACATTGTGTCTCAGGTGTAAACTGGTGCCTCGGGTGTAAACGTGCTCTTCCTCCCACACGCTCCTCGGCCGAGGAAGAAGAAGATAAAGAAGAGGATGAAGAGGATGAAGATAAAGGGCGCAGTTGCAGGTGTGAACGATTGCTGCAGGTGATCTGAGCCTCGCCTGCAAGAAGATGAGAGCAGCTAATAACACACACTTGGCTGGGTGACACGGCACTCACACTGTAATTACAGGCTGCTGGAAACACAAGGGGATCAGTGTGTGTGTGTGTGTGTGTTTCTGGTGGTCTGCACAGGTGGGATGGTTTGGATGTTCACTTTTATCTCTTCAGCTTTGATTGTTGTAGAAGTTCTGATGGCCTCAAGGTGGTGAGAAAGATATGTGTGTGTTCAGAACCAGAGGGGGAAATAGAGAGAGAGAGAGAGAGAAAGAGATAGTTAGTTAGTCCACTGAGAGAAAAACGGGTTTGAAAATAAGAATACACAGATGATTCACAGACAAGAGTGGACAAGATGATAACCACACTCTAGTTCGCGTTTTGGTGTGTGTGTGTGTGTGTGTGTGTGTGTGTGTGTGTGTGTGTGTGTGTGTGTGTGACATAAAACTATGTGACTCTCAAATAAAACTTGAGAGAATATCATAAAAATGCTAGATGGCTAACATTAGATATGTACTCAAACAAAACAGTTTAGCAAGTGTTACATTCTCAAACAAAGCAGGCTATATTAGAAAATACCAAACAAAACTGCCTAACGAACATTAAACAATCTACTCAAACAAAACAGGTTTAGCTACCATGAAATACTCAAAGATAGTGAACTTTAGTCAGCATCACACTAAAATCTCAAATCTAGTAACGGTTATACAGCATTTAAACAAAACTACCAAACTAACATTATAGATATACTCAAATAAACTATTTTACAAATAGAAAATTCTCAAACCAAACTAGCTAGCTTTCAAAAATATCACCAAGCAAAACTAAAAAAGCTAACATTAGAGAGTATCACCAAACGTAGCCAGCGAACATCAGAGAGTATCACCAAACGTCGCCAGATAACATTAGAGAGTATCACCAAACGTCGCCAAACATTAGAGAATATCACCAAACGTCGCCAGCGAACATTAGAAAGTATCACTAAATGTAGCCAGCTAACATTAGAGAGTATCACCAAACGTCGCCAAACATTAGAGAGTATCACCAAACGTCGCCAGCGAACATTAGAAAGTATCACCAAACGTCGCCAGATAACATCAGAGAGTATCACCAAACGTAGCCAGCTAACATCAGAAAGTATCACCAAACGTAGCCAGCTAACATCAGAGAGGATCACAAAACGTCGCCAAACATTAGAGAGTATCACCAAACGTCGCCAGCGAACATTAGAAAGTATCACCAAACGTCGCCAGCTAACATCAGAGAGTATCACCAAACGTAGCCAGCTAACATCAGAGAGTATCACCAAACGTCGCCAGATAACATCAGAGAGTATCACCAAACGTCGCCAGATAACATCAGAGAGTATCACCAAACGTCGCCAGATAACATTAGAGAATATCACCAAACGTCGCCAGATAACATCAGGAGTATCACCAAACGTAGCCAGCTAACATCAGAGAGTATCACCAAACGTCGCCAGATAACATTAGAGAGTATCACCAAACGTCGCCAGATAACATTAGAGAATATCACCAAACGTAGCCAGCTAACATCAGAGAGGATCACAAAACGTCGCCAGCGAACATTAGAAAGTATCACCAAACGTCGCCAGATAACATCAGAGAGTATCACCAAACGTCGCCAGATAACATTAGAGAGTATCACCAAACGTCGCCAGATAACATTAGAGAGTATCACCAAACGTCGCCAGATAACATTAGAGAGTATCACCAAACGTCGCCAGATAACATTAGAGAGTATCACCAAACGTCGCCAGATAACATTAGAGAGTATCACCAAACGTCACCAAACATTAGAGAGTATCACCAAACGTCGCCAGATAACATCAGAGAGTATCACCAAACGTCGCCAGATAACATCAGAGAGTATCACCAAACGTCGCCAGATAACATCAGAGAGGATCACAAAACGTCGCCAAACATTAGAGAGTATCACCAAACATCGCCAGATAACATCAGAGAGTATCACCAAACGTCGCCAGATAACATCAGAGAGTATCACCAAACGTCGCCAGATAACATTAGAGAGTATCACCAAACGTCACCAAACATTAGAGAGTATCACCAAACGTCGCCAGATAACATCAGAGAGTATCACCAAACGTCGCCAGATAACATCAGAGAGTATCACCAAACGTCGCCAGATAACATCAGAGAGTATCACAAAACGTCGCCAAACATTAGAGAGTATCACCAAACGTCGCCAGATAACATCAGAGAGTATCACCAAACGTCGCCAGATAACATCAGAGAGTATCACCAAACGTCGCCAGATAACATTAGAGAGTATCACCAAACGTCGCCAAACATTAGAGAGTATCACCAAACGTCGCCAGATAACATCAGAGAGTATCACCAAACGTCGCCAGATAACATTAGAGAGTATCACCAAACGTCGCCAGATAACATTAGAGAATATCACCAAACGTCGCCAGATAACATCAGAGAGGATCACAAAACGTCGCCAAACATTAGAGAGTATCACCAAACGTCGCCAAACATTAGAGAGTATCACCAAACGTCGCCAAACATTAGAGAGTATCACCAAACGTCGCCAAACATTAGAGAGTATCACCAAACGTCGCCAGCGAACATTAGAAAGTATCACCAAACGTCGCCAGATAACATCAGAGAGTATCACCAAACGTAGCCAGCTAACATCAGAGAGGATCACAAAACGTCGCCAAACATTAGAGAGTATCACCAAACGTCGCCAAACATTAGAGAGTATCACCAAACGTCGCCAGCGAACATTAGAAAGTATCACCAAACGTCGCCAAACATTAGAGAGTATCACCAAACGTCGCCAGATAACATCAGAGAGTATCACCAAACGTCGCCAGATAACATCAGAGAGGATCACAAAACGTCGCCAAACATTAGAGAGTATCACCAAACGTCGCCAAACATTAGAGAGTATCACCAAACGTCGCCAGCTAACATTAGAGAGGATCACAAAACGTCGCCAAACATTAGAGAGTATCACCAAACGTCGCCAAACATTAGAGAGTATCACCAAACGTCGCCAGCGAACATTAGAAAGTATCACCAAACGTCGCCAGATAACATTAGAGAGTATCACCAAACGTCGCCAGATAACATTAGAGAGTATCACCAAACGTCGCCAGATAACATTAGAGAGTATCACCAAACGTCGCCAGATAACATTAGAGAATATCACCAAACGTCGCCAGATAACATTAGAGAGTATCACCAAACGTCGCCAGATAACATTAGAGAATATCACCAAACGTCGCCAGATAACATCAGAGAGGATCACAAAACGTCGCCAAACATTAGAGAGTATCACCAAACATAGCAAGCTAACTTTAGAGAATATATTCAAACAAAACAGACTAGCTAACATAGAATTCTCAATTAAAACAAGCTTTAGATAATATTCTTAAACAAAATTAGCTAACTTTAGAGAGCATTACCAAACAAAACTACCCAGCTATCATTAGAGAAACGTTAAGTGCTCAGACTCTGGAGAATCTCTCCGAACACAAGTTGACTAGCTGGTTTTTTTTGTTTGTTTGTTTTTAAATCATGTGCCATTATGTTGTCAGTGTTAATGAGTGTGGTGTGTTTCCCAGGCACTGGCATTTGGATACCGGTTAAACTGTATTTAAAGGTGTGAATGGTTTATCAGAACTAATATTGTAGGCTAGGCCTGTTTATGCTTTTGAATAATACAGTTTAACGTAATTAAATAATTATATTTAAATTATGAAAATTATTATAAATAAGTTTAATTGCTTAGTAATGAATCCAAAACTCAACTATATAATATTTGAACAATATGATTAATAGTGATAAGAGAGAGAGCGAGAGAGAGAGAGAGAGAGAGAGAGAGAGAGAGAGAGAGAGAGAGAGGTGGCTCATTTCTCCAGTTTATTTATTTATTTTTTCATAAAATGAACTGTTTCCCATTTCACACACTGTTAAACTGGTAGCTGTTATCATCCCTTACCTGTTATCATTATTGGTAGCCTCCTAGCTTCAGGGCAAAATGAAGGAACTCAACCTAAAACAATTTAAAATTTAAGCGTTAGCTCTACCTATCTTTTATTTTTATTTTTATTTTTTTTTATATGTAGAGCACCTCATGCTCACACTATGAATACACAAATTACACAATTTGAGACACTAAAATTGTGATGTATCCAGGAGGGAGTCAATATTAGAATGTGGAAAAGTATGATTAGGGGTGCAGAGATACAGAAAACACCAGCAAGACACGAGAAAGAATCAGGAAACAACCAGAAAGACATCAGGAAAACATCAGGAAAGTATCTGTATGAAATACCAGGAAAGCACAAGGAGAAGCCAGGAAGACCAAGGGAAGACATAAGGATACGCCAGGAAAACACTAGGAAGGCACCAGAAAGTAACCAGGAAAACATTGCAAAGACACGAGGATAGACCAGAAGTACACCAAGAACATCTAAGGAAAACACGAGGAAGGATACAGTAGGCCTGGAAGTACCTGAAAGACACTGTGAAGATAGTTTGTAAAGCACGAAGGAAATACCAGGAAGAGCCAAGGATAAACCAGGGGAAAAAACGCTAGGAACATAAAATTGAGTCTTTATTGATCGAATATACACAGGGAAATTCTTTTCTTCGTATACCACAGCATGTTAGGAAGTTGAGGTCAGAGCGCAGGGTCAGCCATGATACAGCGCCCCCTGGAGCAGAGAGGGTTAAGGGCCTTGCTCAAGGGCCCAACAGTGGTAGCTTGGCGGTGCTGGGGCTTGAACCTTCTGATCAGTAACCCAGAGCCTTAACCGCCAAGCCACCACTGCCCCCTCGATTCTCTTTAATAGAAAGAGAAACCAGGAAACAAGGAGAACACTACAACGTTACAGTAGGAAGACACCAGAAAACACTAGGAAATGACCCCGTCAAAGTATTTGTTAAACACCAGGATGTGCCAAGGACACACCAATTAAAATACACTGGGAGAATGCTAATAAGAGACTATAGGAACTGTCAAAGAAGATCCAAAGATAAACCAGGAAAAACTGCTTGAAAGATTAAGGACACACCAGGAATACTCTCGGAAGCTGCTAGGAAGACACCAGGAACATACATGTACAAGGAAAACACCAGGAAGAGCAAAGTACACACATGGAAAGCACTAAGAAAATACCTGAAATACACCATTAAAGTATTTGTTAGACACCAGGGAACTATCAAGAAAACACCAGGAAGGCTTAAGGATGTAGCAGTAAAAATAAAACTAGAAAAGACCAAAGGAATGCCAGAAACACACCTGGAAGACATGAGGAAAATTCCTGAAAGACACCATTAAAGAGTATTTTTAAGGCAGCAGGAAAATAGGATACACCAGGAAAGTACTAGAAAGACAACAGGAATATACAATGAAACCACTAGGAAGATCCACGTATCCATCAGAAAAAAACCACAAGAAGACATCAGGAAATACCTCAAGGATATACTAGTAAAAACACTAGGAAAATGCTTGAAAGAGCCCGGGGATACATGAGGAAAACCGCAGGAAGACCCACGGATTAACACAAAAACGCCAGGAAGACACCAGGAAAGTATTTTTATAAGGAGCCATAAAAATATCAGGAAAACACCAGGAAGTGTCAAGGATACGGCGGGAAAACACGAAACGTTTCCGATTAGTTTCGAACCTCCTGCCACCGAATCCGTCATAATCCACCTGAAGCGTTGAATCTACAGTGTTGAAACTCGTAAACGTTCACAGTGGGGATGTATACTCTATTTATTCATCTGTAAGGATTAAGCAGGATTAAGTATGTTTGGAGAGAACGATATCATTTAGCAGGACATGATAATACTAATGTATACACTTTTCATGCTAATTATACGGTGTGCGTTACATGAGACAAGGTGAGTAGAGGATCAGAGGTCAGCGATCTCGTGAGTGCAGTCAGCCATGAAGAATTGAACTCGAGGAACAAGTCCAGACCAGACGAGCGCGTGATTACCTGCATGCCTTTGTTTTGTAGGAATTCCTATCGTGCTTTCTTTGAAATTATTTCAAAAACAAACAAACAAACAAACACTCGTGTGCATCGAATCGGACCTAGCGACATGCGTCAATATTATACATTCGGAACTTTTTTTTTTCGCATTTTATTTGCCCCCCCATTTACGGTCATGCTGTACGTCACGAGTGGAAAACCTCTCAGACGAGCCAGAACTCGGGTTGCTTGGGATGATGGTGGTAAAGATGAGGTTTTTATGCACCGAAGACCGTCTGACCATGCTACGAATGATTCATGAGCTCATGGTCACTCTTTATTTTATTTATTTATTTTTTTTACCCCCACCCGCACCCTAAACTGAAATCCTTTCAGACCTTAAAATGGCAATGGGCAAGAGTGTGTTATTTTACACTAAGCGATCTAGCAGTGCATTGCAGGGTTTCAGGCTGATTTCATTTTCATTCCCGAGGCCGGTGAGGTCACTGAAGACGCAGGCCTGCTGTTATTTACAGCCAGGGCGTGTGTAAGACGGCCTCTTTCAGCCCCACCAGCAGAGGGAGACAGTCTTCCCTCTTCCCTGATAGTAAAAGAATGTATGTTATTAAATAAAAGGCTCAATGAGCTCCAATATAGACTACAGTACACACCTGCCTTGTCTAAGTGTACAGTTCTCTTACCCTGTTCAGGGTGTGTTCATCGTCCTCTCGACTCACCCTCTTGACGTTGTATACTGTATGTTGATCAGTTATACTAGTTGAATCAAATGAAATCATTTATATTTATTGATTTATTTTCCAAATATGTCTCACAAAGGTGTATAATTTTTCGACATCTCCATTTCGTTCAACGCTTAGCAAGTGTCCGATTTCGTAAATAACACCATCCAAAAAAAATAACAACATGTGATGTGATTTGTAATTGATGTCATGCTGTTAAGCTTTTCATTTCCCTCACCAGTAGTGCTGCATTAGTAGCCTATATTATTAGTATATTAAGTTCTATGATCTGGTTTGTGGACATTTTTTTCATTTAAAGGGTTTTACACTGTACAATTACAACGATTGCTGATTAGCATATTAGCACAAGTACATATGTAAGAGTATTAGCATGAGCGTCAATACTGGAGTTGATTATTTTTGGGTTGTACAGATTAATAACGTACCGTAGTAACAGTTGACGTGGAAAAAGAACGTTTTGATTAGCAAATTTCACTATAGCTTCTAATAATAATAATAATAATAATGATAATATTAATAATGTTGGTAAATTGTATAAGTTCTAAAACTATGTCTGTACAAGTAATGTATCTGAAAATTGTGCTAAGTAACTTTATATTTAAGAGTTTAAGTGTATGTTGTTCATATATTAGTACAAGCAGCACAGCGTTGTATGAGTTATTGGATATACATGTATATATTGATTTAGTGAAACTTGTGTACGCTTTTCATGTATGTCGAAGTAGAATTTATCTTCACGTTAGCTTCTGTAAAACAGCCCTGTAACATGGACGATTCCCCTCAGGATGTTCCGGTGTTTTCCGGGGCTTTTCCATGAATGCAGTGCTCATTTTCGCACGCCATGATTCCAGCTGTCATTCCCAAGTCCATCCATCCATCTTCTACCGCTTATCCTTTTCAGGGTCCCGGGGAACCTGGAGCCCATCCCAGGGAGCATCGGGCAACAGGTTGGGTTACTAGGAACTACCGTTAAATAAGACAAAACTCAGTCGAATGCATGAAGGTTGAAAATGGCGTCATTCCCATGAAGTCCCATGGACTTCACATTTCCGAGTGTAAGTGTATGGATTATCAGGCCTTTTTCCCCCCCCTAGATGACAAACCATTTGAAATATTCTGTGTCAACAGTTAATAATAGGGTCTAATTAATACCTCTAATAGCATCGCCCCCTCACAGCTCCAGGATCCTGCGCTCGATCCTGAGTTCGGCTTACTCTCCGCATGGAGTTCCACATGTTCTCCATGTGAGTTTCCTACGGGTTCCCCCGGTTTCCTCCCACCTCCAGAAAACATGGCAGTAGGCGAACTGACTGAGATAGATTGACTCTAGGGAACCGTGAATGTGTGTGTGTGTGTGTGTGTGTGTGTGCACATGGTGCCCCGTGATGGACCAGCGACCTGTCCAGGTTGTATTCCTGCCTCATGATGCCCAATGTTCCTGAGATAGACTCCAGCTCCACCATCACGCTTCCCAGGTTAACGCTCTTATAAGTGAGTGCCTGAGAGTTTGAGAGGTCACATCATGCAGGGTTGCCAATACTTGCGGAGTTCACTGTATCAGTGCAGTTATTAATGAGTTGTATACGTTTACAACCGCTTTAGAACAGAACCCGATGCTCAGTCACGTGTGCACAGGTGTACACAGGTGATCTTAGAACTGTACCAGGAGTTTATGGATTATTATGATAATAGCCTAATAATATGGATTTATATATATATATATATAATTTATGCGTTTGCAGACTCTCTTCCTCTTTGTTGTCCACTAAAACGATGAACTTTTAAACCAGAAAGAGATCTTGGCCCGGTGCGCACGAGCGCGCGTTCGGTGCAGGTATATACGGGGTGAATCCTCCGCTCGCGTGCCCGCCCTCCCTGGGGTTTCCTGTCACGTGATTTGGTAATCGGATCCTCGCTCAGTTTTTTCCCCTTCTTTCTTTTTCTTCTCCTCCCTCCTCTCTCTCTCTCTCTCTGTGTGTGTGTGTGTGTGTGAACAGCAGCACGAGCAGCAGCACAAGCAGCAGCAGAAGCAGCAGCAGAAGCGCGCGGCGCTCTCTCTCTCTCTCTCTCTCAGTCTCAGTCTCTCTCTCTCTCTCTCTCTCTCTCTGTCTCTCTCTCAGTCTCTCTCTCAGTCTCTCTCTCCCCCTCCCAGTCTCTCCCTCTCTCTGTCACACTCACTCACTCACTCACTCTGTCCGTGGCTCGAGAGCGCACCGCGTTGTGCGCGCGCCGCCGTTTCGCCACACGGGAAGGTTTTGCGGTCCCGCGCGCTGCAGCACGAGCAGAAGACTTTTGTTTGTTTGTTTGTTTTGGTTTTAGCTTTAGTTTTGCTTTGCAGGACATTGGCACGCGCGCTCCGGCGTTCGTTCTTCATCTCCTCATGGATTCCGTGCTGCTCTTCTTCTTCTCCTCCTTCTTCTCCTCCACGGCGTCCGCGATCGGTCTCTTCGCCACGGGTGAGTACCGGGGAACTCTCTCTCTCTCTCTCTCTCTCTCTCTCTCTCTCTCTCTCTCTCTCTCTCTCTCTCTCTCTCTCTCTCTCTCTCTCTCTCTGCCCCTCTTCTCTTTAACTCCACTCCTGCACGAGACTCGTCGTGCACATCACGCAGTGTGAAGTTGTCGCGTAATGTCATGCAGGATCACCCTGAGACTTGCGCACATGTCCACGCGCTCTTGTAGCGTCCGTGTATTTCGGTGTCCAGTCTCCCAACCCCCCCTTTTTTCTTTCATGTGCACCGCGCGCAGCATCCACTTGTTGTGTCACTCACCTGAACAACCTACACGGCATGGGGTGCACAAACTTTCAGCACAACCCCCCCCTTGTCGCCTCCCATGCATTCGGATTCACTTGAACGAAGCTCTGGTTCTTGTCATACATATAATCAGGGTGTTGAAATCTTAACAGCATGCACAAATAATAATAATAATAATAATAATAATAATACAGTCCAGATCATGCAAAAATCATCTAACACTATGTAAAGAAGGATATTTTGATATTAGGATTGACGAAACTGTTTGACAGAGACAGCAGAAAAGCGTAAAGACGTGATGTCAGAGATTTATTCAAGGGCTACGCAGATAAACAGAGACGAAAATGAACTTTCCCATCAGCCAGCTGTTGCTGTAAGGAACACTGACGACACTCAGGATACTTCAGAAAACTCTAGTTTGCTCTCAGGGGTAACGCGATCGCAGTTTAAATCTCCAGCCGCGCGCCTTAGATGAGTTTTAAAGGTAATAGTCCTTATTGGGGTTTTTTTTTTTCCTTCTAGGAAGCCTCCACGCTCGAGCACTTTCAGTACGATTATATCGGACGGTCTGTGATCATTCTCGACCGATTCTGGCGCTGATTTGTTGTCGGTTATTTTCCCTGCGAGAATTTAGACGTCGTGCGCCGCGATGGCGCCGTTACAGTTACACTGGCGTTTAAATAGATAGATTGATAGATAGATGCGTTTAGATAGATAGAGATGATGCTAGGGGTAAAATCCAACTGCACCACCGGTACCATGAGCAGGTAGAACAGCGTTGTGGGTAATGTCGGAAACCGTCGTAACCGAATTAAAAACAGACGGAAAAAGTCGACGAAAGAAGTTGGAATGAATCAAATCGGCTTTCTATATATATATATATATATATATATATATATTAAAATAATCTTTCTTTTGAGATGAAGCGCATGTTTTCTGAGTGTTTAAAGAGCGCGTAAATCTGAGCAGGTTGTGCCGATTGGCTCGTTCGTCCCTGCAACTCATCCGTTCCAAACACAACGGTCTGCCTGAGTGACAGATCTGCACTTTCCATCTACACTACAGACCATAAACAGCTCGTTCTGTGAACCGCAGTTGGGGGAAGCGAGTCTTGTTGCAGTGGTCACGAGCCATTCGAAAGTCGACAATGGATTGTTTTCCTCTCCAAACCCGCAGATCTGGCAACATTCGAGCAACAATGCACCATCGCTCAGACGTCTGCAGCGGACGAGCGTTCGTCTCACTGACTCCGCATTGTGCTCGGATCGCTCGGTCGTGCGAGCCGAGCGAGCGTTTCCGCGTCCGGAGACGAGCGGGATGCTCGCTCAGAGACCGCGTAAGTCAGACGTCTCGCTGCCGTAAACGGAGTCGCGTTTCAAGTAAATCCCCAAGCTTCCTTTTTCGTTTTTTTTTTTCTTCTTCTTCTTCTTCTTTTTTTCGGTCTCTTAATTATAGGCTTCGACTCAAATTAGAAGTTACGCCATCTGAGGCAGGACATAAACGTTGCCATCTGTACGTATGGATTAATGTCGGGTTTGATCTTTGAACAAGAGAGCGGAGTTCGGGTCACGCACGGTACCGTTCGAGGAATGCCGGTCCCATCCGGCAAGCGTGTTTAAAACGTCTTCGGGTACAGGGGTCGAAATTTAGGATGGTATCATCCACTGTTTATATACAGCAGGTGGGTGAGCTCGAAACTTTTTGCCGGGTGAAAGGATCCCCTTATGATCACAGCACAGAGTTAGTTTTAGGAACGGCACAAACGTGTACATGCTCAGGAAAAAGGTACTAAACTCGACCATTTCTTGTCGTCGTTAGGATGTACTCTAAGGCCGCCTATCGTTGATCATTTACACTCCGTTTGACATTCAAGGCATTTGGCAGACACCTTTATCCAGAGTGTCTTACGTTCACCTTATACATTTGAGCAGTTGAGGGTTAAGGGCCAAGCAGTGGCAGCTTGGCAGTACAGGGACTTGAACTCACGACCTTCCACTGGTCCAAGCAGCTTTTTGCTTTTCGCTCACCGCTAAGACATAACAAATTATTACCACAAGGTCATCATTTGAAAACATAGAACCTAGCGCATTCTGCAAGTTTCTAAATCTCAAACGTACAAAAAAAAAAAAAAAACCCAAAACGCTTCTGGCTTTGGTCATACTTTGGAGAGCATGGACTCCTTACTATGTCACAAATGAGGGCTCGTCTTATTGTTTGCGCTTTGGAAAAGTTGGCGTAAACTTCAGGGTCAGGGTCGAATCTGCGTGAAGTTTAGTTTGCAGCGCCAGGCATCAAATCCAAGAGAACGCCGGAATGAAATGTCCTAAAAGTGCTAATCGACGCCTTTTCCATGCAAATGTGTACAAAAGTAAACCCTGCGTAAAATCTTACAAGCACTTAATTAATTTTCGTCTCGCTTCTCTTGTTTTCGTCTGCCTTCGAAACGCTACGTTTTCACTTCTCATTATCAGTGTCACAGTCCACATCTCTCTAATCTCTCTATTTGATCTGGAAATTGCCGCAGGGCTTATTAAACGCTCCATTAAATACACTATAAAATACGTTGTGAGTTCCCCCCCGCTGGTGAATACTCCTGCGAACAGGAAAGGTCTGGGTTTTTTTTATTTATTTTTGAAAAAAAATTAATTCAAGTTCATATTTACCTTTTTATAAACATTATAAACATGACGACATCGGTCGGTAAAAATGTCCATTTCAGTTGCAAGTCGGAACACTACAAAATCCGGGAAAGTTCAAGGGGGCGAAAACTTACGCACAGCCAGAGATTAGACACATCGCAACGAAGTAAAAGAAAGCGGAAATCTTGCATCGGACGTCACGGGAAACGCGAACAGAATCGCTATAAAACGTTAAGGGAAAAAAGTGCGTAACTGGTTAATGTTTTGCGATCGCAGAAACGAACGCGAATTTCGAGCAAACGCCGCGAAAGGAGCTTGCCGTTTTTCGGAATTCCCGCAGATTTGGGTCACGTGACGTCACCGTGACGCCGAAGCCCTCTTCGATTCACGTGCGTCCAACACGAGTACAGCTGCTAAAAACTTGCGAATCGCTTGATTATTTATTTCTTTTTGGCCTGCATTCGGTTCTCTTTCATCTCAATTGCACCCAAGTACTTTCATTTCAGTTCATATCGGGAAGTTCTTCTCATTTGATCCCAGATCATAACTCTGATCTCAGACTCTACCCTTAAACGACTCAGCAGGAAGACTCGGGGTTGTTTTACTTCTTCCGCATCCCTAAGATGAAATGGCGAAGTGTTTGATTCACGTGGATATAGAACCTGTGACGTGTGTGTTTCATTTACGCACGTGAGAGTAGGAGGAGATGAACACGTGAAGCACGCAGCAGGACGGACGAGGTGGCGTTTTGATGGCTCACCAGGCTGAGATGGAACGATATCAGTTTCCTGAGAAGTGCCACTAAAAAATGCGTAAACTCTTGGCCTTTAGTGTGTATGTGTGAAGGCTTAGTGTGTGTGCGTGTGTGTGTGTGTGTGTGTGTGTGTGTGTGTGTGTGTGGCAAGGAGCAACAACATGACCATGGCAAAAACTCTTGATACTTGTAAGAGTGAGAAATTATTGTAGTCAGACATTCTCTCTCTCTCTCTCTCTCTCTCTCTCTCTCTCCTCACACACACACACACACACACACACACACTGTTATCATCTGGTGTGGATTGAAACTGTGTGTCTCACATCAATTTTCTGCGGTTTCACAGTCATTTCACATGACTTTTGTTTGTGTGTGTGAGTGTGAGTGTGTGTGTGTGTGTGTGTGTGTGTTTGGCTTCAGTCATCTGGGAGCATTTGACGTCGCCTCTCATGTTTTAAAGGGGTCAGGGTGTTCAGAATGTGTGTTTCTTACACACACACACACACACACACACACACACACACGTACATCTGCACCTGGACGGTACATATTTCAGATCCTTTGTTATTTTGTTAAATATAATTTACCTCAGGATCATTAGGAGTTTATATACGGATTATACACAGCTACGGAAAATACTCCTTCCTGATTGGCTGGCAGATTTCTGTTGGGTTTTTATTTTTGATTTAGATTTTTTTTATATCAGTGCGGTGTTATCCAGTTAAATAAAAATCTGGCTCTTCTCCGTACTCCGAGTGCGTCGAATATGAAATGAACATCAAATGTGACTTCACATTTCCCAGGCACAAGCCGGCTAACGACTGCGGCTAACAGTTTAGCAAGCTATCACGCAGCCATACAGTTTATTCTAACAGACAACGTGAAGGCACAGTGACCGTGGAAACAAGACAGAACAATCACGAATATCAAAACATTTCACTCGGATACGTAGATAAATTCCTGAGATAAGACTCGGTTCGACTGAAATGACACTGTGATTACACTTCGAGCGCTAACTGTTCAACCGCTGAATTCATCATCAAGAAAACCTCAAGAATAGAGCCAGATATCGCTCTCTAGGATGTTACCATAGCAACAGTCGTAGCCTAGAGACATGCATTAGATATGGATTTCTAATCTAGTTTTTTTTTTTTTTTTCCTCTCTCTCTCACTATGTTAAAATATCGTCGTTTCAGAAGCCTTGCGTATCGCGCAGAGTTCAAGAGGCCGTCAGTTCAAGACCAGGTCGTCCACCCCGTCCGTAATTACACCCTGTCGCGTGAGGATTTGTTGGCAGGAAGTGGGTGCAAGGACTTCTGGGAAATGTAGGAACGATGAGTAACCATCTCTAAATGCCGCACGCCCTGATGTGGGCTGTGCGTCTGCTAAATTAGCTCTCTGAACTAACCGCTAACAACTTCAGTGGAATGCCGATGTGGACGTGCGTTCGAGTTTGTAGTGGGCACCAATCACCCACACACACACACACACACACACACACACACACACACACAGAGAGAGAGAGAGAAACACTAGAGCATCTTTAGCACTGTGACTTCAAAACAAAGACAGTAGCTTTCCACTGACAGAACTTGTCATGTGATGGTTATATAAGAGAGAGAGAGAAAGAGAGAGAGAGAGAAAGAGTGTGTGTGTGTGTGTGTGTGTGTGTGTGTGTGTGTGTGTGTGTGTGACACACTGGCGTCATCACTGTGTCATTTCAGTATAATACAGAGAGGCAGCTTATAGATGACATAAAATTAAAATGTTTGTGTGTGTGAGCGCGTGTGCACAAAAAGGATTGTTATGATAAAACACACGTCCTGATTTGTGCGTCGTTTGTTCTAGTTGTTCTTTTTATCTCTTTGGCTCGACATGTTGTTTAGCGTAAAACACTTTAATGACAATATACAATAGTTCAGCAGTATCAGCCATGCTAGCCAGCTAGCTAAATGCAGCGCAGTGCTAACGTGCTAAAATACACCAGATGTAAACTAGATGACGGCTAGTTAGCTAGCAAAACTTTTCCTAAGATCACCTTCACAGTTCACCTTTTTAATCTTTAATCCCTCTTTCCAATACCCACAAACCCCTGTGTGTTCAGTTTCCCAATGACATTTATGCATGCTCGATGAGATGTTTTTTAATGTAATCCCCTCTCGCTCTCTTTTTCTCTCACTCTTGCTCTCTCTCCCTCTCTCTTTTTCTCTCACTCTTTCTCTCTCTCCCTCTCTCTTTTTCTCTCACTCTTTCTTTCTCTCTCTCTCTTTCTCAGTCTCGCTCTCTTTTTCTTCGTCTTTCTCACTCTTGCTCTCTCTCTCTCTCGCTCTCTCTCTTTCTCTCTCTTTTTCTCGCTCTCTCTCTCTCTCTTTGTCGCTCTCACTCTTCGGTTGAATACGCAGCAATGAATAACGGCCTCGCAAACACTCCGTGCCTCTGCAGCGCTATCTGATGGCGAAAATAGTTGTTTTTATAATCAAAATCACATCCAGGCCTCTTTTGCATGATGCTCGAATTTGGCAGGAACGGCAGGCCCTCGAGGAATATGCAAAAAAAACGGGATGAAAATAATTAGTTTTTTGCGAGGCGAGGCTTTGTGAAAGCTAGACGGATAAATTCCGTCGGATAAACTAAATCTACATAAACATTTTACAAACGTTACAAGGTGTCGTGTGTGTCAGAGACTTTTATGAAAAATTGCAAAATTGAAACTTTGCTAAGTATTAGCTCTAGCTAGCCCGCTATTAAATACGATACATAGCTAGCGATACGAAGAGCGGGTTTCATGCTAGCTTAACATAAATACCTAGCCAGTTTGTACCAGCTAGCTACGCTGAGGTGCTGTCGTTGGATTAGTTCCAAACTTACTCTTTGTAGTCTCACTTCACAAAGTCGCCGAAAAAGGATAAAAAAAAAAAAAGGAACGTGATCATGTGCTTATGTCTTGGTCTTTAAGACTGAGATTTAATCATCTACTCATTTCGCTACTCCCTGTGTTGTCTTCTGGCTTCTCAGCCACTGCTGACCTTTGACCTTGTGACCTGAAGGGTTTGGTTGAGTAACCTCAGATGGTTTATGCCCTTCAAAACAAGGCCCCAGTGAGTGTATGTCATCTGCTGGGAGTCTCCGTCATTCCCATGTCCACACTGGCCACATTTTAGCATTTTTAAAACGCTAACATGTACTTTTGTGGTCAGGCGTAGAACTCATGATTTCAGGCTCCATGACCAGAAACAGTGCAGTTTCACGAACTCGACCTGCATCGTGAACTTTTTCACCGCAAGACCATGGCTGACTTTGGTCCTCCGCCACCGGAGTGTACGCTCGACACGAACAGGGGAAGTGGGGAGGAAATATAAAAGGCCAGTGCTGAAAATATCAAACGCCAGACCGTCCCTCCCTGCCTCCTCTGGCCAGGAACACTATCGTGGGTGAGGAAGCAAATTGTCGCCTTTCCTCTAGTTTTTTGCGACAGGTCCTGACACGGACTGGACTCAGGATTCAATTTAATTTGAATCAGTTCAGACTTGACTCTGTTCAATTCAGTTCAGTTCACTTTGCACAACTTGGGACTTCACACCTGACTCGATTCAGTTCCGTTTAACTAGATCAGAATCGACTTGATTCGGTGCTGCATACTTGAATCGGATCAGAATTGATTCATTTGAGTTCCATCAACTTGATTCAGCCCAGAACCATTTCTGATTCACTTCTGTATAAGTGATTCGGTACAAAATTGTCATGGGTCAGATTTATAAACTTGGTTCAGTCCACTCTGGACTTGATTCAGTTATAGTATATAAATAAGATTCATTTCAGATGTTACTTGATTCATTTAAGAATCATCAGTTCCGAATCGATTCAGTTTACAATTGACTCCGTTCACTTCTATAAATCTGAACTAGTTTAGAATTGATTCATTTAAATTCTGCTCATCTGAATTAGTTTAGAATTGATTCTTTTCAGGTCTGTTAACCCGGCTTAGTTTTTAATCGACTCGGTTCACTTCTGTAAACCCGAACTAATTAACTTTTATATAAACTTCACTCAGAATGGGATTCACTTTATTTACTTTTATAGTTGAAACTTATTCAGCTTAGAAATGAATCAGATTCAGATCTCTGTCTTGAATCAGCTCATGTTTAAAAGTGAATCAGTTTAGCTCTATAAATTTGATTCAGCTCATAAATTAAATGTAGTGTGATGTCGGTTTGTGTCTGCACCAGATTCAGGTAGGAAGCAATATACACACAAAAAAAACAGAAGAAATCAGGATGGGGGCAAAAACCTTTTCACAGCACCGGACACTTCCCTTGTTTGTTAGCTACATTAGCGTTGCAGCTCTAGCACAAACCGAGCAAAAAAACAAACAAACTCCAGATAAATAGGGATAAATTCACACACTTAAGATCTGTAACGTGAGTTCATATGTTTCTGTAAAGCTGCTTTGAGACAATTTGAGGCAAAGACCGTCGTTAAAAGCGCTATACAAATAAAACCGAATCGAATTTAGTTCAGATGTTACTCGAATCAGGTGAATCAACTTGACACGACTCATAAATCACGTCATACAAGCTGAAGGCAAGAATCACTCTGAAAACGTTCCGAGCGGCTCTCTATTGTGTTCTGCGCTCGTTGCCAACGTGTGTGTGAGTGTGCGTATGTGTATGTGTGTATTGAAATCAGCGGTTAAGAACAGGATGTAATCTAATCCGAGCTAAGCCCCGGTTTACTCTGGCCTGTGCGTGTGGGATGAATACGGGTCACTTTAGCCGCTCGTAAGGCTGCCGGTGATGTGAAACTAAATCTCACGGACATGAATAAATCCCCGAACCTGATCCTGCGCTCTGATGATACCAGGATGCCCTTTTTTCTCTCTTTCTCTCTCACTCTTTTTCTGCTCCGCCGTTCTTTCCCAGGCGGAGCGCTCGCTCTGTGTCTCTTTGTGCAACTGACCTGGAGTTGATTCGGGCCCCGAGGGCGAGAGACGTCGATCGTGCTGCGTCTTGTGCAGTTGCTTTTGTTAGCCTTTGTCCCTGTTTTGTTTCAGACTGTCTACTTTTCTTTTCACGTATACCATCCATGGCACATGTGGTTTTTATTCACTTTTTTTCTTTTTTTTTCTTTTTTCACGCCATCGGTTAAAGTGTTGATGTGTGTGTGTGTGTGTGTGTGTGTGAGAGAGAGAGAGAGAGCGTGTGTTTGTTTGGAGTTGAAGGCTGGAGGACATTTTTACACAAAGACCGAGAGATAGAAAGAGAGAAAAAAGGACAGGATGAGGACGAGGCGTAGCATGCGCAGGCTTTTCTGTGCGTGTTTGAAAGGCAGGATCAGATAAATGTGGAGTGGAGTGTGGAAAGAGATAAAGTGGGAACAGCATAGCTGACTGACAAAGCATTACATAAAAAAAAAAAAAAAAGAGAGAGGCTACTGTTGATATCAGATCTCAGAGGAATGCAGACGGTTAGACAAACTGCTGCATGTATTTTCTTTCCATCTTTCCACGTCGTATCTTTGTTCCACCACAACCGCAAAAAAAACACAACCATTTTCCCAACTTTCTCCCAGAAACGGTCCGTTCATTCGTGTAAACTCGACTCAGATAAGAATCGAGCCGATTTAGTTTGACAAAAGTCGATTCGGTTGATTGTCGTTTGTTGTTGATGTGAGGCCTATACACAGATATGACTCGAGGATTCAAGACTCGGTTCTGACTCGCATCCGTTTTGAACCGAATCAGGTTTGTAGAACGGAATCCGTTCAGTTCAGGCTTGGTTCACGAGTTCACTCGTCACTGGATTCGGTTCTATAAACCTAAGTCGGACTTACATTTACATTTAGGTTCATTCATTTCGCAGACGCTTTTATCCAAAGCGACTTGCGAATGAGAAAATACAAGCCAACTTGACACACGATACGGGATCCGGTTCTTTAAACTCGACTCAGATCAGAACGGATTTGATTCAGTTTTATACATTTGATCCAGCTCATGAATGAACTCCTGTTGCGTTCTACGAACCCGATTGATAGTCGTGCGTAAGTGACGATGTTTACATGCCTTTATTTCAAGTTTATATGTTTATGAGCGTACAGGCATCGGAATATTCCTGTATACGTGGCTGTTATAAGTACGCCTGAGTTGCTATTCCTAAATACCCAGCCTACAGCTGAGCATCTGTTAGCACCCACGATTCCTTCTGAACTGAGCATGCGTGCGCATCTCCTTTCAGTGGATTTTCTGTATGAGGTGTTTACATGCAACAAATTTCCGATTAAAACAGGCATGTTCCATGTGTAGGAATCAGAATTCGGGGAATCAGAATATTGTATTAATCTGAATCGGGCATGTAAACGTAGTCATCGATGTGAGTCTGTTTTATAAACTGTGGTTCAGTTCACACTCAACTTGATTTGAATCAGTTCTACGAGTCTGACAACGTTCAGAATTCAGTTCTATGAGCCTGAATTAAGTAACAGCAGCAGACGCGCGGCAGTGTGAGCTTTGCGGCACTGTCGTGCGCTTGAATATCCACACACGATTTATTGTGATTTAAATAGGAGTTAAAAAATAAAACTCTGCTAATTTAATGACGCATGAAAATCTAATACTTTCTGTCCCAAATATATATGATTATGTAAATCTGGACGTGGCATGCAGTCAGACAGAAAGCTGGATTAAGATGGTATAATTATCTTTCACTTTTGTGTTCTGTTCCTGACGAGCAAGTTTCTAGCAACCAACTCAGACGGAATTAATAATCAATGTCTTGGGTAACAAATCCTCAACGTAATGATACGATAATAAATGATAGCAAAATTGTTCCTGAGTTCAGCCATTTTGAAGATCACAGACAGATAGGTGTTCTAGCCCTGAAAAGTGTCAAATTATCAATTCAGTCAAAGTCAGATTTGACCTAATGTTTTATTTATTCATTTATTTATTTACTTATTGACTTTGTACTTTCAGACTTTTATTTTTTCAGACTTTCAGACCTCGCTAAAAGTTACATACTGCTGCTTTAAACTAAACTTCTCTCATAAAAAGTCGAATAAAAGCGCCGCCTTCAGCACAAATGTTTTCCACCTTGCCGTTTCCTGTTGCAGGGTTCTACGTGGAACCATTAACCAGCTGGGTTCTCACAGGGAGAGAACCAAACAAGTGAACCATTCTAATTCCGTACATACACATATACACACAAAGGTCTCCAAGTTTACGAGAGTTACACAAAGCTAAGCGTAAACCTTTAGTCCTGACCAGTAGAGTAACACACACACACACACACATACCCCTCTTCTTCCTGATGTGGTTTGTCCTGTAATCAGTGTCCATCAGATCTAAAGGGAAGCTAGCACTAACACTGCGTACACGTACACAAGCTCTGCGATGATCGTCACACACGCCAGTTAGGACAAAACCACATATAATTAGCATTCCTGCAATACCAATAAACCTAGGTCAAAACTCAGCGATTCGAAACAGGTGTGTGTGTTTGTGTGTGTGTATGTGTGTGTGTGAGGCTAAATATGTACCTGTACTTGCTTGTTGTTGTACTTGTAACTGTCTTTATATGTGTTATTGTGCTCTGGGTGTCAATTCCACAGCAATTCTGAGGTGTTTGTGAATCAATTATTTCGAATTTATTTACTTACATTTCAATCATGAAGTCTAATAGGTGTGTCATGGTAATGAGTTGTTTGTCTTGATTTCGTTGTTTCACCATCACGTTTTGGTTTTCCTGAGTGATGGCTTTTCTGGTCGCTAGGTCTGGTTTATTTGCGTCTCATTTCGGAGGTCTGTGCTTAGAATTGACAACGCTACTTGTAATGAATGTTTTCGATCACTCAGAGCAAGACTAATCTTTCTATACATTTGTAGATTTTTTAATATATTTTTTTAAAGTTGTTTCGAGTGCTCTCCCGACTAACTAATGCTAGCTAGCGAGGTACAATCTCTATCAGTTCAAGCTAAATTCAGATTTTTATCAGTCGAGTAGCGTAGCTAGCTGTCTAGCATCCAAGCGACACTCAGTGTCTGCCAGGTCACATTACATTAGCTACCTAAATGTAAGCTAGTTAACGTAATGCAGCCAGACAGCAAACACATGTAACATCGTTTAGCTGGTTAACATTAGTTACTTAGCTCTTAATTATGGCAAAAATGGGATTTATTTTTTAATTTAGTGGTTTTTCAGGAAAATGGAAGTTTGTTCAAAAGTTGTTACCTTTTTTGGTAAATCTAATCATGTGCTAACATCATAAAGTCTAAGCAACAGTGTTCAGTTATTGGGCAATTTTTAGCTCAGCTAAACCAGTTTTCCACACAAATTGGATTTGGGAAGGTTCATGTGACAGGAACTTTGGAGCTTTTTCCTATAATGCTAATGTTTGGGGTTTTTCGGGTAGGACGGGAGCTGCCTGTACAGGAGTCGACAGAGCTTGGCACACACTGCAAAATTATCCAACAAACAAAAATAATCTAATGTTGGCAGGAGAAAAGGGGACTGGCAAGCCTGTTGAGAAAGGGTGTGAAAACAGAGGAAACATTCCACAGACCTCTGAGCAATCCCAAACATGTAGAGCACACAATATTTGTTTGGGTTTGTTGTAGAAATTGTTGGGTTGATGGGTGTTTGGCTAACAAGGGTGAAAGCCGAAAAACTTGGAAAACTTACACCGTGAGGTTTTAGTTCACTTGAAGTTCAGTAGAACTCTGAGGCCTCATTAATACAACCACATCGGATTTCATGGGTTTTCTAGAATAGTTATTAACAACATCAAATCAAAACGTGAGCTGCATTGTTTTTTTGTTTTTTTTTACCTTGTTAGTTCATGTCCCTGAATATATTAAGTACGATTCATCATCAATCAGATAAAATTCTTTCTACGTTATATTTTTCACTAATATCAAAGTACTTCTAGTAAAGTTTGTCCACTTGGCAGCCATCTTGGTGCCATTCCTGGCTGGTCATTATTCCAAATTTATTCATCTACCTCATGCTTGTTTGGGAATGCACACCATTTTGACAGTCCAGTCAAATCCAGGGCGATTAAAAAAACAAGTCCGTTTGTTTAACTCGGAAATATGTTACGATATGGAATGAAAATGAGGATTTTAGCTTGAGTTGTCAAGCCCCAGCACCTGACCAGTTCCAGACAGGGGTCATTCCTGTGTTCCCCGGTTCAATATTCTGTTCACACACATTAAGTACACTTTTCCGAAGGTTTGATGTAGTCAGGACTCATGTTCCCAGGGCCCTATTAACTTTATTACCTTTTAACTTTAAACACCAAAGACACATTTAAATGAATAGCAACATACATTAGTTTTAAATCCATCCTTGATCCCAAAGTTATGAACGTTATGAACACATTCATACAGTTCACCTCCACGCAAGAACGATAGTGAAATGAATACGCTAAACTGAAGAAATGCCGTCCTGTAGCCTATAAAACACAATAAACCGTCATAAAAAGAACAAAATGATAAGTATGAACACGTCCTTGCTCTGACTTGTGCTTTAAATCACCATGTGTTCATTATGTGCTATATAAATCTGGGGAACATAGGAACATAAATATGCTCCCCCACCTAAATGGTTAGCTAGCATGGTAATTAGCCAGTATCACTCATTATAAATGTAGTACCTAAATAACTAAGATATGTAGGATATTAGGTAGCTAATATGATTTGTTCTTATGTAACTACCTAAATAGTTAGCTAGAACGTTAGGTACCTAATAAAACTCGATAATGGCAGCCTACCTAAATAGCTAGTATATTACGTAACTAATATAACTTGAATTTGGAAGACTACCTTAATAGCTAGCATAGTAGATAGCTAATATAACTCGAATTTGGAAGACTATGTAAATAACTAGCATAGTAGGTAGCTAATATAGCTAATTACTGGCAGGCTACCTAAATAGCTAACTAGCATATTAGTTAATTAATATGATTTGTTATTAGCTAACTACCAGGTGAGCTATTTATCAGGAGACTGCCACTGCAGTATCTAAATTATTCAATTCAAACATTTCCAAACATTCCACTGGGTTCCAGAAAGTTCTCAGTGTTGAGCCGTTCTTTCCGTCTGTGGGCTGTGGGATTATAATAACTGGGCGTCGAGAGCCATTACAGTAAACCGATGACACTCTTTGAACTCGACAATGAGCCCTAGTGTGCTATCAGAGATATTTTGGAACACGACCGCAGTGATGCAGTTCCAAAACAAAAGGAATGTTGTCTGAAAGGAGCCGATTAATGCGTGTTTTCTTGTTCCTTATTTTGTTTTGTTTTTTTGGAATCCGATGAGGCATTTTGGAGTCGGAGAAGGGAGTCGTTGCAAACGCGCATGATTTCACACTTCATCACCCACACACGGCCACTGGTTTTCCATTAGAGCGCATGACCGCACGTCAAGCTGTTAGCGTGTCAGTGACAGACACTGATCTGGGGTCAGAGATGGAAAAGCAAGCTCTTTAAAAATGAAACGTGTCGAACTTTCGCACTTACCCCCGAAACGTACTCGATCTTCCGAAAAACACGTTTGTATTTAGCGCTATGAGGCTAAAGTGTCTTAAAATGAACGGAAGTCGGTCTTGACGGGGTTTTGGACACAAATAAACACAACCTCAGGACGTAGCGTTGGAATGTTATTTGATATACAACTAATGCTGCCTTCTTCTTTCGTCAGATTCCAGGTCGGAATCCTTGGAAGTACTTGTAGAGCCATAATGTCACCTAAGGGATATAACTAACCTGACATTTTGCCTTACTAGAATCCGTTACTTATCGGTGACTTTAACGAAAGAAATAAAACCATCAACGATCAAGTCCTTGTCCTCAGAAAGTCTGATGTCGATTGTTTCCAAAATAATTACGGCTCAAAATGGGGTTTTTTTTGCCCTTCATTGTCGGAAAATACTTACCACAGTTGTTATAGCACGTAAAGGCAATAACAGACAAACTTTATGCTAACATAGCTTACATCACCTAAATAACTAGCTACGATTTTTTTAGGTAGCCTCCTAAATAGCTAGATAGGAATGATAGGTAGCTAATACCATTCATTATTGGCAGACTACTTAAATAGCTAGCATTTTAGTTAGCTAACATAACTCATTATTAGGTAATTAGCTAATATCACTCATTATAAGCTTAGTACCTAAATAACTAGAATATTTATGATATTGGGTAGCTAATATGACTTGTTATTTGGTAACTACTTAAACAGCTTGCTGGAATGTTTGGTAACTAATATAACTTGATATCAGCAGACTACCTAAATAGTTAGCACAGTAGGTAGCTAACATCACTCGTTGTTGGCAGACTACTTAAATATATAGCATTGGCGTTAGCTAATATAACCAGTTATTGGATAACTACCTAAATGGCTAGCTAGCGAACTCATGGTGCTACCAGGTGGCTATGTTTATACCAGGGATGGACAAATGATAAATTTATTAGCTTGCCAACTGGGTCAGTGTATGTTGTGGTTTCTCTGGAAACCCAATTTACGTGGTTTAAAAGTGGTAGCTAGCGTAACGTAGTTAGCGTAACGTAGCTAGTTCTCCTCTATGAACTCTGTGATTGTTAACGAGTCGTTACCCAATGTTTCGGCTACGAGCTGTCATCATCTCACGTAAAGAGCCGGCTAGTGTCGTTATTTTCTCTTGGTATGACTAACTCGGGATGAGGTGACATGCCGTGCACGCTGATTAGTCCCCAGAGCAAAGATCATTCAGCCTTGTGTCGCCTTGTGTTTAGTCTGAAATGAAATGACGCAGCTTAATGATGTCATTCAAGGCAAAGCGAATACAGATGTGGGTGTGTCCTTAACGTGAGGTAGACTTCCTTTACTTTGAAGCAATTCCAGATAAACTAAAGAAGCAAATATGAGACACTGATATAACAATGTCTTCATTGATCGACTACATGTGGGCTTCCAGTTGTACTTCTAGTGTTTTTGTGAGACTGTTCCTTTAAATGGACTGATCCCAGACTTGGCTGACATCCATCAACACTTCTGCGCAATGCTGACAGGCTAGACAGCATACATAACCCTTACACACACACACACACACACACGTTTCTCAGACCTATCAGATTTCCTCAGTGTGTGCATGCAGGCTTGTTTGGTCTCTCTGGAGCACATTTGGACATTAAACGTGACTCCTGGTGGGCGTGGCCTATCTTTGTTCTGCTGTTATTTTTATATGGTTTGGCTTCTTGACCCCAACCAGCACTAAGGAAATGTAAATCACAGCGAGTGTTACTTCACGGAGGGGAGAAGAAGTGCACTTAAAGAGGGAGTCAGGAGAGTGACAGGTCCTCTACTATTGTCTCTAGTCTATTCTATCCTTTTATCTCCTCTCTATCTTTTTATCTTTATCCTCTTTTCTGCTGTCGTCATGTATCTCTTTTATCATCCCTAACTCTCCTCTCCTCACCTCTCCTGTCCTCTTTACCTGTCTGCTCAGTTCATCTCTCTTCTCCTGTCCTCTCTTCATCTGTCCTGTCCTCTCCTCTCCGTTCTTTGTCTCTCCACTCCACTCCTCATCTCTCCACTCCTCTCCTTATCTCTCATCTCTTCATCTCTCCTCTCATCTCCTCTCTTTATCTCTCTTCATCTCTCCACTCATCTCTTCATCTCTCCTCTCATCTCCTCTCTTCATCTCTCCACTCCTCTCCTCATCTCTCCACTCATCTCCTCTCTTTATCTCTCTTCTCTTCATCTCTCCACTCCTCTCCTCATCTCTCCACTCATCTCTTCATCTCTCCTCTCATCTCCTCTCTTTAACTCTCTTCTCTTCATCTCTCCACTCCTCTCCTTATCTCTCCTCTCCTCTCCTCTCCTCATCTCTCCACTCCTCTCTTCATCTCTCCACTCCTCTCCTTATCTTTCCTCTCTTCAACTCTCCTCTCCTCTCCTTATCTCTCCTCTCTTCATCTCTCCTCTCCTCTCCTTATCTCTCCTCTCTTCAACTCTCCTCATCTCTCCTCTCCTCTCCTCTCCTCTCCTCCTCTCCTTATCTCTCCTCTCTTCATCTCTCCTCTCCTCTCCTTATCTCTCCTCTCTTCAGCTCTCCTCATCTCTCCTCTCCTTATCTCTCCTCTCCTCTCCTTATCTCTCATCTCTTCAACTCTCCTCTCCTCTCCTTATCTCTCCTCTCTTCATCTCTCCTCTCCTTATCTCTCCTCTCTTCATCTCTCATCTCCTTATCTCTCCTCTCTTTATCTCTCCTCTCTTCAACTCTCCTCTTCTCTCCTTATCTCTCCTCTCTTCATCTCTCCTCTCCTTATCTCTCCTCTCTTCATCTCTCCTCTCTTCATCTCTCCTCTCCTTATCTCTCCTCTCTTCATCTCTCCTCTCCTTATCTCTCCTCTCTTCATCTCTCCTCTCTTCATCTCTCCTCTCCTTATCTCTCCTCTCTTCAACTCTCCTCTCCTTATCTCTCCTCTCTTCAACTCTCCTCTCCTCTCCTTATCTCTCCTCTCTTCAACTCTCCTCTCCTCTCCTTATCTCTCCTCTCTTCATCTCTCCTCTCCTCTCCTTATCTCTCCTCTCTTCAACTCTCCTCTCCTCTCCTTATCTCTCCTCTCTTCATCTCTCCTCTCCTTATCTCTCCCCTCCTGTCCTCTCATCTCTCCTCTCCTCTCTTAATCTCTCCCTTCTTCTTCTCTTCTCCCCTCTCCTCTCTTCATCTCTCCTCATCTCGCCTGCCCTCTCCATGCGTCATCTCTCCTCTCCTCTCTTTATCTCTGCTCTCCTTTCCTCCTCTCCTCTCTTCTCCTCTCCTTTCTTTTTCTCTCCTGTCTTGTCCTCCGCTCAGCATGTTCTCTGTTGTTTACCCTCCCGTCACAGCCGGTTTGAGTGAGTTTAGTGGTGTGTGTAGCACTAGCCTGTGATTAGCGTGCTATTTATTTAACCTCGTAACCTCCCAGAGCTCATCTCTTGCGGTGCGATGCTTTAATCACGCTTTCCAGACTCACTGAACCACAATAAAAAAAGAAAATCCCGCAGGCCTCGGAACCGTGGAGCAATCTGAAAACGAGCTTTTTGAAATCGGGCTTCTGAAGCCGTGCCTGATGGGCTCTGTGGCTCTGGCTGTAGCTGCATCTTTCTACGCTTGAATTTGAAGCATGAAATCATCACAGTGTGTGACGCGAGCCAAAACGCTTCAGGTTTCCCATTCAAAATATTAGAAACGTCAGAAAAACCAGCATAAAACATTCAAATATAACTACATATGTTTGTTTTTAAGAATTTACGAACGGTTATTCAACATACACGGCACCACACTTACTTTTAGAAAAACGGACTTGATTTTTGACTAAATTTAGAACAACATTTCTGTCAGGACTTTTTTATTTATTTATTTTTTTACCGGACAAGTTCTAAAAAATTCTCTCAAATATCCCGTCAGGTTAGCCCATGTTAGCTATGTTTGTAATTTACACCGCAAATGCTAGCTATCAGGCTAACACAGGAGCTATATGATGGAAATCCTGGGAGGATTTTTAATCATAGTCATAAAGGTTAATAATTGCACTAACATAACACTAACTTTGACAGGATTCATGAAAGGATTCTTAATCGTAAATGGTCAAAATGCTAACTACTTCAGCTAGCTAGTTAGCTAAAATAGGCTAACCTGACAGGATTTCTGAGAAGATTTTGGTTATATTCAGAAATGTTTAATAATGGCTGCTAATGCAAATTTGCTTCCTGAAATAAGCCAGAGTGTTTTGATTTTGTGAATAGATATGTAAATCAAATTCATTGATGCATACATTGTTCACTACTAATGCTAGCCAGCTAGAAATAATGAGCAAACAGATACTGCTTAACACTAGCTAACTGGCTAACATGAGGTAACTTGACAGCATTTCTTAGGAAATCTTATCTTAAGTGAAACCAAAAACAACATTTTAGGACTGGATGGTAGCTAGATAGATAGACAGATAGAGAGAGATCTATCGCTCAAATGCATAAACAGACAAACAAATAAATAAACATAAACTTGAATATATATATCCTTCTTGATTTTTCCCCCACTTTTATTTACCACTAGGTGTAGGTAAATAATTAAATTTTAATGTGAATTTTTTTTAACTATCTTTTAATATAAATATACTTCATGTATGCCCAACCTCCAACCAAGTGTAAATGTGGAAATAAATATATGCGCATTTATTTGTTTGGTTGGTTGGTTGGTCGGTTACTTGGTTAAATGTTTTTCTAATTTTCATTCATTGTGGTGTTTTTCTTTGTTGTTTTTTTTTGGGAAACTATGATCATATTGTAAGCCATTAAAGAAAAGCATATATATATCCAACACTGGCGGCTGCAGGCCTTTTTTCTACATATATATATATATATATATATATATATATATATTACACATCAAAGAAGCAGGCTTCTGGCAGCACACTTTGGCAAAATGGCCATTTTGGTCTCTCTCCATGAAAAGCGCCGCATGAACGAGAAGCGGAAGAGAGCGGGAGAGAAAGTGGGATGGAGGAGAGTCAAGAGGTGAAAACGCCAATGGGCCAGCGACCGCTTCGTGTGTTGGAGTTTTACACTGAGGCGAGACCAGCTTTTACGGTTTCTCTTTTGATGGTCAGCCTGTGTGTTTGGATAAACCCGGAGTTACGCCTTCTACAGGAAGCCCGGGTCTGTGGCTAGCGTGGTTCGCCGTGCCGCTATTCTTAGACTAGAGTAAGTGGGTATTAGCTTGAGGTAAATGTGATATGCTGCTCAAGCTGGGGTAGGAGTCCAAGAAAATGAGACAGGAACGGGGGTAATTATGTTTTTTGTTTTTTTTCCTTCGGCTTGGCTCAGGTTTTTGTCGGGGAATACCGAATTTAGAACACAAAAGTGGTCCCAAATGACGGTTCGGATTTATTAAACCTCGAAAGGATCACCGTTGTAGGAATAATCTCTTCAAACCGTGTCTTTAACTTACAGTATTGTTCACCGTCCCAACATCTATGCTTAAACAGCGTCAGTTTGTCTTCCCTCGTGTGGAAGGAACTTCCTCCAGGGACTGATGGGCTGAATGCTGGATGAGTGTGTCAAAGTTTGATGTGGTTCTGGAGTTGAGGGAATGGTTTGGCATGAGATTTCTCACATCGAAAACGGAATAATTTGTTCTACTAGCGTTGTCTCACGCTTCCCCTCTCAGCCACAGCTGCAAACACCCCATTTTTTTGTTCTTAATGACTTAACAAATGATTTGACACATATTAACGAGTTGTTTCGATAGGTGGTTTCATTATTTACAATACATTACAGCATCTGGCAGATGCACTTATCCAGAGCGACCTGCAATTATCTCATTTAAACAACTGAGCAGTTGAGGGTTAAAGCCTTGCTCAAGGGCCCAACAGTGGCATCTTGGCAGAACTCGCAACCTTTCGATCAGAAGTCCAACATCTTAACCGTTTAGCTACCACTTCCATTTTGTATGGTAGAGTACTTTACAAATGTGGCTCTAGAAGCAAAACTAGTACACCAAACATGTCTTAACTGATCAACATTTCAAACACACAAAATTAAAAAAAACTATGTCGGTTTGTTTTTTTATTCTTCTTTTCGGTGAACCATTCTTTCAAGCCACGCCTCAGTGCTATCAAAACCACAAGGATGTGTTGAGGTGAAATTGCTACAAATTGTCACATCCAGTTCAGGGGAATAAATCACGCATTTCCTGCTCTTGCTGTTTTGAAATGCCACAAACCAACCCTTTGAAAGTAGACGCGATTCGGACGATTTACCTCTGTCCCTTCGTCAGACCTTTTATCATTAGCATCTCGTGTGATGTTCTGCTTCAGATGTTCTTGACACAAACATCTTCAAGGAAGTACTGGTTTGATGTGCAAATGACATTAGAATTAGAAATGTGGTATGCGTGCTAATGATTACATAAACAGCCACTGCAAAGCCTGGATTAGCATGTAGCGCCACTTTAAAACTTTACATCCTGGCGTCGATGAGACACAATAGCTTCAGCTACTTAATATTTGCTAGCTTGCTAGTAGGTTTGCTATGAGTTTAGTTACACAGTATGATTTACAACAGTGTCTGCCAACTTGTATGTAAACTAGATTGAAATAAATACTAAAAATAAATGTACCTAGCATGCTAGGGAACTTTAATACTTAGGGGAGGCCTTTGTTTCTTGTTTATTTTGATATCGATCACATAGCTGTGAAGCTGCTCTTTTTTTTTTTTCTTTCCCTGTCTCTTACGCAGATACGACAGCATCTGGATGCTCAATGTGGAAGCAATTAGCTTCAAATCCTTGCAAACATAATAACAGGGTGATCAACTCTTCACGTTTTAGGAGAGCTCTCAGGACCCTCTTGTTTTTGACTATAAGGTCTGTGCTGGGTCTCCCTGTCTTCCTTGTCGTTCTGGGCTTCTTTTTTTTTTCCATAAGTGGTTGTGTTTTATAGCATCCCCCCCCCCCACTTCGACCTTTAATGCGGTCAGAGCTCTGTTTCCCATCAAAGTCTGTAATCCAACCACAACAAAGACGTCACATGGCGATACAAGGGATGCAATTGCTTCGTGACAGAGCGAGATGGTGGTTCTGCAACTGGAATGGAGGCCATCACCTTCTTCTCCACGGCCTTAAACTCACTCTGGCGCATGCAACTTGTGAGTTCTTGTCCCAAAACAGCAGCGCTTTGAACGATGTCGGTTTTTAACTCCCTATTCATCATGGACGGACCTTCTTATCTCGTTCCTCTTATTCCTGCTTCCCCTGGTCGCCGCAAAGTAATGGTGCCTCTCGACCACATCAAACCAAACTGCTGCTAATTACTACCCTTTCCTTGAGCCCTGCTTATTTCAGTCCAGCCAGTCTGAGAAAGCTTTTTCAGAGAGGTTAGCCACAGAAGCAAGATGGCTGAGTGGTACCAATCTCCGTACCCACACGGAGTGTTCTCAAAGTCACAGTTGTTCTTCCTCTTCTTGCCATTCCTCTTTCTTTCCGCCTTTATTCTCCTTCGTGCACAGGACTCTTAATGCGAGCGGCTCCGAAGGGCATCCTCTCCGCTCGCCTTGTGGCTTGGCCGGAGATTACAAAAAGAATATGGTAATTACTCCAGAGGACATGCGGTATGACTCATGGAGCGCTTCTGAGTCGCAGGCCTCGAAATGTTTCCCAGCTTGCATGAGGACTTTTTTGCAGAACTTTGCAGAATAATAGAGCCACCTAACAGAGCTTTACGATCCTTTACCTAGTGGTTAACGTCCGCTAACCCTGCGTTATAAGAACCGGTTGTAGCTAAATGATTTGGGTTACGTAATCATTTCCTTTAAACAAGTGCTATTTTTGGCGGCTTTTATTAGGCAACCTGATGAAACCCGAGGTCATGCGATGTGCAACCTGCAGCATACCATTGGTCTGAGGCAGTTTACTCATTTGCATAAAATCGTGAATATCTCAATTTGCCTGGTCGATTATGCCTCGGATTTGCATACCTCTTTAACAAATTATAGTTCGGCTGTTGCTCGTTAGTGTGAATCTAGGTAACGCCACGTTTCTCACCACGTCTGCGGTAATCAGCAATTTTTCAAACCAAACCATTCGACCTAATATGCCGTGCCAAGCACCGATTAATTATCAGACCAGATTTCTCAACTAAGGTAATTATAATTACAGAAAGCATGCTGCTGTCGAGTTACAACAGCGCTGGGGCTTTTAATTAAAATCTTCATCCCCAATGACCAACCCCCACCCCCCACCACGCCCCCCACCCCCCACCCCTTCTATCACAGGAAAACAGACTGTTTCTCATTTGCAAAGTTAAAATAAGGGAAATGACAGAATTTTTTTTTAAAAAAACAACAACAACAAACATCCAGACTTTCGTAGGTCAGTCGCGCTGTTCAGGTACTATTCAAATGTTCATAGTATTTACATATTCAAAGGTGAAAAATCCACATTTTAATGTTTAAGAACTCAGCACATGGAAGATGTGCGAACTTGAGCGCATTTGCAAAACACACGTAACCTGATTCACTAGCAGGGTCTAGGGAGGCTTGCGTCTTTCGAATAAGCGAAATAGCACATAGTGTGTGTATGTTTACCGGTTAAGGATGTGTATACTAGAAGGTGTGAAAAACAGGGCGGAGTCAGTGCCAGATGGATCAGTTTTGCACTTGATGTTCCTTTCTGGAACGGTAATCGCATGTGCAGATTAGTACTACTGAAAAGCAGGTATTAAATGTGCATAAATCCATTCACGCCTGTTGAAAACAAAGCGGCAGGTTCATTAGATGTTAATAAGGTAAAAGCTTTTCGGATTTATGCCTCGCTGTCACATAATGATTAGAAAGTTTCTTAAAATGACGACTTCATATTCCAGTTTTATATTCGATATTCATCACACGTTGCGACATTAAACCGAGCCTTTGAAAACGTTTCATTTACATATACCTTATTAACAACATTTTGCATGTCCTCACGTCCTTAATTGCGGATATGCTGGAGAATGCCTGTGATGGTATCCACTAAACATAACATGTGATCAATAGAAGGCAACAAATTACCAGTAGAGACCCACAGGGACTATTATAGTTTCCATTAAAATCAATACAATTCCCATGATCTCCATTTAAACCATTACACATACACACGCTGTCAGGTTTTCTATTGTTTTTTTTCATCAGGGATGTCATGTATGGTGTTAAAAAAATCGCATGGATTTCCCCTAACATTAAGCTAAATATCACTGACAATAAAAATGAGTGTGGGTAAATACACAGAAACGAGTCTAAATCATTGGCAGTTATAACTAAATGATGCTGCATTCTTTCACTTTCCTTCTTGTGTTCTTGAAAGCAGGTTTTGTTCAAAGGTGAGCACCGCACTGGCACACTCTGGGCTTTAATTATATCTCCTCAAAGGCCTTTTGACATGTCTGTGTCATCTTCATTTGTCAGTCTGCAGATTGTCAGATGAATAGGTGGAAGCTAAAAGCCGTGACTAAATAATGACTTTAATGACGGGATGAAATTTCTCGATCTGGCCACTCAAAGGGGTTGGTAGGTGTGGAACGGAAAACCACACAACCAGATAATACAGTTTTGAGTCTTTCCATGAATGGTCTGCCATTTAAGATTATTATATTTAATGAGACGGATAACATGCATTCATCTGATAAACACTTGTCAGGCATGATACTGTGAATCAAATACAGCATGATACTGTGAATCAAATACAGCAGGATACTGTGAATCAAATACAGCATGATACTGTGAATCAAATACAGCAGGATACTGTGAATCAAATACAGCATGACACTATGAATCAAATACAGCAGGATACTGTGTATCAAATACAGCATGATACTGTGAATCGAATACAGCAGGATACTGTGAATCAAATACAGCAGGATACTGTGAATCAAATACAGCATGATACTGTGAATCAAATACAGCAGGATACTGTGTATCAAATACAGCATGATACTGTGAATCAAATACAGCATGACACTATGAATCAAATACAGCAGGATACTGTGAATCAAATACAGCATGACACTATGAATCAAATACAGCAGGATACTGTGTATCAAATACAGCATGATACTATGAATCAAATACAGCAGGATACTGTGTATGGAATACAGCATGATACTGTGAATCGATACAGCAGGATACTGTGAATCAAATACAGCAGGATACTGTGAATCAAATACAGCAGGATACTGTGAATCAAATACAGCATGATACTATGAATCAAATACAGCAGGATACTGTGTATCGAATACAGCAGGATACTGTGAATCGAATACAGCAGGATACTGTGAATCAAATACAGCAGGATACTGTGAATCAAATACAGCATGACACTATGAATCAAATACAGCAGGATACTGTGTATCGAATACAGCAGGATACTGTGAATCAAATACAGCAGGATACTGTGAATCAAATACAGCAGGATACTGTGTATCAAATACAGCAATACTGTAATCAAACACAGGATACTGTGAATCAAATACAGCAGGATACTGTGAATCGAATACAGCATGGCACTATGAATCAAATACAGCAGGATACTGTGTATCGAATACAGCATGATACTGTGAATCGAATACAGCAGGATACTGTGAATCAAATACAGCAGGATACTGTGAATCAAATACAGCAGGATACTGTGAATCGAATACAGCATGGCACTATGAATCAAATACAGCAGGATACTGTGAATCAAATACAGCATGATACTGTGAATCAAATACAGCAGGATACTGTGAATCAAATACAGCAGGATACTGTGAATCGAATACAGCATGGCACTATGAATCAAATACAGCAGGATACTGTGTATCAAATACAGCATGATACTGTGAATCAAATACAGCAGGATACTGTGAATCAAATACAGCAGGATACTGTGAATCGAATACAGCATGCACTATGAATCAAATACAGCAGGATACTGTGTATCGAATACAGCATGATACTGTGAATCGAATACAGCAGGATACTGTGAATCAAATACAGCAGGATACTGTGAATCAAATACAGCAGGATACTGTGAATCGAATACAGCATGATACTATGAATCAAATACAGCAGGATACTGTGTATCAAATACAGCATGATACTATGAATCAAATACAGCATGATACTGTGAATCGAATACAGCAGGATACTGTGAATCGAATACAGCATGATACTATGAATCAAATACAGCAGGAAACTGTGAATCAAATACAGCAGTATACCGTAACACTTTCTCCACCATGTTTGACAGATGATGTGGTATGCTTTGGAACATGCGCCGTTCCTTTTCTTCTCCATACTCTTCTGTTCCCATCATTCTGGTACAATTTAATCCTGTGTCAGAACTGTTCAGGAAATTTCAGAGGTTGCCAGTTTAATCTGGGAAATCCAAAATCCAAAAACGTACGACAAGGCTAAATTCAAAAGCCAGAAGAGCGAGACACAATATGCAAGACTTGGTACACATGAGTGACACTTCACAAAGAGTCTATGGGAGTGTTTGTATGTAATGTATATGGTTTGAGTTAGAATTAACATGCCAGTGGAGTATCGTGCTAGGGTTTGTAGTCCATGGCGGCCATGTTTGTAGGCCGTGATGTGTTCTGGGAAGTGGATTCCAGCACTGGTGTGACCTGCCAAGTGTCCCATTATTACAGGAACTGGGGAAGTTAATCTTGAAAAAAATTAATAAAGACATACTCTCCACACAAATCTATTAAAGGCATTTTATATGTAATATTTGTACTGATTCTAGAGAACATGGTTATTTTTGGAAATAAAGAGGTGAAAATAGATCATTCGGGGGAAAATTTATATCTATTCAAACTGAAATATATATTTGTTTCTTAATTATCAAAATCAACCCCTCCCCCCTCGGGCATTTAAAAAAAAAAAATTTTTAATACCAAAGTGCAAATTGAATCATTTACCTTTTAATGAAAAAAAACTGCTTAAAATGGGAAAAAAACAACAACTTTTTTTAAGGCATAAGGATATCATCATCGTCACCGCACCTTTTCTTATGATTTTTCTGCCTGATTACTGAGACTCACGAACTGGAAAGGGAATTGTCTAATAATTGCGAAAGACGCCGGACGGTTTGGAAGACGCTAATGCACCACATTCCAGCTCCTTCACTCGGAGCAGAAGTCTAAATGACGTGCTTTGAAGTCTTCACATTTACAGAGTCCACTCTTTGAAGGAACAATTACCTTATTGTTTGTTTTGACTCAGAACGAGGCCTCTCATTTCTCCTCAGCTTTTGGCGAAAAGGTTACGGTTGTGCTCACAGGGTGGCCGTGCACGATCTCGTTTCGTTTCTTCTACACCACTTCATAAAGGTGTTTTTTTTTTTTTTTGGTAATTTCTCGTGGAAGATTAATAGCTGTAATCCTCATTCATCTCGCCTCACAAGAGTGCAGACACGCAGATGGACAGAAAACGTCCTAATTCAATTTCTGAATCTGAAATCTTATTTATATCTGATTCATCTGCCAGCGTCCGCTCGATGCCCTCTGCGATGACTCAGCGTCAGGCTAGCATGCTAACACAAGCGAAATAACGACGGTAACGTAGCTCGATTCATTTGCGCAAGCAGCTCAAATCTGGTTACACAAATGGAAAATTATCACAATCCCCCTCGAGGCATTTCACATAATGACATATTATTTGTACAACCGCCACCGTTTGCGATGAACGGCTAAGGCAGAAAATGAGGTTAAATGTTAATGCTCACACACTTAGAAAGCAGGTCATGCTAGGTGCAGCTTCTTCAGAGAACATGAACAGATATACCCTCACCATCCACTTTAGTAGGAACACCCTCTTCAGCCAATCATATGGCCGCAGCGCAATGCAAAAAAAACTCCCAAGAACAAGAGTCTGAGGTTATCATGGGCACAGACTCACCCAAATTGGACAGTTAAAAGACTGGAAAAAGATCTCAGATAGTCTCAGACTCCTGTTCTTGACTGACAGGGGTGGAACCCGGTGTGGTCTTCTGCTCTAAACGGACATCCACCTTATGTTTTGACGTGTTGTTTGTCCTGAGATGCTTTTCTGCTCACCACGGTCGGACAATTTGTGCTTATTTGAGTTAATATAGACTTCCTGTCAGCTCAGACCAGTCTGGTCATTCTCCTCTGAGAATCATATCTCTCTCATCAACGAGGGGTTTCTCACACACACACACCACTCTGTGTAAACTCTAGAGACTGTTGTAGCCTCTGTACTTTTTGCAGACTATAAACTGAACCATGTGCATATGACTACATGCATCATTTCTGCGTTTCATCCAAACGTTTGTCATTTGTAGTGATGATTTGCTAAAACGGGAAAATAAACACCAACATGCTAGCATACTTAGCAAGTTCAAATCTTCTAACTGATACTATACTTGTTACAGAATATGAACACGATCCGAAATATGAACATTTCGGGGCGTAATATTTTCTGGCTAGCAGAGAAAAAGCGAAGAAATTGTCACGCTACTTAGCAAAAGATCGTTAGATATTAATTGCTAACGCAGGAAATTAAACACAGTGCAAAATATCCACTTACTCGGCTAGTTAGGTCCTGCTAACTGCTAGCAGCAGTGTGAATATGAACAGCTGAAAGTATTTTTTTTTGGTAAGTAGAGCGTGTGTCTAGACAGAAAAAGAAGTAAGCATGCAGGTCATTCTTAGCACGGTTAGCAAAGAGGTCTCGCTAACTAAATTTGCCCATGTATACATACTTTTACATAATATGAGCATATTAGCATAATTTGCTAACTGCTTTTTTGAAAGGATGTTCTTAAAATGAGCAAACGTCCTACGTGAGGCTCAGCCGCTTAGCAAAAGGTCTTGCTAGGTGCTGCAGAGCAAAAATATGAATATCGAGACGTATATATTTTTCGTAATTAGGTCGCGTTTGAACAGAATGACTCGCATATGCGCTGTATATAAATGTTTTAACGTGTGTGTGTGTGTGTGTGTGTGTGTGTGTGTTGTAGAATGCTACACGGTGAACGGCGAGGACTACCGAGGTCGGCAGAACCAGACGAGTTTACACGGAGGGAAGCCGTGTCTTTTTTGGAACGAAACTTTCCAGCATCCGTACAACACGCTGAAATATCCGAACGGAGAAGGAGGACTGGGAGCTCACAACTTCTGCAGGTCAGTGTTACGTCTCCCTGCTGGAAAAAAACAAACAAACAAACAACACAATAGAAACCATCATAGAATTTGTAATGGTTTTAATGGTTGTAATGGGAGTTGTATTGGTTTTAGTGGAAACTGTAATGGTCCCTCTACTGGTAATTTGTGGAATTCCATTGGTGGCATGTTATGTCTAGTGGATACCATTAGGGGCCAATAGTGGTAATGATTTTAATGGTTAAGTGATGGTTTGTAATGGTATTTGTAGTGGAAACCATTAGAATTTCTGTGATTGTTTTCGATTGTTTGCTGTTACTGCGGCACCGTCACGCAATGTTCCGGTTCATTCTCTCCAGACTAATCGATTTATTTCTTTATTTTTATTTGATTAAATCTTGGGAAATCTCTCTCTTTCTGTCTTTCGTTCTTTTCATTCTCTCTCTCCATCTTTCTGTCTGTCTTTCGGTGTCAGTTGTTTTCGCATCAGTTTCTGTCCCCTTGTCCTCTCTCTCTCTCTCTCTTTGCCGTTCATGCCGTCTCTCTGTTTTTCTTTCACCTTCTTGTCCTCTGTCTCTCATTTATTTGATCTTTCACTCCATCCATCTGTTTTTCTCTCATCGCGTCGCTGCGTCCTAGTGTTTCTGTCTGATTTCTGTCGTTTTCTTTCGCTTCATCTTGTCTCTCTCTCTCTCTCTCTCTCTCTCTCCGACTTTCCTGTTTTTCTTGTTTTCATTCGCGCCATCTGTCTGTCTTTTCCTTTACAAGTCCTCATGTGTTTCTCTCTCACTCCTTGGCTTTTTCAGTTTTTATTGCCCTTGTTCAACATCTGTGTCTTTCACCATTCGTTCTCTCTCTTTCTCGTCCTAGTTCTTTCTCTGTATCTGTCTTGCTGTTTGTCTGTCTGTCTCTCATCCACTCTTTCTGCATATGTCTTTCAGCATTTCTCTCTCCTTTTTTGTCTCTTGGATGTATGTCTGTCTTTCTATTTGTCTCTCTGTCTCATAGTCTTTCACTCCTTCTGTCCTCTCTATTTCCCTCCAAGTCTCACTCTTTCTGTCTCGTGCTTTCTCATCTCTGGTTTTCTTTTCTTCTTTTTCTTCTTCTACTACTTCTTATTATTATTTTCTTCTTCTTTTTCTACATCTTCTTTTCTTCTTTAACTTCTTCTTCTATTTTTCTTCTTTTCTTCTTCTTCTACGTCCTCTTCTCTTTTTCCTTCTTCTTTTTCTACTTTTTCTTTTTCTTCCCTTTCTTTTCTTCTTCTTCTACATATTATTATCCTTTTCTTCTTCTTCCTCCGCTTCTTTTTTCTCTTCTTTTTCTTCTTATCTTCTCCTACTTTTTCTTATTTTCTTCTTCTGCTTATTATTATTATTATCTTCTTCCTCTTCTTTTTTTCTTCTAATTCATTCCGTCGCTATGTTTCATGCTCTCACGCTCTTTTACTCTCCCCTCTTTCTCTCACAGTCTCCTTCTTTCTCATTCCTTCTGTCTCTCATTCTTTTCTTTTTTCCCCCCATTTTTTCCCTCTAACTCATCATTTGGTTTTCCCTTTTTTTTGTCTTGTTCTTTGGCGGTATGTCTCTCTACACAGCAATCTTTCTTGATTTCTTGTCTCCCACTCTTTTTATTTGTCTCTTCCTCATGCTCTGTTTATCCCTCACTTCTGTCTATTTTCCCCTCCCTTTTTGTCTCTGTCCATATTTCTCTCTCTCTTTCTGTCTCTCTCTCTCTGAATGCTGTATTTGTGTGTGTGTGTGTGTGTGTTAGTGTGTGTATCCAGCAGACTGTATGATGTGTGAACAGAGAGAGGGATTGCAGAGTCCGACACCGAGATTAAGTGAAAAACACACAAGAAAAAAACAAAATCCAGAAAGACACACCGTTGTTGACTCCACATGCAGCCTGTACTCTGTTGTGTGTGTGTGTGTGTGTGTGTGTGTGTGTGTGTGTGTGTGTGTGTGTGTGTGTGTGTGTGTGTGTGTACTGACTCGGTGTCAAAACAAACTTTAGGAGACCTCCGGCTCCATGTGATCGCGCCAGGACCACGTGCAAAAATGCAGCGCTCTCATTTAGTTCACTCTGGGATTCTCTCTGGAAGGCTCGGTCTCACCAAGGCCACACACACACACACACACACGCACACACACAGAGGTGATGTAGGTGATGATCAGGATACAAAGTGAGAAGCTCTGTGAGAGAGTATATAAAGTGCACAGAGAGGTCAAAGTGTCCGTAGAGAAATCGCTTTAACGTCACAGCAGCACCTCTGACACTGGAGACTCCTTCCATTAACATGAAATAAACATCTTGTTTCAGAAAACTGATCGTGATCGATTTCGCTGCGGCGTTTTTCAAAAACGTGTGATGAGGGGTTTTTTTTAGTGCTTTTGAATTTTTTTCCCGTTACTGCACGGAAAACTGCTCAAATCGAGTGATGTTCGTCGGTAAACGAGACCTTTTAGCTGCACTCGTGTTCGACGCACGTGAATCAGAGAGGGCTTCGGTTGAAAGCACGTTGTGGTGACATCACGAGCTCGGCGGTAATTTTAAAAAATCCCAAGCGCCTCCGAATATCGCTGCGTTTGCTTGGCTTTTGCGTTCGTTTCCTGGCGGGAATCCTCGCGTGACTGATTACTTCGCTTTAATACTTTACAGATGCTTTACTGTGTAAAAACCGTTTCAATAATTATTCAAATGTTTGTTTGTATTGTTAACTTTTCAAAGGGTTTTTGAAGGTAAAAGCGCTTTCACTCGCGGTTTCGAAGCACCGCGCGCTCTCGACTCTCGCTCGGGCGGAGGAAAGCGCGGCCGATCGAGCGATTTCGCTTTGCTTATATGCAAACGTGCGAACGCGAGCGCCGTGAGCGAAGCGACAGGGCGAGGAAAATCCAGTAACGAGTTACAGATCGTAAATGTAAAGCGGCGATAAAGAGAAGTCTTTATCAGTCGTCCTGCTCGAGTCTGTAGAGATTACCGTGTGTTCGCCGCTCTAATAGAACTGACTCAGCTCATCCGCTCATTAACACAAGAATTAAAGCGCGGAAGCGTCTTACACGAAATACATGAACGCGTCCCCAAACGTAGTTAAGCTCAGCAGTTTCATTTGAAACCCTCGAATTCAACCCACCGTGTCGTGGTGTTATAGGAAAATATCATAAATATTATTCTATTTATTATATAAGAGGTGGGAGTGTAAATACGCTAGCGCTAGTGTTACATTTCTACTTTAGTAAACGCCTATTTCGGCTTGTCGTTAAAATGAGATAAATTGATGGTTAAAAGGATTTACAAAGCTTCATGCCGGAACAATCATTTGGCGTTGTACTAGCTGTTTTATTTAAAAACTTTACGCAGGTCGTTTGAACCCAAACAGAAGTAAAATGACTGTTTCGTTTTTACGCACAACTTTTGCGATTTCATGGGGTTTGTTTGTCCTTCTGTCTTTATGCATCCCCCAGGTGCGGGAATTTTAAAGGTTTATCATAAACCTTTAAGAGTTGGAAAGTGGCTGTTAAATTAAAAAAAAAAAAAAAAAGCTTTTTGAACGTAGTCCAGAGCGGCTGGTTCGGATACGGCGCTGAAACACGCCAGCCAGAGACACTAAGAAAGGAAAGAGAGAGAGAGAGAGAGAGAGAAGTGCAAGATTCTTAAAGCTTGTAAACCTTCTAGTGCGGTTTATTGTTTTATTTTTAGTCTCCTCGCCGAAGAATATCGCTCGGTGGAGTTTCAACACGCAGCTTTTGATAACGGTGAAACCAGGCACGCGGCAGTGATCAGGTTTTACGAAAAGCCACAAATGAAGCGTTCTGATGTCAGAAAATCACGAGGTGAAAGATGATGCCACGCCCCCTGGCCAGCGTTTAAATAAAGCGTCGTCATAGCGGAATAATATTTGAACTTTTTTTTTTTTTTTAAATAAAAGTATCATTGCCGCTAGCTTTTCCACACTACTCTTACACTGAGAGTTTTGTGATACGTCACAGTATGTCGCAGTAATGCCTTCTATTCAGTGATAAATATCGTGATGTCGTAGTTATTGTCGTATCATCCACCCCTAACCTAAAGCACATTTAAATTTTTGCGTACTCACTATACGAACCTGGTCATTTTTGACCGTAGTTCTGACAACTTGTCCTACTTTATACGTTAATCGGATATGTTAATAGCCTACACACACACACACACACACACACACAACATTGATACTAAACACTCTGAGGAATAAATAAGATTTTAAGTCACGTTAATCATCACAAACATAAATACTAAACCAAGATCTGTTTAAAACACGAAACTTGGACGCGTGCACAGAAAGCATCACCGATAGCCAATCAGAGTCTAGTATTTTCCACAGCCGTGGTCTAGACATTATGCCTACTCTATTTATTACGGTTTTATCAAGTCTTGCCCTGAGCAAAGATGATGAACATGTTTAAACACGAAACGTCCAAGGTTGATCCCATCCCATAATTCTGGCCAATCAGATCAGAGAACTGAACCGCGCTGATGTTTAATAAACATTGAACAATTACAACCTGTTGACAAGTTTGGAACGAGTCGATGACAGTTACATGACACTCTGTAAATGGTTTGTTGACTGTTTTTTTTTTTTTTTTTTGCGGTATCCAAATAATCGTAATTTTTTACACACACACACACACACACACACACACATTCAAGGTATGAACACACACTTTATTTACTCTTTCCCAACCACACCAGCTCAGATCCTGGTGTGATAAACTGCTGTCTGTTCCTTCGTGTATATAGCACTCAGTCTTGTCCCGGAGGCCGGCCTTCACCTTTTACGCCACACCTTTACACCGTTACACAACTCTCCATGTATATACGTTTGAAGTGGAGGGCAGATCCGTCGTCCCCTTTAACCCTTACAGCATTTTTACTGCTCTTACGGTTACCACACATGAAAGGATTCGAAACTCTTCACTTGCTCACTGCAGGCTCATCACACACACACACACACACACACACACACACACACACTAACTGGAGTCTGAGCTTTAGTGATCAAAGCCTGTCAGGGTCTCGGGTAGGGGACGGAGGCCTCTGTGTTGTCGTCGGTGTGTATTGTTTTTGCCCTCAGGCCGGTGATTAGAGGGAAAGAGCAGGAAGATGATCACCATCTGACCCTCACTGTACTGATATGAAGTCATGAAAAGACCTACTGAAGTGTGTGTGTGTGAACTTGTGAAGATACAATTGCACACCATGATAAGAAAAAGCTAAAATTGTCCTTATAATTAAGGATATCCTGTATGATTGATATTATAGGAAGAAAACGAGAGAAAGTGATGTTTCTGTATTATTCCAGTCCGTACGGGATTTCACAAACGTCTTATTTATTTATTTTTATTTATTTTTTTTTTTTTGTGGCGAAATCGCAATCGAATGAAATTGTTCGTCCGGTCTTTCGTACTGATGTTTGTCGGTGTCAGTAAACGAGAGCTTTTAGTAAGTGAGTAAGTAAGTAAATTATATTTCTGTAGCACATTTAAACACGGCAATGCTGGCCGAAGTGCGGAACGGAGAGTAAGAGAAGTCCAAATAGAAAACAGAATAAAGCCAAAAAAGGACAGACAATAGATAACAACGCCTGGGAGAAAAGATACGCCTCTTTTTAATAACGATCATCGAGGGTGCGAGGCGGGTGCGATCGATTCCGTAGACGAGGGGCGGAGACTGAAAACGCTTCTATCCCTCATAGTTTTTAAACGAGATCGACGGACGTACGGAAGAAAGCTTTTCCGAAGATCTTCAAAATCTTCTAGCTGAACGTGGTGTACGGTAGATCTTTCAGATCAGAAGGAGCTTTAAAGACAAACAACAGAATCTTAAACTGGATCCCAAAATGCTGAAATTGGGGTGACATGATCGTATTTCTTCGCCCTGGTCAGCAGCCTTGCAGCTGCATTCGTTTTTAGCCGTACTCGATGCATCGAAGAGCGCTTCGGCTGTCTCGGCCCAAGACTGCGGTAATTTTGAAAAATCGCACGCTCCCCCGAATGTTGCGGATTTCGCATTCATTTCTGTCGTAACCGAAATGTTTATTTACGGAAGGAGTCTCCAGTGCCGGCGCTGTGTAACACTCAGAGGTGAGGTGGACGCTCTGCGGTTTCTGTTCATTCCGTTAAATGGATCTTATTCCCTTAAAGCAGCGGTCCCCAACCTTTTCTGCGCCACGGACCGGTTTAATATCAGACGATATTTTCACGGACCGGCCTTTAAGGTGTGGCGGATAAATACAACCAAATAAAATGATACAACCAGCATAAAAACTGGGGTATTTTTAACATATAATAATAAACGTGAATCCAATGTGAAATCGCAACTCTATTAGCAGCGTCCTCGTAACATCCTCTCTCCCCCCTAACGCTCTCTGGTCTCTATGGTAAGGTTTCAACGGATCACGTGACCGAGACAAGCGTCTTGACATGCGTCAAGAGTGAGTCGTAGAAGGATGGAACGGAGAGAATCCGCTCATTTTTCAGATCCAGATCATACATAAAACGAATATAATGTAAGTTATTTATTCTTTCTGTGCGGCCCGGTACCAAATGACCTACGGACCGGTACCGGTCCGCGGACCGGGGGTTGGGGACCGCTGCCTTAAAGGATAGCAGTGCCGTGATAACGTCATCAACCATGATAATTATTTAGGAAAAAGTACCGCGAGAGAGAAATAGAACAGCACACAAACGCGGATACCATGATGTAGTGAAAGCCGCCATGTTGGTTTGGCTGATTATCATGGTGGGAGAGGATCCTGCCATTCCTCTTCCTGTGTGTGTGTGTGTGTGTGTGTGTGTGTGTGTGTTATGTTCCGTGAATGTTCAGCTTGCATGCCCCAGGGTCCGATGTGCTCGAGCAGGTGTGCATGTGGGAATACGTCATTCAAAATAGCATGCAAAGCAGCCGTCGTGCTTCACGTAGTCAAAATCAAAGTCAAATGAGACTGCGCATAAAAAGAAAAAAAAAAAAACGGCAACAACAACAAAAAAATCGACAACCCCAAAACTTACCTGTAGAAACACCAATTAAACAACAACGACAACTACGAAACGAAACAGGAAATAAAAACAGAAATGAAAAGCCAGTCTGTGGCCGGACGTTCGATTTCTTCCCAGAACGGGAAAAAAAAAAAAGCAGCGAGTGAGGAGATAAAGAGCCGTGGCCTCTCTGAGAGCTCCTCTCTGTAGCGAGGAGGAATCTGGGAAGCGGGTTTTTTTTTTGATTGGGGAAGAAAAGAGACGGAGGATTCCCCTCACAATGGCTGAAACCAGATCGCCATCGCCTCGGGCTCGAGGATCTCCCATTGTGTGCGCTGAAAGGTGCGGAGAACTCGTAATTACGCCTTTATCCTGCGAGCGCTCGGCTCCGGTTCTCTAATGGTCCGTTTTTAAACATCAGGGTTTCACTACGCGGACCAGCTCGTTTTCTCAGCTCATTTACACCCTGAGAGCTTACACCTACATCGCCACGGAAACACACAACTTTACCATGATAGTAACATGATATATATCTGTCTGTCTCTCAGTCTGTTTATCTGTCTGTCTCTCAGTCTGTCTAGCTTTCAATCTATCTATCTATTTATCTATCTGTCTGTCTGTGTGTCTGACTGTCTCTCAGTCTGTCTGTCTATCTGCCTGTCTCTCTGTCTCTGTCTGTCTATCTATGTCTGCGTTTTTTTCTGTCTATCTATCTGTCTGTCTGACTGTGGGGTTTGAATGATTGGCACCAAATGAAGATTCTTTCATTTCTAAGATGAAGTTGATGATCCCTCTCCTCTCTCTCTCTCTCTTTCTCTCTCTCAGGAACCCAGATGGAGATGTTCAGCCGTGGTGCTACATTTCAGACCAAGAAGACGGGACGTACTGGAAGTTCTGTGAGATTCCAAGCTGTCAGAGTGAGTGTGAGGGCAGAGGGAGGGGAAGAGTGCGCTGATGGAGTGATTATTAACAGAAAAATGCCTCTAATTGCCCCATCAATCACAAATAAGTTACGACACGTCAGCACACTGACTGGTGCACTGTGCTCTCCACCCAAGGCCTGTGTGTGTGTGTGTGTGTGTGTGTGTGTGTGTGTGTGTGTGTGTGTTTATGTGCATGGGCGTCACATCTACACAAAAGTATGTTCAAGCATTAGTGGGTATGTGAGTTTAAACATTTACTCCTCAGTCAACAAGACTGTGTTGGCGTGATGGTTGATGACCAGGTGTGTGTGTGTGTGTGTGTGTGTGTGTGTGTGTGTGTATGTGTGTATTATTGTGTGTGTATGTGTGTGTGTGTGTATATGTGTGTGTAGTGTGTGTATATTGTGTATGTGTGTGTGTGTGTGTGTGTGTGTGTGTGTGTGTATATGTTTGTGTGTGTGTATGTGTATGTTGTGTGTGTGTGTATGTATGTGTGTGTATGTGTATATGTATGTATATGTGTGTATATATGTGTGTGTGTATATATGTGTATTGTGTATATATGTTGTATGTGTGTGTGTGTGTGTGTGTGTGTATGTGTGTGTATTGTGTTGTTATTGTATGTGTGTGTGTATGTGTGTATGTGTGTGTATATGTGTGTGTGTGTGTATATGTATGTGTGTATGTATATATATGTGTATGTGTATATATATATGTGTATATATGTGTATTGTGTATGTATGTGTGTGTGTGTGTGTGTGTGTGTGTGTGTGTGTGTGTGTGTGTATGTGTGTGTGTGTGGCCTCTCTAATTGTCAGTCCTATGGAAGGAGGTGTGGCCTCTCTAATTGTCAGTCTCAGTGAAGGAGGTGTGGCCTCTCTACTTGTCAGTCTCAGTGAAGGAGGTGTGGCCTCTCTACTTGTCAGTCTCAGTGAAGGAGGTGTGGCCTCTCTACTTGTCAGTCTCAGTGAAGGAGGTGTGGCCTCTCTACTTGTCCTTCCAGTAAAGTAGGTGTGGCCTCTCTAGCTGTCAGTTCCAGTAAAGGAGATTAGACACCTTATTTGATAAACACACAGCTCTAAAGCCTTTGTAAATATTAATATTAATATTACGTTGATGCAGAAACGATATTAAAAATGGCAGAACCTGCTCGGAGGTAAAATCAGAATGCCATGTCGAGGACGGTGCAGTAATCTCTCTGTACCGACGCTGTAAGGCTATAAAACGCAGCTGCAGGGCTGTTTTTCCTTTTTTTTCCCCCTGCACTTATTATACAGCTTTTCGTTTTTACGAGTGCCAAGTGTGTGTGAGGTTCAATATTAATGCGACGGCTCGCTCGATGCTCTGCATCACATCATCCATTACAAAACCAAACGCGCTCCCTTTTATGATTTTACATCACGTTCCGAAAATACTTTTCACCTCGATTGACGTAGCGCGGCTCGTATTGTCCAGCTCCGTTTTAGAATAGTGTTTTCACACATTTGTAATATTTATTTAAAAAAAAAATGTTTTCAGTGTGTCCAGCTGTGACATTGTTTGAATGAGAGGGTGTGTGGGCGTTGAGTCTGTTCCAGTCTCCAGTGTCTTAACTCCAAAACACACACACACACACACACACACACACACACGTTTTCACTATACAATATGACAGCAAACTTCAATCATTTTATTTTTTATTACATTTATTTAAAATGTACTTAACAATGAGAAAATAAATGAAACAACGGGTAATGAAAACTGTTACTTTTATCAGCGAATTGTTACTTCATTTATTTTTGAAATCTTGAAATTATTTCTACTGTAGTGTTCTTAGTAATATTTCTCATTTGGAGATTAGGATCAAACAAACTGTCACGGCTATTTCTAGACATTGTACTAAGCAGAATTTCTGGCCATTATTGACATCTCTTGACATATAAATAAGCTTAATAATCTTATATTTGTTTTATATTGATATCATAGTGAGGAAAATTTGATTAGTTTTCTCTCTTTTAAAAGTTTTTTTCATTTTGAATTTGTCAAATTTGACCCATTTCAGTTATTCTATCTTTTATTTATTTACTTATTTATTATTTAATCGCCTATTAGCACATCTTCTCTCTAGGTCTACACCACTTTTAGAGCTCACATGAGTGTAAAAGCAGGTGAAAGCCGGACTCGGGTATGTTTTTAGCCGCGCGCTGCACATTTAGGCCGCGCATTGTCTCGCCTGCAGTCACCCGTGGTCCTATAGGCATGACCGAGTCTCGTCTGGTTTCCGTTAATATGTGTGTTTGTCCCAGTTTTGACTCCCCACCCCCTGCTCTTGGGCATCGCCCGTATCAAATCCACACACTCCCTGTTTTAGACAAAGTATTATGGGATGGATCTCAGATGGCTCCATACGCTACAAGTGACAGAAACGGCCGATTCGTTGGACTTCTTCTCTACTCGAAGCGAGTGTAGTTCTGCTTAAAAAAACCCCACAAAAACAACACCCAAGAACCAGAAAGCAGTCGAGTGCCCGAGACCGTGCATTCTGACCTGCAGCTGTTTTTGTTTCTGATCGAGGAAGAACCCACGGGTTCTGCTGCAAACGTTTTTGCTCTACAGTTCGTGCGTTGTTTAATCAGTTTTGTCGCCGTTAGGTTTACGTCAGGTAACTTGGCTCAGGTGTGGCATGTGAACACATTCCTTTACCACTATCGCATGAACATTTCACTCGTAAATTAACCCCTTCGATACTCTTAGATAGAAAGCACAGCTAGGTTTTGGAACGCGGAGAGTAATGGAGTAGGTAGATATGTAAAGAATAAAACATACGAGGTGCGCTGTGACAGGAAAACAATCAACAAGGTGTCGAAGAAGAGTTAGCTAAGTCCTGAAGTGTTTTATTCCTCTTACACCACGGCAACATTCCATCGATTACTATTTAAACTTTTTTTTTTATTATTATTCATTAAAAATAGCATGTTGTGTGTGTGTGTTTTTTTTTATCCATTTCTAGTTAAATTTAAGGTTGTGAAATGTCCAGGAAACCTACATACGTTATAGCAGCTATGAACAGTCGTTCCTTCGCCTTTTTAATAAGATAAATAAATAAACATTGAGCAAATTTATACTTTCCGAATAAAAAAACTTAACTTTCATCTTCATCTTCGATTGATGCAAAAAGCGCTGACGCTGGAGACTCCTTCCACGTCACCATATCAATCACACTAATTCACCACTCTTTTTTTTTTCTCCCATTTATTCACACCTTCACCGTACAAATCCATCGGAAGTCGTTACTATGGAAACCATAACGTATTAGAACGTGTGCGTCGATATAAACCTGTGATTTGGAGCTGCGCTACAGTCGGAGCCGCTGTTATAGGAAATGACTCAACACCTCGCACTCCATCTCGAAGGGTACAGTGAGAAGGAGGTCGGGGTAAATCACCTTGCTAGCCTGTTCAATTATTTACACATCAATTTAAACATGAATACTTTTCAGTTGTTTGACCTTTTAAAAAAAATATATGTATATATAATAATCAATGTATAATAAATTATAATCCATAATTGAGTTATGATTATTTATGAATGATTTAAATGTTTTGAATTTTAGTCATTGCCTTTTCAATCGATGCAGTGATCCAGAATGTGTCCGATCGTTACAGCCGTACTACCGAACTAGTACGTATTACTTATATAGAAGAACCTGCGAATTAACGCAGGTAGATGACCACATGTTTGATAGCTCGCTTTTGGATTAGTGCTGGACACCAACATGTTTGTCTGAACCGTTCCTGTTGTGTTTGGTTTCAAATCTGGGGACTACGCACACACTTATACACACACACACTATCACTCACACACACATCGGGGGGATTTTGGCAGCACGAACGGGCAACGTGAGGCTTCGTCAGGTGAAACAACAGCAGCCAGACAACAGCGAGATTACCGTCTCATTCATACACACACAAATGCACATACACACACACACACACACGCACACTCTCACCATAGAACACAAACTGACACGTACACTCTCTCTTTCAAACAAACTCTGACTCTCGTTCTCTCAAGTACACACACGTCCACACGGAAAAACACACATTTTCATTCTCAAAAAACACACACATCCGAAACACTCTCTCTCTCTCTCTCTCTCTCTCTCACACACACACTCTCTCTCTTCCTCATTATATTCAGTGAGAGGTATTTGGACAGGCAACCACAGGAGGCAGCCACACTCATTGTGTTGTAATGTAATGCCTCAGAGGGTAAACAGAGGGAGTACGCTGATGTTAAAGACACACATGTGAATGTCGGGTTGAATTAACATTCTTTTACGCAGCACATACTTTCATTAACACAGCATGAGAAAATCAGAAAAACTTGGGAATGTCATTCTAAGGTAAACATGCACCAGCATTCACCACAAAACACCAACATTCACCATCAAACACCAACATTCACCATCAAACACCAACACTCACCACCAAACACCAACATTCTCCATCAAACATCAACACTCACCATCAAACACCAACGTTCACCATCAAACACCAACATTCACCATCAAACATCAACACTCACCATCAAACACCAACATTCACCATCAAACACCAACACTCACCATCAGACACCAACATTCACTATCAAACACCAACGTTCTTCATCAGACACCAACGTTCACCATCAAACACCAACATTCACCATCAAACACCAACGTTCTTCATCATTCACCAACGTTCACCATCAAACACCAACATTCTCCATCAAACACCAAAATTCTCCATCAAACACCAACATTCACCATCAAACACCAACGTTCTTCATCAGACACCAACGGTCACCATCAAACACCAACTTTCTTCATCAAACATCAACACTCACCATCAAACACCAACGTTCACCATCAAACACCAACATCCACCATCAAACATCAACACTCACCATCAAACACCAACGTTCACCATCAAACACCAACACTCACCATCAAACACCAACATTCTTCATCAAACACCAACATTCACCATCAAACACCAACATTCACCATCAAACACCAACATTCACCATCAAACACCAACACTCACCATCAAACACCAACATTCTTCATCAAACACCAACACTCACCATCAAACACCAACGTTCACCATCAAACACCAACATCCACCATCAAACACCAACACTCACCATCAAACACCAACATTCTTCATCAAACACCAACATTCACCATCAAACACCAACACTCACCATCAGACACCAACATTCACCATCAAACACCAACGTTCTTCATCAGACACCAACGTTCACCATCAAACACCAACTTTCTTCATCAAACATCAACACTCACCATCAAACACCAACGTTCACCATCAAACACCAACATCCACCATCAAACACCAACACTCACCATCAAACACCAACATTCTTCATCAAACACCAACACTCACCATCAAACACCAATATCCACCATCAAACACCAACATTCACCATCAAACACCAACATTCACCATCAAACACCAATATCCACCATCAAACACCAACATTCACCATCAAACACCAACATTCACCATCAAACACCAACGCTCACCATCAAACACCAACATTCACCATCAAACACCAACACTCACCATCAAACACCAACATTCACCATCAAACACCAACACTCACCATCAAACACCAACATCCACCATCAAACACCAACATTCACCATCAAACACCAACGTTCACCATCAAACACCAACATTCTTCATCAAACACCAACACTCACCATCAAACACCAATATCCACCATCAAACACCAACACTCACCATCAAACACCAACGTTCACCATCAAACACCAACATTCACCATCAAACACCAACATTCACCATCAAACACCAACACTCACCATCAAACACCAACACTCACCATCAAACACCAACATTCACCATCAAACACCAACATTCACCATCAAACACCAACACTCACCATCAAACACCAACATTCACCATCAAACACCAACATTCACCATCAAACACCAACATTCACCATCAAACACCAACATCTCACCATCAAACACCAACATTCACCATCAAACACCAACATTCACCATCAAACACCAACACTCACCATCAAACACCAACACTCACCATCAAACACCAACATTCACCATCAAACACCAACATTCACCATCAAACACCAACATTCACCATCAAACACCAACACTCACCATCAAACACCAACACTCACCATCAAACACCAACATTCACCATCAAACAACAACATTCACCATCAAAACACCAATCACCATCAAACACCACTCACCATCAAACACCAACATTCACCATCAAACACCAACATTACATCAAACACCAACATTCTCCATCAAACACCAACATTCACCATCAAACACCAACATTCACCATCAAACACCAACACTCACCATCAAACACCAACATTCACCATCAAACACCAACATTCACCATCAAACACCAACATTCACCATCAAACACCAACATTCACCATCAAACACCAACATTCACCATCAAACACCAACATTCACCATCAAACACCAACATTCACCATCAAACACCAACATTCACCATCAAACACCAACATTCTCTATCAAACACCAACATTCACCATCAAACACCAACATTCACCATCAAACACCAACACTCACCATCAAACACCAACATTCACCATCAAACACAACAACCTTCAACTATCAAACACCAACATTCACCATCAAACACCAACATTCACCATCAAACACCAACATTCACCATCAAACACCAACATTCACCATCAAACACCAACATTCACCATCAAACACCAACATTCACCATCAAACACCAACACTCACCATCAAACACCAACATTCACCATACCAACACAGCACACTGTCATTAACACTAAATCACACCAACATTTATTCACCATCAAGTCCCAGCATTCATGAATCAATGAAAGATTTTATTCATGTAAAAATCAGACGTTCCTTTATGTCAGCGTGTAGCATAGAATTAGGACGAATTGATTAATGATGTATCCCTCACAGCAGCTCAGAGGTTAAACATCTGTACTAGTGTCCACAAGGTTATGAGTTCGAATCCCAGCAGGGTCACAGGTTCACCGATTTCCTGTTAACCCTCGACTCGTCAGCTTTGTGCTCAGAATGGATTTTTGCTGCCTCACTGCTGTATATCGCTTGACCTTCACAAATGTTTCCGAACAACTAAAGTAGCTTGTTAAGTTTCCGCCCACTACCTAGCCTGAAAAATGGCCGTGCCCCCGGCACAAATAAGCGGCGAGGAGAGAATCCGGTGTGGCTTCCGGTGTGTTCGATCCGGAGCAGCGGCTGCGTTCCTCACGGGCGACGCTCTTTTCACGTTCTTCATCCTCTCCTCAGAGGACGGCCGTAACTCGTAATCCTCTCCTCCGTAAAGCCGAATCCTTCTCTCTTTCCTCTCCTCTGTTGTTCTGTTGTTCCGAGTCCGAGCGCCGAACGCCCTTCTAATTATTCCGTTCGGGTTTCGCATACCTCCTCAGCCTTTAATTAAGGAGTCGTGTTGCTCCCCGAGGTGAAGCCATTCATCTCTGCAAACTCAATCATGTCGCGACACAGCCTCAGTCACTCACACGGCACATGCTTGCGGCTTTCCCCCAGCCAGAACACACACACACACACACACACACGCGCGCACGCACGTGAACACCCAGTGGAAGTTTAGGATCAGAAGTGTTTAGTAAGAAAATCTGTGACATTTTTCCTCTCGGAACTCGGCGTTCCCCGACTCAAGCTTTATCTCAACATCCTTTTAATTCACAAAACATCTCTCTCTGGTTCACATTTCAGTGTCATATCCGTTATAAATCGTAAACGGCTTAACCCCTAGCACTGGAATAAAACAAATATGGATCCGGTCAGAAGCGGTCCACTCGAACCCAGAGTCCCCAGTCTGAGCTCTTCTGGACAGAATTACAGCCGATTCATATTTCCGTGGTGTTTTATATTGCGGTAAATCCTTCTCAGAAAGAACTAATTAATGTCTCTGTGAAGCGCCGCCAGCTGTCGTAACTTTAAAAAAGCGAAACACATGTAAACTGGTGCTGGTTAGAACGTGCGCGGGGGAAAGCGCCCTCGACTGAAAGAACAACAAAATGGATTTAACCAAAGGCGACGTGCTTTCTGAAATCGGTTCATTACAGAGAAGAGCGATGGAGAACGAAGAGAAACTCGAGTGATCGAGCGAGTGATAAATGGGGGATTATTGACATGACTGAGGGAGAGGTTGGATGAGAGAGAAAGCGAGGGTTCGTGCAAAAGTGAATAATGGGGCGAAGAAGTGAGTGAGGAAAGTGAGTGTAGGAGCAAGGGAATGAGATAGAGTGTGTGTGTGTGTGTGTGTGTGTGTGTATGTGTGTGTGTGTGTGTGTGTGTGTGTGAATGGATTAGTGATTTGGTTAGTCAGAGAGTAAGCTGGTGAGTGAATGAGTGAGTGAATCATTGCGTGAGTGCATGAATCAGTGAGTTATTGAGTGAGTGAGTGAGTGAGTGAGTGAAGGAATCGGTGAGTCAAGCTGTGATTGAATCAGTGAGTGAGTGAAATATTCAGTGAGTCAGTGAGTGAGTGAAGGAATTGGCTAATCTGGCAGTGAGTGAGTCAGTGAGTGAGTGCATGAGTCAGTGAGTTAGTGAGTGAGTGAAGGAATCGGTGAGTCAAGCAGTGATTGAATCAATGAGTGAGTGAAATAATCAGTGAGTCAGTAAGTGAGTGAAGGAATTGGCGAATCTGGCAGTGAGTGAATCAGTGTCAGTAAGTGAGTGTGCAAATCAGTGAGTCAGTAAGTGAATGAAGGAATTGGTGAATCTGGCAGTGAGTGAGTCAGTGAGTGAGTGCATGAGTCAGTGAGTTAGTGAGTGAGTGAAGGAATCGGTGAGTCAAGCAGTGACTGAATCAGTGAGTGAGTGAAATAATCAGTGTGTCAGTGAGTGAGGGAAGGAATTGGCGAATCTGGCAGTGAGTGAATCAGTGAGTCAGTAAGTGAGTGTGCAAATCAGTGAGTGAAGGAATTGGCGAATCTGGCAGTCAGTGAGTCAGTAAGTGAGTGTGCAAATCAGTGAGTCAGTAAGTGAGTGAAGGAATTGTTGAATCTGGCAGTGAGTGAGTCAGTGAGTGAGTGCATGACTTAGTGAGTTAGTGAGTGAGTGAAGGAATCGGTGAGTCAAGCAGTGATTGAATCAGTAAGTGAGTGAAATAATCAGTGAGTGAGTGAAGGAATTGGTGAATCTGGCAGTGAGTGAGTCAGTGAGTGAGTGCATGAGTCAGTGAGTTAGTGAGTGAGTGAAATAATCAGTGAGTCAAGCAGTGATTGAATCAGTGAGTGAGTGAAATAATCAGTGAGTCAGTAAGTGAGTGACTGAGTCAGTAAGTGAGTGAAGGAATTGGTGAGTCAAGCAGTGATTGAATCAGTGAGTCAGTGAAATAATCAGTGAGTCTGTAAGTGAGTGACTGAGTCAGTAAGTGAGTGAAGGAATTGGTGAGTCAAGCAGTGACTGAATCAGTGAGTCAGTGAAATAATCAGTGAGTCAGTAAGTGAGTGACTGAGTCAGTAAGTGAGTGAAAGAATCAGTGAGTCAAGCAGTGAGTCAATCAGTGAGTGAGTGAGATAATCAGTGAGTCAGTCAATGAGTGAGTGACTCAGTGAGTCAGTAACAGAGTGAAGGAGTTGGTGAGTCAAGCGGTGAGTGAATCAGTGAGTCAGTCAGTGAGTGACTCAATCAGTGAGTCAGTCACTGAGGGAGTGAATCAGTCTTTGAGTCAGTGACTGAAAGAATCGGTGAATCAAACAGTGAGGGAGTGAATCAATGAGTCTGGGAATAGACGAGTCCATCAGTGAGTGAATAAGTGATCCGGTGCATCAGTGAATGAATCAGTGAGTCAGGCAGTGAATAAGTTGGTCCGTGAGTTATTGAATTATTGAGTCAGTGAGTCAGGCAGTCAGTGAGTAATTCAGTGAAGGAGTAATTGATTTAGTCAGTGAGTGACTGAATAAATGTGTGTGATTTCACTGTGATAATATTATGTACAAATCATTTTAATTGTTTTGGCAGAACACTGTGGTCTGAGCACTGCTTTTCTTTCTATTTTTGTGGGAATTACACACACACACACACACACACACACACACACACACACACGCGCACACACACACACACACACACACACACAGAAACCAGAACGACACGCACTTGGTTTTTTATCACAATATATTTTCCTTTTTTTTAATACCTTTCTCTATTTGTGTGTGTATGTGTGTGTGTGTGTGTGTGTGTGTGTGTGTGTGTGTTTTGTGCCCCGAGCTGGTGGGTGGGGTATAGTGTGAATTTGTTTTAGAAACAAGAAACACCCAGACTCCTACACAAACACACACACACACACACACACACACACACACATACACCCTTCCTCTAGTAGACGTTCTGTCTGTAATTAGGTTATGTTGTTAGTGCGCGTGGTGTTGGTGAAGACAGACACGCTACTCTGTTTTTGCCAAGCGGCTCACCGAGGGCGCCAACGTTTGATGTTGTTATTTGTGATTATATTCTCTCTCTCTCTCACACACACACGCACACACACACACACACACACACACACACACACACACACACACACACACACACACACACACACACACACACACACACACACACACGCTTTATGAGGAGCGGCAGAGTATAACTGAGTTGCTTTCTGGACCAGCTGCTTTAGTAACCGCAGTTTCTGCATCCGTCGAACGTCCCTGTCTGGTCTTATGAATGGGAAACATTTTAAAGTCCCACTTGTTTTCATCTTATGGCATTAAACAGTCTATATAAATACCAACATTGTATAATACATTAATACATTAATGACAAATGGCCTTTAAATATCTCTATATCATCTTTATCAAAGCTATATCATTATTCTTATTTATAAAGTAGAACTAATCACTCTCTCTGTCTCACTCTGTCTCTCTCTCTGTTTCACTCTGTCTCTCTCTCACTGTCTAACTCTCTCTCTCACTCTCTGTCTCTCTCACTCTCTGTCTCTCTCTCTGTTTCACTCTGTCTCTCTCTCACTGTCTAACTCTGTCTGTCTCTCTCTCTGTCTCATTCTGTCTCTCTCTCGCTGTCTAACTCTGTCTCTCTCACTCTCTGTCTCTCTCTCTGTCCCATTCTCTCTGTCTCTCTTTCTCTTTCTGTCTTTCTCACTCTCACTCTCTCTCTCTCGCTGTCTCTCTCTCTGTCTCTCTCTCGCTGTCTCTCTCTCTCTCTCTCTCTCTCTCTCTCTCTCTGTCTCACTCTGTCTCTCTCTCACTGTCTCACTCTGTCTCTCTCACTCTCTGTCCCATTCTCTCTGTCTCTGTCTCTCTTTCTTTCTGTCTTTCTCACTCTCTCTCTCGCTGTCTCTCTCTCTGTCTCTCTCTCTGTCTCTCTCTCTCTGTCTCGCTCTGTCTCTCTCTCTCTCTCTCTCTCTCTGTCTCGCCCTCTCTCAGTGCCTGGGATTCTTGGATGTTTTAAGGATAACGGCGATCCTCCTCCTCTCTCTAAGAGCTACCAGACGTCTCAGAAGCTCACCGTGCAGAGCTGCATCAGCCTGTGTCGCAACCAGAGATACAAGGTGAGCAATGCATCATGGGAAAACCTGACCGTTCCTGGGTCCCGGCCGGACAGGATCAAATTAATACAAATTTACCTCAAATGTAATCAAATTTACTTGATTCTACAACTCTGTTTACACCCGGTCTTTTGATGCAGTTCAAGTATCATGTAAATTATCACAAACGTGTAACTCGGGCTGCGTCACACCACCCTGTCTCTGATTATTTTCTTATAACAACATAACACGTAGAGTTTTAGTGCGGTTTGGCGTTTTATTTAAACACGAGGGAAGCTGCTAGAATATCGCGTTAAAGTGGACTTGTTTCTACGAGAATCCACTCTTAAGAGTGACCACTTTCTGCACAAATCCCTGTACGCTTTTAGCCAATCAGAACTCACCGTCCTGGATTTATATCAGAATAATGGTTTTATTTAGAAATGATCGCTGACGATGTTTTAACTGATGGAATAAACACAGATCTCGGAAAAGCAGTCCGATTTGTATTTTTTTTTTTTTCGGGAGTCTCTCCAGTAGCCGAGTAACACAAAGACATTATTATATTTGCCGCTCAAAGTGTGACGTCATCGTCCCCGTGTTTTCCTCAGCTTGCCGGAATGGAGGCGGGGTACGCTTGTTTCTGCGGCAGCGAGCTTGACTACCATCTCCATGGCAACGCCCCCAGTTTGGAGTGCAGTCACGGGTGCTTCGGGGACCAGCAGCAGCCGTGCGGAGGAGACGGACACGTCATCGTCTTCGACAGTGAGTTTAATCAGTCTGGCCTGAATCAAAATAACGCAGCTGCAAACCGGAACGTTTTCTTCAAGAATCACTACAAGTAACTGCACTTAGTCGACATTGCACAGCATCGGAGGAGTAAAACGGGATAAAAACATCAATGCGGAAAAATACCTGCAACATTTTAAGTCCGAATTATAAAAAAACAAAAACTTATTTTCAAGAAAAACAAACAAAACAACAAATACGGCAGTTTCAGTGTGACAGTACAGGACGTCTTATTTGCCAAAGTTAATGTTTCTAAAATTCTTTTTACTCGGTTAGAGCTTTTAATGTAGAAGGTTTAGCGACATGCTGCGTCTGTCACCGTCAGCCATGTTGGATTGGGAGGAGCAACACTTATTGGCGTAATAATTATCAGGATAATGGTGTATGTCTCATTGGAGAGGTTCGGCGTTGATTTGACTATCATTTGTTTCTTTAAACGAGCGGTGAACACCGTACGTGAAAGGGTTAAGGAAATTAAAGGCGGTTAGCATCTTTTGCCTACGAACTGAGAACGAGGAACGAACCAGGAAGCTGCCGGTTAAGTGTAATGAGCCGGTTTTGCATATTCGTTTCACAGCATTCGGATTTCAGTCTGGTTAACCGAAGATTACCGGATTGGATTACGGGTGTGGTTCAGATCTAACCAACGTAGATACAAGACTCACAAAATGATTCGCTGGTAAAGGCCGCAAGCCCGGCTGTTTGTCGTAGGCGAATTTACTTAAAAAAAATAAATACATTTAAGCAAATGCCAAAAAAATTCAGCTCTCGGCAATTCAAATGTGCCGGTGGGTACAAAAGTGTTGCAGATCATTCAGAATGAGATTTGTGATGGAAATGTGGTGAAAATCCATATTGGAATGAACCTATAACTAATAACTAGTTACGTGCTACGATCAAATTAGCTAGCGACAGACGTCACGTGTCATGTAAAGGAGGTGCTGATGGAAGCAAATGCAGGTATGGCAGTTTAATGAGACAACAACAAGTCCAAAGAATAAAGCGGAGGACAATAATCATTAACAGGAAGAGGTCAGGTGATCAGGCAAACGGCATAAACAGGACAGTGCAAGGAGCAAAGTCAAGCAAAGTCAAAATACCAGAATAAACAGACACGATAAGGCTTGATAACGACGGCGACAAGCTAACTGAGCGTATACTTCACAAAGAGTGAAGGCGTAGAAAGTCCTTTTAACCTGTGGTTGTGATTGTGCTGTGAATTGGATGCAGGAGTGCGTGATTAGAATGAAGGCGAGTGTTCTGGGAATCGCGGTCCAGGGCGGCCATGTTTGTAGGCCGCCGTGCAGAATGGGAAATGTAGTCACTGGTTCGCTGTGATATGACATCACGAGGGAAAAGCTCCTGCTGTGTCGTCATCTGTAAAACCAGATTTCATGACCATCAAGGGGAAAATTAGACACTGGAATACGTAATATTTAACTTCTCCAGTATTTTGAGTTTGGCGTGTAAATGGATTGTGCCTTTGTGTTTTTAGCCAAAGTCGGAGCATGTGGTGGAAACTACACGGCCGAATCAGCTGTAATCTACTCGCCGGACTTTCCAGATAAATACGCACCTGGCCGTGTCTGCTACTGGACCATCCAGGTAAAAAAAAAAAAACGAAAAAAAAAAACAACTGTTGAGTTTTTCATGAACATTCTATTAATGGATGTGGTCTATTCTTAACATGAACTTAAAACTATAGGAAATGTTTACGTGGAGACTTTTTCAAATCGCTGTCCTCTCCATTCTCTGCTTTTCCAGGTCCCGGGTGCGTCGGTCATCCTCTTTAACTTCACATTCTTCAACATCATGGACCAGGCGGATATGGTCGAGCTGCTGGAGGGTTATACCAATCAGGTGGTGGCGAGGTTTGACGGGCGTAACCCACCGCGGGAAATCGTTAACATCAGCGCAGACTTTGTTATCCTGTATTTCTACTCAGACAGGACGAACGAGGCCCAGGGGTTCTCCATGATCTATCAAGGTACAGATCACACTATTATGTGGAAAAGCTATATTCCATCCTGTCTTTCTTATTGTTGGAAATGTTCAGATTTTTATAACACGGTATAAGATTTTCTTTTTAATTATTATGAGGTATAATTGTAATGAATCCTCTATTGTTTATCAGAGTGAGGATTACAATCATTAAAAAAACAAAACAAAAGCGTATAGGTGGCTGGATGGATGAGTGGATGGATGGATGAGTGGATGGATGGATGGATGGATGGATGGATGGATCAATGAATGGGTGGTTGAGTGGATGGATGGATGGATGGATGAGTGGATGGATGGATGGATGGATGGATCAATGAATGGGGGATTGAATTGGATGGATGGATGAGTGGATGGATGGATGAGTGGATGGATGGATGAGTGGATGGATGGATGGGTGGTTGAGTGGATGGATGGATGAGTGGACGGATGGATGAGTGCATGGATGGATGGATGGATCAATGAATGGGTGGTTGAGTGGATGGATGGATGGATGGATGAGTGGATGGATGGATGGATGGATGGATCAATGAATGGGGGATTGAATTGGATGGATGGATGAGTGGATGGATGGATGAGTGGATGGATGGATGAGTGGATGGATGGATGGGTGGTTGAGTGGATGGATGGATGAGTGGACGGATGGATGAGTGCATGGATGGATGGATGGATCAATGAATGGGTGGTTGAGTGGATGGATGGATGAGTGGACGGATGGATGAGTGCATGGATGGATGGATCAATGAATGGGTGGGTGAGTGGATGGATGGATGAGTGGATGGATGGACTAATCGGCAGTAAAGGGGGGCATGGGTTCATGTATGGATGTAAGTTAGATCAGTTTATGGCAGCAAATGTGCTAATTTTATGATGGATGGCTGGACGGATGGAGGAATGGAAGAAAAGATATATATTTGTGGATGGATAGATGGGTGGATATATGGATGGATGTATAGATGGATGGAAGAATGGATTGGATGATGGCCTGGAGTGATGGAAGGATGGATATATGGATGGATGAATAAGAGGATAGATGGCATGGCATTGGCACCCTTGGTAAAGAAGCAAAAGGCTGTGAAAAATTGTCTTTATTGTTTGACCTTTTGATCTTTTGTTCAAATAAATTCACAAAAAGGTGGTTTTGGAGCACACAGAGAGGTAGACATATGGAAAAGTACCTCATGTCCACGGTTAAATATGGAGGTGGATCTTTAATGTTTTGGGGCTGTTTTTCTGCCAGAGGACCTGGACATTGTGTTAGGATTCAACAGATATTAAATTAACTCCTCACTGCTTCTGCCAGAAAGCTTCAAACGGATCGTGGTCGGATCTTCCAGCAGGACAGTGATCCAAAACATACATCAACATCAACACAAAAATGGTTTACTGACCACAACATCAAGGTCCTGCCATGTCCATCCCAGTCCCCTGACCTGAACCCCATAGAACACCTGTGGGGTGAACTGAAGACGAGAGTCCACCAGCGTGGACCTCGAAATGTGAAGGATCTAGAGAGGTTCTGTATGGAGGAACGGTCTCAGATCCCTCACCATGTATTCTCCAACCTCATCAGGCGTTATAGGAGAAGACTCCGAGCTGTTATCTTGGCAAAGGGAGCTAGCACAAAATATGGACGACAAAGGGCGCCACCTATATATATATTTTTTTAATTTTATTTTATTTTGGATGAACCTATGTTATCTTTTTTGTTTGATATCCATGAGAGCAGAGTATTTTTTTTTAACCAAAGATCAAAAGTTTAAACAAAAAAGACAGCCTTCTTTGCTCACATTTACCGAGGGTGCCAAGGGAATTCAGTACCTCATGTTCTGAACAAATATGGAAGAAATAGCATTCGATGTTGTTCAGTGTATGGAATGGATTAAGTATGAACGGATGGATGAATGGACAGACGGATGGATTCATGCATGAGTAAATGGATGCAGATGTTGATTTATGGACATCATTTACGGTTTGCATGTCGGAATACAAACTGTGAATGTGATCGAACACAACAGCAATTGCAGTACTTTATATTGTTTTATAACTCCAGCTCCTGAAGGGAAGGATAGATGGATGGATGGATGGATAGACAGATGGATGGACAGATGCCTACAGTATGTGGTTGGATAGATAAAGTAATGGAGGCAGAAGCTGATCGTGTATGATGCTCTGTGAGGAGACATATTTGCATGAGTCGATGCAGTCTGATGTTTTCTCTCTCCATTTCACATTTACATAAAAACAAACAGCTGCTGATGCTTCACATGAGGAATTTACCTGCGGATGGACAGATGGAGGGAAGAGAAAGAGAGAGATACCACAAATACTCAGTCAGTGCACATGAGCACATGATAAAAAATAACCCCCCCCCTGTAAAAAACGATCCTGAGAGAACTGGGGCAAACATAACAGGACAAAAAGTTCCTCCATCAACTGGACTTTTTTCTTGTTGTTGTTTTGAACCTGGAGTCCTGGGTATTAAATATTTTATTGGCACCTTGGGCCATTTCAGGAACTCCCTCCATTTCAGATATTGGACGAGTAGCGGTTTATCAATATTTAATCTGGCTTTGTTGAGGTTTATCGGGCTTCTGCATCTGAACCACAACAACCTTAATAAATGGATCACTCTCAGTATAGCTAGAACAACCGTGCCGTGATTGCTTTTTTCAGGCTTTGAATAATGAGTTTGAAAAGTTTGTAATGAGTTCAGAGCAA
>CM022773.1:3179143-3211643 GCA_012411365.1 Ameiurus melas | reverse complement strand
GGATCGTGATCCGGCAAATAATACAGCAACAAACAAAAGAGAGAGAGAGAGAGAGAGAGAGAGTATGTAAATCTGCCATCGCTACAGCCGTGCTCCAAACAAACTGCCGTTCCACGTTCCTTCTGGACCCCTGTAAACAGTTTTTCAGTATTTTTATTTTTTTTTTCATTTATTTTGGGTTTTTCATCTTTGTGTTTTTTGTGTGTGTGTGTGTGTGTGTGTGTAAGTGCCTTAAGGGTTGGAAAACTGTTTGTGTGTACAATTAATTTTTTCTTGACTTCCCACAGAGCTGTCTTTTAAAGGCACGGAGATGAAAGATACACACGTTTCCCATTACCACGAATGCAGTCGATCAGCCAAGACATGTTTGTTGCCCGAAGTTTGCTTCTTTAGTTCTCGCGCTGTAGCTACGAGGTCAACGCTAGCTTTTAGCATCGGCGCCTCGGACCGCACTTGTTTGTGTGGGTCTTTGACGCTGTGATAAACGCTTATCTGTAAAAAGGAGAGAGAGTTAAAAAAAAAAAAAGTCACACAGCTGAAAACAATCTACAGAAGGTTACATTAGTTAGTGTGGAACTGAAAAAAAACAAAACAAAACACGGGTCTTTGGTTAGCGGTCGATGCTGAGGGACGTTACACTGTCAGTTTGAGTTATACGTGGTCTTTTCTTAGTAATTTATCAACGTATCTGCGGTAAATGTCGACATTCCGGACATTTGTGTCTCGCTTTTCGACTCTCATTACACCTTTCAAAGGATTTATTGGTTTACATGCTCGCTAATTTAGATAAATGATTAGCCTCAGTCACTTGCTAGCTTCTATGATTGGTGTGCGTGTTTCCCAGTCGCCGAGCAACAGTGTCTCACAAATTGAACATATTGTATGCTCGTCTTCCCGTGACATATATTTCGGCAGCTCCAAGTTCACAAGTTGCGACGCAACGTTTACAGTTCTCCGTGTGGAGCTTCAACATTAGTGGTTGATGCTAATTAGTGTCATTTTAGTAATATCGGGTCTTTCCTTGGCAATTTTCCAAACATTTGTTGATATTCCAGACATTTTTGTCTCATTTCCAGAAAAGACTTCATGGCTTTATGCTAGCTGTGTAAATGATTACCGTGTCGTTAACTAGCTTCAGTGTTTGGCCTTGTAGCTCCAGTGCAGAACTTAAAACACGTCTTGGCTAATCGACTGCATCTGGGATAAACAGGGACATTGTATGAGTTCCATTTTCGACCAAATGTTTTCAGCTTTGTCACTTCACCGAGACGCCGCTAAGAGCCTGCGTGTGGGAGCGATGAAAAGCGCCGCATTCTTCCAAAACAATTCGCTCTTTCTTTCTCCTCCTCGTCCTCCTCCTCCTGCTCCTTCTTCTTCTGTTCCATGGGCTCTCCGACGTTACAGCGATTCTCCGCATTCTTCAGCTTTATTAGAATCGGCGCTGTTGTTCTTGTGTTAACTACAAGTGCTGCCACCCGGAGTGTCAGGGTCACGACACAAAATTCTGTCTAGTCATGTTGAGTATTCTGAATATGAGCAACAGGGTGAAAGACAGACAGCAAAACATGTCATGACTGCATCCAAAACGGCATACTACTGTATGAAATAATGTCGCAAGATGTGGTCTCTGCTATTGTGAGTTGAGGGTACTGACCTTTTTTTATGCAATGACGTTGTGCTGAACGCCATTTCGATTATTTACTTTCCTGTAAACCGAATAGTTTGGAGAGCTCAAACCCAACAGAACGCCAAAAATAGCAACATTGAGAACACGAATTCGATTATTCGCGGTATGAAGTACCTCCGCCGACAATAAAAGAGTTCGTATAGCAATTTCTAAGCATTCTGAACTTGACGTCATGGACAAAAACGAATTCCGACACGAGAACATTATAGAGATCGAAAGTTAGGGACTTTACCCAACCTCGTCGTTTTTGTACGTCATTTTGGTACTCTTATGAAATTTGTGTTGGTTTCAATTTGCATGCTAATAACGTTCGCATTGACCAGCCTGACATGTCATGAGTCGTAAGATGAGGTACGAACGCTAACCCCGCCCCTAAACCTGACATAAGCCGCCTGAATCGTTACAAATCGTCGAGTTGTTTTTGTTTTATTGTTATTCGTTATTTTGTACCACTTCCACCGCCCTTTTTGGGCAACCCTGCTAGCAACCTAGCAAAGCCACGACGTAGCTTTCCCGTTATCATGCGTGTGAAAATGTTCCAGAAAGCTATCAATAGTTCAATGCACTTAAATGTACTTAAACATAGTACTTTATATAGTACTGAGGCTGAATTTGGCCTACAGTGCATACTTAAAACCAAACCTCATAAACAACATAAAGCCCTTACGTGTATATTCATATGAATTTTAACTAATCGACCAAGAATTCAAACAATAGCAAACTAGTCGCCTTTGCCTTGGCAATGAGTAGTAGAAAAAGATTCAGGCTGTTTTATTATCGCAGTTAAACCCTGATCAACAGCAGCGAAGAATGTGTTACATCGCACTTTAGTTAACAGACACACACAGGCTGCAGATCACATTACATCTTTAATCACGTAACCCTAACCTTAACCCTAAATCCAGGCTACACCGTTAAAGACGAGCGCATGTATATCAGAGCAATAAATGCAATTTATTCAACTCAGTAATAAATCTGTGTAGGATATTACACTATTTTAAAACTAATAGACACTTAAACATGGAACTGAGTTATAAAAGTGATACGAACATTCCATTAAACCAAAAATAAACAAATAAATACTTTTCCCAACATTGTCCCGCTATATTCCACTGTAATTCAGCCACCGTTTCAGACAGGACGAGAGACAATGTGACAATGTTTCATTTCTTTCTTTCTGTTCTTTTTGTTTTTGCTTGAAATGTTCCCCAATGCACCACTCTGTGTACTGAAAATGTTCAACACGCTTACAGCGATACCTCTCTGAAAGCGCCCGATCCCGTCCGATCTCGGGTCGGGTTACTACTCGGACTGGGGAACGCTCGGTTGGGTGTGTGTGTGTGTGAACGTTCTGTTTATTTCTACCAACGTCGCATTTTTGGTTATGTTTGATATTTCATTTTGTCAGGAACTGTCTTCCAACTGAAACTGTACTGTAATTGCTTTGTCATTTTTCTAAGAGAACTAGGTGTGTGCTGATATTACACATCCCACCCGTGCTCATCAGGGAAGGGTATGCGTTTCACGGCGTAGGGTTTGCGTAATATTTTGCGAAACTCTGTGAGAAACCACGTGTTCGGGTAATACGCAAACTACGGACTAGAAATGCTGAGGAGTCGAGGTGGACACTAAAAAAAAAATTCGGGTTGTAAAACAGGTCGTTCCTGAGGAGAGGAGGTACCACGTGCCGATCTGCTATTTCCGTTTAGCTAATATTTTAGCATTTGATTTTAGCCGTCAGTGCCATGCGAGTATCCAGATATGAAGTGTATAGTGTTATATAGGGCAAAATTCGAGAATAATTTTCTATTTGGCAAAAAAAACAAAAGAATTAAGATAAATACTGTATGCGTTGCTCATATTCACAAGTGGGAGCTTTAGAAGCAATTCTGATGTCTGAAATATCCAACGTTGTGACTTGTTCCTTATCTATATCCTTTCATAATGGTGGTGGTGATCTCAGGGGTCGCTGCTAGGTACGTTTTTATTCTTCTGATTAGGCTTACCATTGTGTCGCTATTTAAATTTATTCACACTATTTAAATATTAATAAGATCCCAAAAGCTACCTAGCATTAGGTTAGTTAAGTAGCTAACATTAGCTGTGCACTTGAAAAGAACGACTTCGTAGTGAGCGTCGCTGATTTGAGTGCATGCTTCAAATTTGACCGGAATTTACGACAGATTTGATCTCAGGTTGCCCCCCAAAAATCGAATCTTTCCTCATCAGTTATCAGCACGTACCTCGAACACTCATCCACTTCCAGGACGAAACACTTAACACGACGGCGTTTAGATTTGCGCAGCACTTATTTGACGTGTCACTTTTTCAAGCGCTCAGACTCTGTGGGATTGATTTTTTTTTTTCTTTCTGTGGGATTTACTCCATCTGTGACTCATCGAGATGTTCGTTGCGGTTTTTGACCTCAAACTTTACATTTACGTTCTTTTGAGCTTCGTTTGTTCCAGTTTTTCTAAAGATAAGACCCCGTCATGTGACCGTTCCATTTGAAACGTCCCGAGGACGCGGAAAGCGTAATAGCCCAGACCATAATAGTGAATAGCGAGATGAGAAAGGGCCTTGTGTGCGACCTCAGCCTTCCAGTAAAGGACCTCGCTCTTCCTGCTCAGAGTTCCCAGACGAGCGAACGCCGCAGTCCCGGCTGTCATAATTACCGCATGAATAAATCCGAGTCATGGAGAAACTCATGCATACAAAAACTCGGGAGAGAGAGAGAGAGAGAGAGAGAGAGAGAGGAACACACACTAACAGCATCAACCCTAAAACCAGAAATGACAGCTCCAATTCATCAAGGTCACATTAACGCCGGACGATAGCGTCCTGCACCATCCTGCCTCCACACAGCTTCATCGCAACACAACACTCCCACACAACAGATCCGGAACTATCAGGGACGTTGGGGGAGGGGGGGGAGGGGGGGGTGTCATTGTCGTTCAATTGTAAATAGTGAGATTTTAATTTATACAGTAAGTTATTTTGGACTTTAAAATTGGACATAATCTATCTTTTGTATAAGTGAAGTATGTTTCTAGTTTTTATTTAATGTGTTCTGACTGCCAAATAAATATGCATGTTTCTTATAAGTGCCTGTCATCTCTGGTTGTCCTCTGTGTCCAGAATTTATTAACCAAAATGGAGAGAGAGAGAGATTTAAAATGCAAAGTACAGCGTGTCCTTCCGGAGAGAGTTTTATTGTTCGGGCAGGAATATAAAGTGCATCCATTTGTTGGGATTAGTTGCTTTTATTACATGCTCTCGGAAAAGAAATAACTACGTACTTGTACTGTAAATGACTCTGTAATTCCTGAACGATATTCTTTAAGGTGTATAAATAATAATCAAGGATGTGCAGTAAATAGCTAGTTTTCATCATTATCTCTTGGGTATTTAGGGTAAATAATGTATATTTAGGATCTGACAGCTTACAGAGTATTGCCTGAGGGAAATGTTGCTATTCCTGATGGTTTTGGTTCATGTTTATTGTCACTACATCCTTAACGTCGTCTGTATAACAGAGTTACATTATATACTAGCTAGTTAAATCATTATCGTTGGTCAGTAGATAGTTTGTGCACAGGGTCCATACTTCCTAGTTGCCTAGCAACAGTATTCAGTTTATACAATATCCAATTTACCGCATACCGTGTGTTCACCTTCCCATGTCAAAAGGACAAACGTGCCATAAGATACTATTCGGGGTGTGTGTGTGTGTGTGTGTGTGTGTTCATATTCACCAGTTCATGGGGCTGCATCCTGTTCACACACCTACCTCATGGGGACTAAAGGCATTGTGGGGACAAAAGTCATGGCTCCTACAAGGAAATGTATTGAAGCGTAATGGGGACATGGTCATTAGGACTCTGTGTGTGATGTGTCAGAACTGTGTGTGTGTGTGTGTGTGTGTGTGTGAGAGAGACTGCATGAGACTGCACTTTTATTGAAATCTCTCATATACAGATGCCTTGTATGAGACTGATGCATGCAAGGCCATGCCTCTTTTATTTAGTCAGTCTAAAAGACCACGCTTTAGTCAGTGACACACTCCTTCACTAAGACTGACAGGTACAGAGGACACACCTCCTTCACTATGCCTGACAGGTACAGAGGACACGTCTCCTTCACTTTGCCTGACAGGTGCAAAGGACACGCCTCTCTCATTATGACTGAAAGATACAGATGACACGCCTCCTTCACTAAGACTGACAGGTACAGAGGACACACCTTCACTAGGTCTGACAGGTACAAAGGACACGCCTCCTTCACTATGCCTGACAGGTGCAGGGTACACGCCTCCTTCACAGTGCCTGACAGGTGCAGAGGACACGACTCTCTCATTAAGACTGACAGGTACAGAGGACACGCCTCCTTAACTAGAACTGACAGGTACAGATGACACGCCTCCTTAACTAGGACTGACAGGTACAGAGGACATGCCTCCTTCTCTATGCCTGACAAGTATAGAGGACACGCCTCCTTAACTATGCCTGACAGGTACAGAGGACATGCCTCCTTCGCTATGCCTGACAGGTACAGAGGACATGCCTCCTTCGCTATGCCTGACAGGTACAGAGGACACGTCTCTCTCATTATGACTGAAAGATACAGATGACACGGCTCCTTATCTAGGACTGACAGGTACAGACATATAGGCCACACCTCCTTCACTGTACAGGACAGCTGTAAGACCATGCCCTCTTTTTGGGACTGACAGACATTTAGGCCACACCTCTTTCACAGTTGACAGATATATAGGCCTTGCCTTTTTAAGTGGACTGAATCAGTTTTTATACTCCTACTATAAAATGTTCAATCACCACAAGAACAATGATACAGGTTTGTGTGTGTGTGTGTGTGTGTGTGTATTTGTATGTGTGTGTGTTGTGTGTGTGTGTGTGTGTGTTTGTGTGTGTGTGTGTATTTGTATGTGTGTGTATTTGTATGTGTGTGTGTTTGTGTGTGTGTGTTTGTGTGTGTGTGTGTTTGTGTGTGTGTGTTTGTGTTTGTGTGTGTGTTTGTGTGTGTGTGTGTGTGTGTGTGTTTGTGTGTGTGTTTGTGTGTGCTTGTGTGTGTTTTTTGTGTTTGTGTGTTTGTTTGTGTGTGTGTGTTTGTGTGTGCTTGTGTGTGTGTGTTTGTGTGTGTTTGTGTGTGTGTGCATGTGTTTGTGCGTGTGTTTGTGTGTGTGTGTATTTGTGTGTGTTTGTGTGTGTTTTGTTGTGTGTGTTTGTGTGTGTGTGTATTTTGTGTGTGTGTGTGTATTTGTGTGTATTTGTGTGTGTTTTGTGTGTGTGTGTGTGTTTGTGTGTGTGTGTGTGTGTGTGTGTGTGTGTGTGTGTGTGTGTGTGTGTGTTGTGTGTGTGTTTGTGTGTGTGTGTGTTTGGGGCAGAAAGCGGATTATGAACTCATGTCTTCCTGAATGCTTGTGAAATGACTCGCAGTCACAGTGTGAATGTCTAAACAAAGAGGGTATTGATGTGTCACATGTGAGACATTTCTCTCCTCACAGCCAGTCCAGTCCATCAACTCAACAGCTCACACATGGACACACAAACACACAAACACACAGTGTAAGGTGCGTTCCACACGAACACACACACATTGTTGGGGTGCGTATGTGGTGTATGCTGAATGTGTGATGAAGTCAACACAAAACACCAAAAAAAAAAGTTAGCACGACTTGTAAAATAAAATAATCCAGTACACGTCTCCCTATGACCCCAAATTGTCTCAGTAGTGATGAGGCTAAGATGTCCACAGCATATTGTCATATTGTCTACATACATTCACTGGCCACTTTAATAGGAACACATGTACACATGCTCATTCATACAATTAACCAATCAGCCAATCAGGTGGCAGCGCATAAAATCATGCAGGGGATTGCGGAGTTCTCATGTTCTCCCCGTGCTGCGGGGGTTTCCTTCGGGTTCTCCGGTTTCCTCCCCCAGTCCAAACACATGCACGGTAGGCTGATTGGCGTGTCTAAAATGTCCGTAGTGTATGAATGGGTGTGTGAGTGTGTGTGTGATTGTACCCTGCGATGGACTGGAACCCTCGTACCCCATGCTCCCTGGGATAGACTCCAGGTTCCCCTCGTGACCCTGGATGATAAGCGGTATAGGAAATGGATAGATGGACCATTTCTGCATGTGATAAATAAAAACAGGTTGATGTTACGCGAGTCTGTCAGTTGGAATAGAAATGTCTTTAATATATGCAACAACGGCAGACATCAGGATTCAGTTGTGCTGGATGATTTCGATTTGAGAGGGTTTTAAACATTTACTAGTGATTTCTGGAGATGTAGATACAGAAGGAAGCTTTAGGAATGATGCGGACTGTCCCACAGAGTTAGGGGAGATTTTAAATGGAGTTTTTGTTTGATAATGATGAATCCTGTAGCGCCCCCTACTGATAGCAAGATTTAAGATAATTTAAGGGACCGATGTAGAGCTTTCACAGGAAAAATTTTTAAAAAAGTGAACATAACTAACTCATTGACCACAGGTTAGTTCTCTTTACTTAGCTTGAGCAAACATGCCTTATTTATTCGTTTGTTTATCTATTTCTCTCTCTCTCTCTCTCTCTCTCTCTCATATATGTATGTTTGTCTCTGCTTTTGCTATTGCATTTGTTTATTTGTTAAAATAAAAACGTGAAAATGATTCATTTTTAAAAAATAGTTTTTGTCTGCTTGTTTTATTTCTTCCATCTTTTATTCTTTCATCATAACAGGGGAAGTAGCAGGTGAAGTAGTCCGTCAGTCCAGTTATTTATTTACTTATTTACTTATTTATTTATTTATTTTAGTTTTGCGCCGGAGTTTCACACGTTTTTAAATTCTTTGTATTAACGTTTGTACAAATTGTACGAATGCAACCGGAATCTACGTACAATTTTAATTTGGAACTTTAGACCACGCCCCCTTCCTGAGTCTGATGCTGGAGGAGTAGAGCGACACCAAACTCTGTTCTGAGGAAGAAAGTGATTCAGCCTCGACTGGTTTTTAGCTTTGTAACATCTCGGACTTCTGTCCGAGTTTCTAGACGACAGTCTTTGATACCGTGTCAGAAACCACAGCAACACGTATACACTATCTGACAAAGCCGACCGAGGCGTTGTGACTGTGTGATGATTTAGATGTGCAGTCTATAATACACGCAAGCACAGTGCTCAACTGGAGGCTATAAGATTCCCTTACTTGTCAGCTACTTTAGCCTTCAGCACAAAACGTCAGACACTCTTTTAGCTGGTTACGTAGCCTACATTTGTGGTACGCGGATCTTGTTTTTTTTGTTTTTAAAGCTGGGTTAATTTAATCAGGTGTAAAACCACTGAACGTTCAGAGTATGGTTCTCATTGCTGCAGGTTCCAGTGCCATTACATCCCTCTCAGGCTGTGTTCAAAAAGCCCTTAATGAGGGAACCAAACTCAGCACCCAGGTCCAGTTTCGGTTACAGCTGAATGGCAGCGTTTGTGGTCCTGATGAGACCTGATCCTCCTGAGGAGAAGAGAATCACAGTGTGTGAAACAACACCCTTCCCTCGGGTTTAAAGTCCTTTCAGACCAAATCTGCTCCAGCTGAAGCTTTTGTCAGGCCGTAACCCGAGACTATGGGACCTCCCTGACTCGGCCGTCTCACACCGAGGGGGCCATCTTCATCTCATATTCTTCACATTACATTACACTAAAGGTTCAGGAGTGTGAGGAACTCACTGGCCTTTCAATGCTGTCTGCAGTGTGGGAAAGGAAACTTGGGGGAAAAAAAAAAGACTGTTGACTGTCTGGCATGGTAACTACAAGGGGACAAAACACACACTGAGATCAATAAGACAGGTGTTCAGATGAATATGAACGAATAGGTGAGACAGTCTTGTGTGAAAGCTAGTCCATTCAAGTTAAAACCTTTTAATGAAAAATGATTTTAGAGAAAATATAAACAACTAACATGTTTAGGTTTGTTCTGAACGTTACAATGTAGTTACAGTTGTTGTCATTTTGTTTTAGAGTACAGAATATCCAGTGCAGCTATGAAAGCGCATTATTCAATATGCGTAGTATTCCCTAAAGGATACCCTTAATGAACTTTTGTTTCCATGAACATTCGTTCTTTCAGGTTGTCGGGGTATTGTTAATGAAAGTTCCTGCAACATTTTTTTTCTTTGTATGAATGATGGCATATAGGCTGCAGATTATAATAAACAAACAAACAAACAAATATGTAATGGGTGTGTGAGTGTGTATGTGATTGTGCCCTGCGATGGATTAGGTGTACCCCGCCTTGTGCCCCATGCTCCCTGAGATAGGCTCCAGGTTCCCCGTGACCCTGAAAAGGATCAGCCGTATAGAAGACAGTGAGTTTGTGTCTAAATGAAGCATTCTACTAATATGAAAACACTCACACACACACACACACACACACACACACACACACACACACACACACATATATATATATATATATATATATATATATATATATATATATATATATATATATATATATATATATATATATATATATATATAATGTTTTCATATTGTTATCTGATAAATATCTGATATATTGATATATTCATATCTGTATTCACCTCTATCAGTATAACCCAGACCCCATTGTGTTCACTACATAGTTACACTATTATGGGTGCTTCATCATTATGTAGTCTATAAATACCGTTCACAGTGTGTGTGCATGTAATTCTAAAATCCCACAATGCAGTGCGACGGTTTGTTGTCCAAACAGCACAACCTAGGACATGTCCTAAATGCACATTGCCATATGTAGGAAATAGAGAACGGGACATACTGTAAGGACACAGCTCATAGACGTGACCAAAATGTAAAATTATATAGTAAACTATATATTATTGGATTTCTTTAAGGATATGCATTAGGGTTTTTTTGAGGGGGGTTTGGTCTTATTAAAGATGCAAGTCGAGATTACATGAACGGTTTTCAGACACTATAACGTCTAGTTCGTTTCCTGATTAACAAATGACGTGCATATTTTGAATTATTTCTTAGAAAGCAGTGGAAAAAGAAAACCTGTCTAAAGAAAATGTATGCACGTTCAAGTTGAGTAAGACTGACATGTGAACTGAATAGTCACGAGTAGGCTAGTTATCTGTGTTCATTACTCAAATCTGAAATCTTAGCCAAGCTATTTATACATACAGAGCAACTCTGTAAAGTATATTTCTGCTTGTTTACCTTCATTAATGACTTAAACATTTTTTTTTTGTATTTCACAAAAAAATGATTATTAAGGAAGATTACAGACATGAAATAAGTGCTAGATTGTTATCGATTGATTGAATTTATTGTACATACATTATAATATATAGGACATTTTGATTCCTTCTGTAATATAAAGTTTGTTTTGTTTCTCGTATTAATGACCCGAGTGTGCTAATCTTTCTGTGAACTACACACGACAGTCGTCGCGTACTGATGACAGGCGTTCCAGCGCGGAGCGACTGTCGCGCGTTTATGACGTAGCACTGGCTCCTTCAGAGCAAGATGGCGGCGTCCTTTAGAGTTCTCACGCGAACACTTCATTGCCCTGCTCAAAATGTCAAGTCTGTGTGTAGAACCCGAGTCAGAAGTTCACTTTATTCGGCAGAAGTGTCGATATGTCGACGTTACGCCGGAGTTTCGGAAGGAAAAAACGTCGATTTTGGTTTCGAGACGGTGACAGAGGAGGAGAAAGCAGAAAGAGGTGAGAGGCAATAAACACAGAGAGAGAGAGACAGTGAGAGAGTGGGAGAAAGAGAAAGACAGTTAGAGAGAGAGAGACAGAGAGAGAGAGAGAGAGTGAGTGAGTGAGTGAGAGAGAGACAGTGAGTGTGAGAGAGAGACAGTGAGTGAGTGAGTGAGTGAGTGAGAGAGAGACAGTGAGTGGGAGGGAGAGAGACAGTGAGTGAGTGAGAGAGACAGTGAGTGAGTGAGAGAGAGACAGTGAGTGAGTGAGAGAGACAGTGAGTGAGTGAGCAGTGAGTGAGTGGGAAGATTGAGTGAATAGATGAGAAGCAGTGAGTGAGTGAGAGAGACAGTGGTAGCAGTGAGGAGGGCAGAGAGAGACAGTGAGTGGGAGAGAGGAGTGAGAGAGAGGGTGAGTGGAGACAGTGAGTGAGAGAGACAGTGAGTGAGAGAGAGACGAGTGATGAGAGAGACGTGAGCAGGAGATGAGAGGAGAGAGACAGTGAGAGAGAGAGACAGTGAGGAGAGAGATACAGTGAGTGAGCAGATGGATGAGAGAGAGACAGTATGAGAGAGAGAGACAGTGGGGAGTGAGAGAGAGAGAGAGAGAGAGAGGGAGGAGAGAGAGAGAGTGAGGAGAGAGAGAGACAGTGAGTGAGTTGGAGAGAGACAGTGAGAGAGACAGTCAGTGAGTGAGTAGGAAAGAGAGACAGTGAAAGAGACAGTGAGTGAGTGGGGAGAGACAGTGAGTGGGGTTGGAGAGACTTTACAAACAGTTGGAGAGAGAGCTGAGAGAGAGAGACAGTGAGTGAGTTGGAGAGAGACAGTGAGTGAGAGGGGAGAGAGAGACAGTGAGTGAGTGAGAGGAGGAGTGAGAGAGACAGTGAGTGAGTGGGAGAGACAGGAGGAGTGGGAGAGAGACAGTGAGAGACATGAGTGAGTGGGAGAGAGAGACAGTGAGAGACAGTGAGTGAGTGGAAGAGAGAGACAGTTGAGTGGGAGGAGAGTGAGTGAGGAGAGAGAGAGACAGTTAGTGAGTGAGAGAGAGAGAGGTGAGTGAGAGAGAGAGTAGTGAGTCAGTGAGAGAGACAGTGAGTGGGAGAGAGGCAGTGAGTGAGTGGAGAGAGAGACAGTGAGTGAGTGAGAGAGACAGTGAGGAGTGAGAGAGACAGAGTGAGTGAGGTGAGAGAGAGAGAGACAGTGAGTGAGTGGGGAGAGAGTGAGTGAGTGAGAGAGAGACAGTGAGTGAGTGGAGAGACAGTTAGTGAGTGGGAGAGAGAGACAGTTAGTGAGTGGGAGAGAGAGAGAGAGACCGCATGAGTGGGGAGAGAGACAGTGAGAGACAGTGGGTGAGTGGGAGACAGTGAGTGATGGGAGAGACAGTGAGTGAGGAGAGACAGTGAGTGGGTGAGAGAGAGACAGTGGGGAGAGAGAGAGACAGTGAGTGAGTGAGAGAGACAGTGAGGAGTGAGTGAGAGAGAGAGAGAGAGAGACAGGAGGAGTGGAGAGTGAGTGAGATGAGAGACAGTGAGAGACAGTGAGGTGAGTGGAGAGAGACAGTTAGGAGTGGGAGAGAGAGACAGTGAGAGAGACAGTGTGGAGTGGGAGAGAGAGACAGAGAGAGAGCGTGCGGAGTGAGAGACAGTGAGAGACATGGGTGAGTGGGAGAGACAGTGATGAGTGGAGAGAGACAGTGAGTGAGTGGGAGAGAGACAGTGAGGGTGAGAGAGAGATAGTGAGTGAGAGAGAGAGACAGTGAGAGAGAGAGACAGTGAGTGATAGAGAGAGAGTGGAGGAGGAGTGAGAGAGACAGGAGAGTGGACAGGAGTGAGTGGAGAGAGAGACAGTGAGGAGAAAAGAGGAGTGAGTGGGAGAGAGAGAAAGGAGAGACAGTGAGTGAGAGAGAGACGAGTGAGAAGAGAAAGAAGAAAAAGAGACACAGGAGTGAGAGAGACAGTGAGACAGTGGGTGAGGGGAGAGAGACAGTGAGGAGTGGGAGAGAGACAGTGAGAGAGACAGTGAGTGAGAGTGAGAGACAGTGAGTGGAGGAGAGAGGTGGGAGGAGTGAGGAGAGAGAGAGACAGTGAGTGAGTGGGAGAGAGAGACAGTGAGTGAGTGGGAGAGAGACAGTTAGTGAGTGGAGAGAGAGGACAGAGAGAGAGACAGGGGAGGAGTGGGAGAGACAGAGAGAGACCGTGCGTGAGTGGGAGAGAGAGACAGTGAGGAGAGACAGGGTGAGTGGGAGAGAGTGAGTGAGTGGGAGAGAGACAGGAGTGAGTGAGTGAGAGGAGAGAGACAGGAGGAGTGAGAGAGAGAGAGTGAGTGAGTGAGGAGTGAGAGAGAGAGAGACAGTGAGTGAGTGGGGAGAGAGTGAGGAGTGAGAGAGGACAGGGGAGAGACAGGAGGAGGGAGAGAGACAGTAGTGAGTGGGAGAGAGAGACAGTGAGAGAGAGACAGTGAGGAGGAGAGAGGAGGAGTGAGAGACAGGAGAGACAGTGAGGAGTGGAGAGAGACAGTGAGTGAGTGGGAGAGACAGAGACAGTGGGTGAGTGGGACAGTGAGTGAGTGGGAGAGAGACAGTGAGTGAGTGAGAGAGAGAGACAGTGAGGAGTGAGAGAGAGAGACAGGTGAGAGAGAGAGACAGTGAGAGGGGAGAGAGAGACAGTGAGAGACAGGAGTGAGTGAGAGAGAGTGGAGTGAGAGAGAGACAGTGAGACAGTGAGGTGAGTGGGAGAGAAGGAGAGAGACCGTGCGTGAGTGGAGAGAGACAGTGAGAGAGACAGTGGGTGAGGAGACAGTGAGTGAGTGAGAGAGAGACAGTGAGGAGTGGGAGAGAGACAGTGAGAGAGAGACAGTGAGGAGTGAGAGACAGTGAGTGGAGGAGAGAGGCGAGTGGAGAGAGAGAGAGACAGTGAGTGAGAGAGAGACAGTGAGGAGAGGAGAGAGACAGGAGTGAGTGAGAGACAGGAGGAGTGAGAGACAGTTGAGGAGAGGAGAGAGAGAGAGAGAGAGAGAGAGAGAGACAGTGAGGAGTGGGAGAGAGTGAGGAGAGAGACAGTGAGAGAGACAGAGTGGGAGAGAGAGTGAGAGAGAGACAGTGAGAGAGACAGTGAGTGAGTGGGAGAGAGAGACAGAGAGACCGTGCGTGAGTGGGAGAGAGACAGTGAGAGAGACAGTGGGTGAGTGGGAGAGACAGTGAGTGTGTGGGAGAGAGACAGTGAGTGAGTGGGGAGACAGTGAGTGAGAGAGAGAGAGAGAGACAGTGAGTGAGTGAGAGAGAGACAGGAGAGAGAGAGACAGTGAGAGGGAGAGAGAGACAGTGAGAGAGACAGTGAGTGAGTGGGAGAGACAGTTAGTGAGTGGGAGAGAGAGCAGAGAGACAGTGAGTGAGTGGGAGAGAGAGACGGAGAGACCGTGCGTGGAGTGGGAGAGACAGTGAGAGAGAGAGGGGTGAGTGGGAGAGACAGTGAGTGAGTGGGAGAGAGAGAGGAGTGAGAGAGACAGTGAGAGAGAGAGACAGTGAGTGAGTGAGAGACAGTGAGTGAGTGAGAGAGACAGTGAGGAGTGAGTGAGAGAGAGAGAGAGAGAGAGAGAGAGAGAGAGAGAGGTGGTGGGGAGAGAGGAGTGAGTGAGAGAGACAGTGAGAGAGACAGTGAGTGGTGGGAGAGAGACAGTTAGTGAGTGGGAGAGAGAGACAGTGAGAGAGACGGAGTGAGTGGAGAGAGAGACAGAGAGACCGAGCGTGAGTGGGAGAGAGACAGTGAGAGACAGTAGGTGTGTGGGAGAGACAGTGAGTGGAGAGAGACAGTGAGTGAGTGGGAGAGAGACAGTGAGTGAGTGGGAGAGAGACAGTGAGTGGGTGAGAGAGAAGGAGGGAGAGAGAGACAGTGAGTGAGAGAGAGAGACGTGAGTGAGTGAGAGACGAGTGAGTGAGAGAGAGAGAGAGAGAGAGAGAGAGAGAGAGAGAGACAGTGAGGAGGAGTGAGAGAGACAGTGAGAGAGACAGTGAGTGAGTGGGAGAGACAGTTAGTGAGTGGGAGAGAGAGCAGAGAGAGACAGTGAGTGAGTGGGAGAGAGAGACAGAGAGAGACCGTGCGTGAGTGGGAGAGACAGTGAGAGACAGTGGGTGAGTGGGGAGACAGTGAGTGAGTGGGAGAGACAGTGAGTGAGTGGGAGAGACAGTGAGTGGGTGAGAGAGAGATAGTGAGTGAGAGAGAGAGACAGTGAGAGAGAGAGACAGTGAGTGAGAGAGAGACAGTGAGTGAGTGAGAGAGACAGGGAGAGAGTGAGACAGTGAGTGAGTGAGAGAGAGACAGTGAGTGAGAGAGAGAGACAGTGAGTGAGTGAGAGAGAGAGAAAGGGAGAGAGAGACAGTGAGTGAGAGAGAGAGACAGTGAGTGAGTGAGAGAGAGAGACAGGGAGAGAGAGAGTGAGAGGGAGAGAGAGACAGTGAGAGAGACAGTGAGTGAGTGGGAGAGAGACAGTTAGTGAGTGGGAGAGAGAGACAGTGAGAGAGACAGTGAGTGAGTGGGAGAGAGAGACAGAGAGAGACCGTGAGTGGGAGAGAGACAGTGAGAGAGACAGTGGGTGAGTGGGAGAGACAGGGGAGTGAGTGGGAGAGAGACAGTGAGTGAGTGGGAGAGAGACAGTGAGTGGGTGAGAGCAGTGAGAGAGAGAGAGTGAGTGAGTGAGAGAGACAGGGAGAGAGTGAGTTGGAGAGAGAGACAGTGAGTGAGTGGGAGAGAGACAGCAGTGATGGGAGAGAGACAGTGAGTGAGAGAGAGAGAGTGAGAGAGACTGAGTGAGTGGGAGAGAGAGACAGTGAGTGAGTGGGAGAGAGACAGTGAGTGAGTGGGAGAGAGAGACAGTGAGAGAGACCATGAGTGAGTGGGAGAGAGAGAGACAGTGAGTGAGTGAGTGAGTGAGAGAGAGAGACAGTGAGTGAGTGAGAGAGAGACAGTGAGAGAGACAGTGAGTGAGTGCAAGAGAGAGACAGTGAGTGAGTGAGAGAGAGAGACAGTGAGTGAGAGAGAGATAGAGACAGTGAATGAGAGAGAGAGAGAGACAGTGAGTGAGAGAGAGAGAGAGACAGTGAGTGAGAGAGAGACATACACACACTAAAATGTGCAGGACAGGGTCTTCTCCAAGAGGACCAGGGCTGGGGAAACTACTCTAACTTCCACCTTGCAGTGATGTACTGTATGTTGAGGGTTTGAGCAGGCAGCACTGCCACTAGAAGTTGTGATGTAAATCAGATAAGAGCTAAAACGTTGTGTGTTTCCAGTGTTTACAGAGTTCTGTTCTGAGTCGTGAGTAAATGGGGCCATCTACAGGCGCGAACATGTCACTGCTTTCAGTATTCTCCACTCGCTTTATTCTTCGTTCATTACCTGTCAGTGTATTTTTATTTTCCTGTTCTACTCTTCTTATTCTCTTTTGTGTGGTACATTATGTGTCAATTAAAGCAACTAGCAAGTAAGTCTTGTACTTGAGTGAATATAATGGTCCCTTTCCTTAAAAAAAAAAAAAGGAAAAGAAAACCCAGAAGCATGAAAAATGTTCATTCCGATTTCCTAATTTGATTCAGCACACCGGTAACTTAAATGTCACCACAGACATCTCTGTAACGACAACATGTACAAGTCGTCATGGAAGAGAGTGAAGTTCTTGGGTCTCACACTCCTCTGTGTGTGTGTGTGTGTGTGTGTGTGTGTGTGTGTGGGGTCTTTCCTCAGTGTATAAAGTGTTTGAAAGCGTCGCTCAGAAGTATGACGTGATGAACGACGTGATGAGTCTGGGTATCCATCGGCTGTGGAAGGACGCGCTGCTGCGCGCGATGAATCCTCAGCCTGGCTTACGCCTGCTCGACACAGCCGGAGGCACCGGTACGCACGTTCAGTCCATACAAGCACACAAAACTATATATATATATATAAAAGAAATAGGTGATCGTAAAATACAGAAAAAAATGAACTGGAAAAATACTGTAACTAAAAATAGAATAGAATGAAAGATAAAATAAGCACATCATTAAGCCTCTTATTATGCTTTATTTATTCGTCTCTGATGAAGAAATGACGTGTGTGTGTGTGTGTGTGTTGTCTAGGTGACATCTCGTTCCGTTTCCTGAATTACACACGTTCGGTGCGTGAGCGGCAGCTGCGTCAGAGAGCGCGGGCCAATCAGACGCCTTCCTGGCAGGACATCTCTAGCAGTTACGGCTCAGAGAGGGCGGAGCTTCCAGAAACCCGAGCGGTAGTGTGCGACATCAATAAAGAAATGCTGAAGGTGGGGAAAGAGCGGGCGGAGAACGCAGGGATCACCACAGGTACCGCGTTACTTACTTTTGATTTATTCTTATGTTTGTTTATTTACATTACAGTAGAAGAGTAGTGCTCTGTTCTATGGTTCTTCCACTCTTTGTATAACGGGCACGTAACGATACCCTCGTATCACGATGCCGGGGTCACGATTATTCGATATTCGGTTAAGATTTTGAGCAAAACTCAAACGAAGGAAAATGATGACGGAAAACACTCGTTTATTTATTTATTTATTTATTTATTGGATCGTAAGCGATAAAGAACAGTGCGCATTTTTGTCTCTGTAGAACTGCTCATTAAAACATTGCCATGAGCAGAGGTTTAATATTGTAAAATACGTTTTTAAAAAAATTGGATTGATCGGCACCTGTGGCGTCACTTTAGCTGGAGATAGAGCTCCAAAGTCGGCTAAAATGTCCGGTTTCCACGTTCTCTTTCTCAGGCGCTGTAGATCACAGAGGTGCGAGGTACACGTTTTAACGGATATAACGCCGTTGTGTAACGCGTGATGGTTGTTTGCGATCTGGGATATCGGCCGATCGGTCACCTCACGAGTGCGGTGTATATCCGTCTCTGCCTTGGTGCAAGCTCTCCATGACAGGATGTGATCATGTGACCAGTGTGCTGTCTATATATATATGAACTCTGCACGTTGGGCAGACTGGGGTCTCTGGTGTTCAAACGCTGCAGTTGCATCGGCTGCATAATTAATAGTATGATGATGTCACACATTTCCATAATGTTCGTTATGGAACATTGGATCCATAAAAGGATCGTGATGCGTCGTGGCATGATGTATTGTTGCATCTCTATTCAGTTCTGTTCCATTTTTGTTGTTGTTGTTACAGTATATTATATTGTTGTTGTTCTGATATTCTAGTCTATTCTGCATTTGTTTTGTTCTGTTGTTGTTCTATTTCATTGTTCTGTTGTTGGTCTGTCCTTTCGTTGTCGGCTCATCAAACAAACAGGTGATTCCGTAGGTAACAATTCCCGTAACCCGTGTGCATATAGTCCATTTTGTTGTTGTTGTTGTTATTGTTCTACAAGGAAAATACATACGGTGACCAAGATACAATAATACAAGCACATCAATATGTTTACCGAGTTGTTACCAGATATGTATAGCATCAATCCTGGGTACAGAATCCCTTGATTTTTCCGAATGTTTCGTATTCTCACACCCTCATAACAGCAACTGTATACAAAATAACCCGAGGAACTAATTCCATGTAACCCCTGAAGAAAATACACATGCATGCCATTTTCCATTCAATAAACATGTATATATTTTTTCCGTTCGGTAAAAGTCTGAACGTATGGGTTTGACGTATTCCATCCACTCTGGGTTCCTCCGGGTTCTCCGGTTTCCTCCCCCAGTCCAAACACATGCATGGTAGACTGATGGGCGTGTCTAAAGTGTCTGTAGTGTATGAATGTGTGTGTGATTGTACCCTGCGATGGACTGGCACCCTGTCCAGGGTGTAACCCGCCTTGTGCCCCATGCTCCCTGGGATATACTCCAGGTTCCCCACGACCCTGAAGGAAGGATAAGCGGTATAGAAGATGGATTTAAGGATGGATGAATATCTACAGGAGAATTAACATCAGATTCTTAGCATTGTAATACAGATGCGTGCTATATTTTAATGATACGTCTGTGTGTGTGTGTGTGTGTGTGTGTGTTGTGTGCAGGTTTGTCGTGGGTAGTGGGTGACGCCGAGGAGCTTCCATTCGACAATGATCGGTTTGACGTTTACACCATTGCATTCGGCATCCGGAACGTCACTCACATCGAGCAGGTAAAGGCGGTCTTTAATTGTATAGAAACAATTTAGAATGTTTATTATCTATTATTTAGTGAATCTTTAAAGTGTGTGTGTGTGTGTGTAGGCTCTGCAGGAAGCTCTGCGTGTGCTTAAACCAGGTGGGCGCTTCATGTGCCTAGAGTTCAGCAAAGTGTCCAACCCTCTTCTGTCCAGGTCAGTGCCTTTTGTTTGACCTTAAAATAAGAGTTTGGGCAGGAACAGTAAGTCCCACCATCACGCCACCCAGTCGTTGATTATTTTCCTATAACAGCATGCAAACGAAACTGAACGGTGTAATAGATTTGTTTTTGGGTTTCGGTGTCGGTGAGCGTGTTGGTGTGAGGGACAGGTAAGCTGTATTAATGTTGTCGGTGCTGATGTGTTCTACAGGCTCTATGATGCCTACAGTTTCCAGATGATTCCAGTTCTAGGTGAGGTGATTGCAGGAGACTGGAAGTCGTATCAGTATCTGGTGGAGAGCATACGCAAGTTTCCGGATCAGGTAAATGTACAGGACTGGTAAAAGTGTTGCTCTTGTCACCTTGAGTAAGAACTGGATTCTCTAGATCAGTGTTTTCCTCAAAATGGATGGTTGGTTTGTTTAATGGATGGCTGGTATGTTAGACTGATTGGCTGACTGCTATATGGATGGATGGATGGATGGATAGGTGGTTGGATGGATGGATGGATGGATAGGTGGTTGGTGTGTTGGATGGATGGATGGATAGGTGGTTGGTGTGTTGGATGGATGGATGGATGGATAGGTGGTTGGTGTGTTGGATGGATGGATGGATAGGTGGTTGGTGTGTTGGATGGATGGATGGATGGATGGATGGATAGGTGGTTGGTGTGTTGGATGGATGGATGGATAGGTGGTTGGTGTGTTGGATGGATGGATGGATGGATGTGGATGTGGTGGTGGTTTGGATGGAGTTGGATTATGGTTAGGTGGATGGATGGATGAGGGATGGATGGATTGGGGTTGGTGTGTTGGATGGATGGATAGGTGGTTGGTGTGTTGGATGGATGGTTTGAAGGTGGTTGTGTGTTGGATGGATGGATGGATAGGTTGGGTGTGTTGGATGGATGGATGGATGGATGGATGGATGTGTGGTTGGTGTGTTGGATGGATGGATAGGTGTTGGTGTGTTGGATGATGGATAGGTGGTTGGTGTGTTGGATGGATGGATAGGTGGTTGGTGTTGTTGGATGGATAGGTGGTTGGTGTTTGAGGATGGATGGATGGATAGGTGGTTGGTGTGTTGGATGGATGGATGGATAGGTGGTTGGTGTGTGGATGGATGGATAGGTGGTTGTGTGTTGGATGGATGGATGGATGGATAGGTGGTTGGTGTGTTGGATGATTTGATGGATGGATGGAGATAGTGGTTGGTGTGTTGTGGATGATAGGTTGTGTGTTGATGGATGGATGGATGGATGGATAGGTTGTTGGTGTGTTGATGGATGGATGGATGGATGGATGGATGGATGGATAGGTGGTTGGTGTGTTGGATGGATGGATAGGTGGTTTGGTGTTGGGATGGATGGATAGGTGGTTGGTGTGTTGGATGGATGGATAGGTGGTTGGTTTTGGATGGATGGATGGATGGATGGATAGGTGGTTGGTGTGTTGGATGGATGGATGGATGGATAGGTGGTTGGTGTGTTGGATGGATGGATGGATAGGTGGTTGGTGTGTTGATGGATGGATGGATAGGTGGTTGGTGTGTTGGATGGATGGATGGGTGGGTGGTGTGTTGGATGGATGGATGGATAGGTGGTTGGTGTGTTGGATGGATGGATGGATAGGTGGTTGGTGTGTTGGATGGATGGATGGATGGATGGATGGATAGGTGGTTGGTGTGTTGGATGGATGGATAGGTGGTTGGTGTGTTGGATGGATGGATAGGTGGTTGGTGTGTTGGATGGATGGATGGATGGATGGATGGATGGGTTGGTGTGTTGGATGGATGGATGGATGGATGGATGGATAGGTGTTGGTGTTGGATGGATGGATGGATGGATAGGTGGTTGTGTGTTGGATGGATGGATAGGTGGTTGGTGTGTTGGATGGATGGATGGATAGGTGGTTGGTGTGTTGGATGGATGGATGGATAGGGTGTTTGATGGTTTGTTAGATGGATGGATGAATTGATTGTTTGAGTGGATGGTTTCATGGCTGGATGGATTTATTTTTATGGCTGGATGAATGTTTTGACTGATTAATGGACGGTTTGTTAGATGGGTAGATGGATGCTTTGGTTTGATGTATGGACAGACATATTGATGGGTGTTATAATTAATCCATAAAATTACTACAAGAAATTAGAGCTGACACTAGTGGGCAGCCATGATTGGGCCTCCACCAGTCTCCAGAGACGTCTACCATCCTGTACAAAAAAAAAACCTGCTGCTTCACAAATACACATTCTAATATAAATTCCATTTTTCCCGTGTTTTTTTTTTTTTTTAAACAGGAAACATTTAAAGAAATGATCGAGGACACTGGTTTCTTCCGAGTGCAGTACACTAATCTCAGTGGAGGAATCGTCGCTCTTCATTCAGGATTCAAGCTTTGATGGATGCCTCAAACACACACACACCCACCCACACAGATGGAGCATGCAATGTACACACACACACACACACACACACACACACACACGGAGGAGGAGACGACAAGTGGATGATGTATGAGAGGAAAAAACTCCTTGCATTCTGTGTTGAGAAGTTCTGCAGATGTAACGGACACGACGCTACGTCCCTGTGTGCAACCTCGTAATCCGGAGGCTCCACGGAAATCAGGATTATTCACAAGTCACGTTTAAAGGACTAATTTAATCAAAGGTGAAAGAGCAGTGCAGCAGAGCTTTAAGGCTGATTAATACTTCTGTGAATGCATATCTGTGAGCACTTCAGGGTGTTGTGTGCAGATGCTCGTGTAGGTTGAAGTCTTCGTTCTCAAGTCACGCGAGCGCGTCCCCTGAACTACAGCGGAATTGAAAGTAAAACACGGACAGGCTTTTTTTCTGTCAGAATAATAAACAGAAGGCGATGTTGTTGAAGAAAGAACGAAATCGTGCGTCATCAATTTCTTTATTCGCTTTAGCGTTAGATTTATTTTATTTTTATTGTGTTGCTACGGCTTGCAGAAAAGAAAGTCATGTGGGTTTAAATTGGCTCCATTAGGTACAGAGTCTCACGCTTTTTAAATTCACGTCACAAATCCATGATTGTGGTTCTACTAGGTGGTGGATGTCGGACATAGACGAACCTTCCTGTTCATCCGACAGAGACGTTACTCACACGTTCACTTTCAGGGTCTCAAGGAGCATTTTCTGGCCGTCGGAGGTCGTCGCGTCAGGAGCACATTCACGTCAGTGCCGTCTCTCAGAAACAAGTCGTTTAAATCGTAGGATTTGTCTGGACATGAGCTGCAGGAGAAAGACCCGATGAAATGACTCGTGCTTTGTGGAATTGTAGCCGTCGATCCGCGAGTTTGATCATAAAGGAGACGTTTTATTAAAGATAACGCGAGTGTGTCTGTACTGACATTTATTTATTTATTTTTTCCCAGCAAGCACGTTTCTTCCGTCTTCGTAACGAGGTTGTCGTGTACAACGTTTTCCCGACAGGTTTCAGAAAGTGGTTGGTGCGCACGGCTCCAGCCTATAGGAATAGAAGAGGGGCACGGGGACGTATACACGTACCGAAGTGTCCTCGGGCAGGACGCCGAACCCCAAGCTGCTCCCGTTGGTGTGTGAGTACACTGCGTCTCATTCACACACTCAAAGTGCTTGGGAAGGATGAAGGTGCAACAAAAAAAAAAAAGCGCTGTACAAGGAAGAGCACACACACACACACACACACACAGAGAGAGAGAGAGGAAGAAAGACGGACACGTGTTTTCAATTGAATAAAACCATATAATTTTCTCCAAATCTTTGTACACTTTGTTACAAAACTGTATAGTACTAAAATCTTAAAAGCGGTTTTTTGGTCAGAGGATATTTAAATCATCTCGTGTGCAATTACCATGTATTTACAAAAGTTTTCATATCCGTGATCTCCAAAAGCAACAAAACACTCCAAAAACTTCTTCAGACACTCTGAACATAAAGACATGGCTTACAGATAAATATATTAGTCAATAAATATTCAGAGAACATATTTCCATGTATGAAAATGTGCTGCTATACAGAAATATACACGGCTCAAGCTCGGGCCTGCTGAACATCTGAAGAATGAGAAATGATGGAGAAAATAATGAGATCTTTATAAACAAAACAAAAAAACTATTACAAAATATGAATTTTTGTACATAGGTTCTTTTATACAATCTTCTTAAGTGCTACAAACAATACAAAAAACAATTTAAATAGTGACTCAAGTACCCCAAAAGAAATGTTCGATTCATTTGCAGTACATAAATCTACGGAAGGCAAAGATTAGACTCTTCTCGTGTTACGGCACTGTAATAGCCGACGTATAAATAAAGTCATTTCAAAAATGTCCGCCTGTGAAAACCGTATGGGTGCATTTCATAGAAACAGCATAAAATATTCTGTAACAACAGAAAGGCATGAAGGTGTGTGTGGGCGTGCGAGTGTGTGTGTGTGAAGGCATTTTATGATTAGAATTTCAAAAGTGTGTGAGCTTTACGAAAAAACATAAAACTGCATTCGTGTCTCCTTAAACCGTTCTGCTTTGGCCTTTTCAGTCGAACAGTGAACGCGTGTGTGTTCTTTAAAACATGATTTAAAACAAAACAAACAAAAATAAATTGCAAGTGCACCAAAACATTTCCTAAAAGGAAAAGAGAAAAAAAAGAAAAAAGAAAAAGACGAATTGTTGAATAATCTGCTCGTTATAATTTCTTGAACTGCACGTCAGAGACTAGCGAAACTTTGGTGTACAGTACAGACAGCTCAGTAGTCTCCTGCTTGTATTAAAACAACAACAACAACAACGTGTTCATCTTGGTCTGGTTCTGTACTAATGAGGCAGTGACCCTGAGAGAGAAAGGAGAGGACGAGGTGAGATGTGGGACGACGTGACTGACATGTTCAAGACCCCCGCACCAGCCCACGCCCATGATGATCTTGCTGATCTTGACATGGCACGTCACCGTAATAATTAGAAACGACGAAGTACTTGTACACCTGAACCGTCAGCTGTGAAAGGTGGCCCCAAAAAAAAACCAAAAAACAAAAATGAATAAAATGTTTCCAAATTGTAGCCACGTGCTTTCTTTAATATTAAACGTACCCTAAACGTCGACTGAACCCTGTTTGACGTGTGGAATTAAAAACCCCTCGTGTTAAATAGTTGGGGTGGCGAAGATTCTGAAGTCCGCGGGAATGAAGAGCGTCGACTAAAGAGGAGACCGCGCTTCAAGCGAAGAGAAACGATATCCGTCCCGGAAGTACGCTTCGAGACGCGCGAGATGAATTTTTAACGGCGGCAAAGACTCTCGCGACCGAATTCGTAGGAAAAAGCTATGACTGATAACTCCGCCCCGCCCCCGTCTTAAATGAACGTTAGCCGTTCACAACTCGCAAGACGTGCAAATTCTTATGAAGTCTAATCAGGAGACCGTTCTAGTGCTCTCCCCTAAACAAAAACCTCCCCCCGCCCCCCGCTCGCCTTTACAATCCGGAGCCCTCGGTTGTAGATTTGCTCGATTTAAACTGAGCGGAAAACAGCGCTCTCGCTTCCTCGTCTTGTTGCTGTTGATATGTTTGACCTCTGCATTGTCCTGAGGTGAAAAACCCTTGATTAGTGTCTAAGGAAGTCCTGTCCTGTCCTGTTCGGAGGTTTGTTTGAGGCTCGGAAACGAGACCCAATTCGCAGTCCGTGTCCTCGGGGATTATGGGTATTCGCTGAGTGAGTTCGCAGCATCCTTGTCCCGAGCAGCCGTCGCTGTCCGCTTGGGCGTAGTGTACGTTTACGGAATAATCCTCGGCGTAACGTCCGACGCTTCCTCGGTGTACTTTCATTTCGGTGTAGAAGCAGCAAGGCAGTCCGTCGTAGCTAGCACGCTCGGCAGGTGACATCAGCTCGTTGCTGGCGGCGTAAAAGTTCTGCGCGGAAGCAACGGACACGCTTTGAGGCTCGGCGCCTCGGCGGCAACGTCCTACCCCTTCTAATCCTTCCTGTCCTTTACGCTCCACATTCGGCGGAGGAACCTCAAAACAGCAGCTACATGCCGCTCCTTGTTCCACACAATGCTCCACGGTTCCCTCTAGGGCTGTGGCTGAGGTAGTGCTAGTGATTTCCCTGGTTTCCAGTGACGAGTGGCTACTACAGTTAGGCTCAACGCTGCAATTCGAGAGCTGGTCCCCCGAATTGTAGCACGGTCCTACAGGAGGCGGAACGAAGTCTGTACCTCCTGAAACAGGAGCCAAAATATCGTCGCTAACGGACGACGTCGCCGGGAGTCCCGGACCGGATTCCCCAGCCGCCCCCCGGCAGGGACTTTTGCTCCGATAGATGTACGGATCGTAGTCGCTGCTGAGAGAACTTCGAAAAGTCGAGCAGCTTCCATAAACGCCCTGGTTGCTCACTTCCGTGCAATCCAACATGGAATCACTGGAAGAGCAATGGCATCGTCCTGAACTGCTGCTACTGCTGCTGCTATCGCTGCCGGGACAATCCGCGAGATATCCGCTACACACGGATCGTCCGTGTCTGTGGTAACATCCGAGCCCCGAAGCACTTCCAGAGTCCACCAGACGAGAAGAAGAAGGTGCTGCCATGTGCACCAGAGTGGGGTAAAGAAGTCCAGGTTGGAAGGATCGAGCGTGGCCCTTGTGGCTCACGCCACCGGGCTGACCTTCCTGCTGGGGGAACGTCAAGCCTTGGAAGTAGTAGTGCTGATACATGGTCTCGTACTGCGAGAAACAAGCGGCACGAGAGAAGTTGCGAGGAAATTTGGGGCGTTTGAAGGTATGCGGTTGAGGGTAAGGAAGTGCTCGATGCTCTAGGGCGCAGTGATGAGGGTTCATACCGTGGTAACTCCGAATGAAATTTGACTGCGAGGGGTAAAGGTTCTGATCCGGATGTTGGTCCACTGTTAATACAGTGATTGGGTTCCCGTGGGTATCCATGCTAGTACGAGTCGGAAAGGCCGTCACTTGCCCAGCTCGATGCACTCTTCCTGGATAGTGAACGGGGAGAACCACCCTCGGCTGCCGACTGTGGAGCCCCGGGTTCCCCGGGTCCATGCACACGGGGCCAGGGTTTCCTTTCTTTTGCTCTGTGGGGGGGGACAAAAGTTAATTTTGGTATACACAGAAAAAAGTAACAGGTACAAGGTTTAGATTTACGAGCTCACCGATGATGTTATGCCTGCAGTGTGGACAGGTGTGATGCTGCAGAAGCCATGGATCCACGCACTTCTTATGGAAACGATGCGCACAAGGGATCACCCTCAATTCCTGAAGTGGACAAGAAGGAAATCAGGACGGTCTCTTTCTAATCCGCAGCTGTATTTGCCTAAATCCCGACCTTAGAGACTTGGTCTCGAGATCCCACCACGGAGGGATTTTAGAGCCTTCGATTATGTTGCAACTCATTAAGCTCTTAAAAAAAAAAAAAAATGGCGCAAAAGTCCTGAATCCTCTACGGCACACGTTCCCAACCGTGGTTCTAGGGGAACCCCTTGTCCTGTACATTTCGAACGTTGAGGAACTGATTTGTTGAATCAGGTGGATTGGGAGCAGGACAAAGGGGTGCTCCAAGGACTAGAGCTGGGAACTTGTGCTCTACTGCAACAGGGGGAGTCGTGTCTCTGGACCGCTAAGGTCATCACCAACCCCCTCCTGATGAATCATGTCTGCTCCCTTCCGACCGGCCTTTTGTTGCTTTTATTCATCGCTGAAGCAAAAAAAAACAAACAAACAAACAAACAAACAAAAAAAAAACAACTCCTCTTTTGTTCCCTTTGAGTCTTTTATAAGCCCACTTCCTGTGCACTACCCAGGCGCCCTGCTTTGTGGCTTGTTTTTATTTAGTACGACACACAACCCACAAGACCAAAAAAAAAAAAACGGTTTGAACTCAGTGACACGTTTGTCCTCGGATGACTGGAGTGGCACGAGGACACGGTTCGTTCTTTAATATATAATTGGTATAATTTGTTCTTCCTGTTTTGTCTCGGGCTTTTTCCTGTACTCGAACGCACTTTAAAACGTGCGACACGTGCTGTATAAATAGTCCCTGAACGATGATGGAGTGCGTTTAAACGGGCTGAATTATAAAAAGTCAAAAAGGTTGACCTTTCAACCTTTACGCTTTCACAGTAAAACGTTAAACTGGAATCTGCCGCGCTTATACGTTGCTTTGTATAACAATCAGCCAAGTCCATTAAAAATAAATAAATAAATAAATAAATAAATAAACAAAAGAACAGCAAAGTAGTATTACATGCACACGGGCCAGTTCTGTATTATTCTTCTTTATTATTTTTAATATATGAAGCTTTTCCAAAATCGAAAATCCCTAGAACTTTCTAGAAACTGGCCAAGCTTTTATCTGTGTCCTGATCGACCGAGAAGAGCGAGATTTTTCTTGTCCTTTACACTATTAAAATAAAAAGTTAGTAAATTAATACTACGCATTACTAGTATTCTAAGACAAGCTGATCCGAGTCACTAGTTGCCAGCTAGTAAGAGAGAATGAGATTAGCCGAAGCTCCGCCCTCCTCGACTCCGGGACGAGTGTCCGACGTGCGCAAAACCTTTACCTCTCCGTCGATGTATTTCTCGAGGCAGATGGCGCAGTCCGACGTCGAGCTGCTGCTCAGGGAATCCAACGCGCCGCAGCTGCTCTCGCGCTGACCTTTAACCTTCGCCTTAAACTTTCGGGTCTCCATTTTCTCCAGGGCCTGAATGGCCATCCTGTTCATAGAGCTCTGGATGGGGGGAAAAGGGAAGGCGAGAAGATGAAGGACGTGTAAAAAGAAACAGAACCGGGACTTTGATATATATATATATATACGCTGCGAAAACCGGACCCGTGTTGTAATCGTGTCGGAGGTACCTGGCTGCGTCTCTGCTTCAGCTTGATTTTGATGAGGAGGATGAGGCACACCAGAGACACCACGACGAAGAACGCCAGGAAAATCCCCATGTCAAAATACTCGGTGGGCTGCAGGCAACAGGACAACGACAGAATGGATAAGAACCGCTTACTGACAGAATCCTGAGTAGTTTATATATAGTTTTAATATACAGTATTATGCAAAGGCCAAGGCTGAAGATATTAGTTTTTGAATGATTATTATTATTATTATTATTATTATTATTCTTCCGGGAAACGGAAACATGTCGAACACCGTGAACTGTACGCGGAGATGATATTGATTCAGATTCAAATAAAAACGAATCACATGCATAAAAATGAATCACATGAATATGAATCACATGTAAATGAATCATATGAAAATGAATAAATAAACAAAGGAGAAAAAAAAAAAACAACGATCCTGACACAATAATTAAGAATCGAATACAATTCTGATAAACTGATTCGTTATGTAATTGAGAATCTAATCAAGTGACTCCGATACAGTGAATCTAATCAAAGTCATGCTTACAAAATAATCGAGGACCTAATAAACTTGTTCTGATTCGAATAAAGCGATTCTGACAAATTAATTAAGAAAAAGGCGATTCCATTACCGAGGAAGTGATTCATACAAAATAACTGAATCAGATACTGCTCAAGTGATTCTGATGAACTGATTTGGATAGAATGATGCTTTAAAGTTACGGAGAACGTAATAAAGTGATTCCCGTCCTGACAGAATGATTCTGATAAGGTGGTTTGGAATCCACGTGATTCGGAATCAAATAAGAGGATTCACAAAACAAATAAGAATCGAATGAAATGATTCCAATTCTGATAAACTGATTCTGATACGGTGATCCTTATAAAATAGTTGAGAATCTAATGTTTATTCTGACTAATAAAGTTACTCTCACAAATTACTGAATAATAATAATAATAATAATAATAATAATAACAATGTAATTCCAATTCTGATAAAGTGATTTATATTAAATAAATGGGAATCTATTCAAGTGATTCAGATTCAGATAAAGTGATTCGGTTTCTTACCCTCGGAGGCCGATGCTGGATTCTGGCTCGTGCCACTTTCTGTTTATTTACAATGTTCATCAGTTTAACAGCATCGGCTCCTTTCACGTAGACCACCGGCCTCTTCAGGGGGTCCTCAGAGAGCTGGTTCAGCTGGAGAGGAGAAACAGAGAAAGAGAAGAAGTTAGAGAGAGAATTTAGATGTACAAAATACAAAGACAACCAGAAACAGAGAAAGAGAGAGTGAGAGCGAGAGAGAGACTTTTACAATCCTTTATTCAACAAAAGAGAGAGAAAGACAGACAGGAAGGAGAAAGGGAACATGGAGGAGAGAGAGAGAGAGAGAGAGAGAGAGATAGGAAGGAGAAAGGGAACATGGAGAGAGAGAGAGAGAGAGAGAGAGAGAGAGAGAGAGAGGGGAGAGTGAGAGATAGGAAGGAGAAAGGGAACATGGAAAGAGGGGGGGAAGGAGAAAGGGAAGATGGAAAGAGAGAGGAAGGAGAAAGGGAACATGGAAAGAGAGAGAGAGAGGAAGGATAGAGAGAGAGAGAGAGAGAGGAAGGAGAAAGGGAACATGGAAAGAGAGGGGGGGAAGGAGAAAGGGAAGATGGAAAGAGAGAGGAAGGAGAAAGGGAACATGGAAAGAGAGAGAGAGAGGAAGGAGAAAGGGAACATGGAAAGAGAGAGAGAGAGGAAGGAGAAAGGGAACATGGAAAGAGAGAGAGAGAGAGGAAGGAGAAAGGGAACATGGAAAGAGAGAGAGAGAGAGAGAGAGGAAGGAGAAAGGGAACATGGAAAGAGAGAGAGAGAGAGAGAGAGAGAGAGGAAGGAGAAAGGGAACATGGAAAGAGAGAGAGAGAGAGAGGAAGGAGAAAGGGAACATGGAAAGAGAGAGAGAGAGAGAGAGAGAGAGAGAGAGAGAGAGAGAGGAAGGAGAAAGGGAACATGGAAAGAGAAAGAGAAGGGAAAACCACGAGAGGATATGAGAGGGATTAACCTAAAACTTGGGGAAGGAGAACTGAAGGGATCAAGGAATAAAAAGATGAAAGACATCAGAAAAGGGAGGGGGGGAGCGAGGGAGGGGGGAGGGGAGGTACGCAGCTATGCGTTCTATTCATCGCCACTTTACAGCAAGGAGGGGAAACGAAGCAAAAGTAAAGAAAAAGATTCCTGACTCACTTGATCGATGGCGTCTGGATTTTCGGACACGTCGAAGATCACGGCCGTCGCCCCCCTCTGCACCGCCCTCTTCGCCTGCGTGACGAGAAGGACAAACGAAATTAGCGGCACTGCTGGCCAATAATCATTTCCATGATGTACCTGAGATACTTCACCATCTCCCGTCACTTTACTGAGCTTTACACAGACTCACCTAACCCAACACCTAACCCTGTAAAGCCTCCAGCCGTCTGCATGTTCTCCTCACAGCCACTAGAGGGCACTCTTTACCTAATGACTTCGCATCACAACCTCGCGTTATACGGTGTGATGTGGCCAAAGTGATATTTTAGTGAGATTGACAGATTCAGCAAAGTGTACAAGAGCCAAAAAAAAAAAAAAAAACGTGGCAAATTAATCAAAAAGAGAACGATTATATGGGGACGGGGGACGGGACCTCGTTAACTCAAGGCAGTTATACATGGAACCTCAAAGTGTCCTCCCTGTTAGACTTTGGAGAAGCAAACAACAACAAAACATTGCTCCAAGAGTTTGGTGTGCATGATGAAGAACTTTGGAGTGTGATGGAGAACGCTGGTTGGCGTGTGTGAGAAAGAGAGAGATGGAGAGAGTTGGAGCATGTGGAGGAGAACATTGGCATGGGTGCATCTCTATATGGAGAATGTTGGTGTACATGATGGAGAACGGAGTGTGATGGAGAACGCTGGTTGGTGTGTGTGTGTGTGAGAGATGGAGAGAGTTGGAGCATGTGGAGGAGAACATTGGCATGGGTGCATCTCTATATGGAGAATGTTGGTGTACATGATGGAGAACGGAGTGTGATGGAGAACGCTGGTTGGTGTGTGTGTGTGTGTGAGAGAGATGGAGAGAGTTGGAGCGTGTGGAGGAGAACATTGAAATGGGTGCATCTGTATATGGAGAATGTTGGTGTACATGATGGAGAACGTTGTTGTCGGGGTAAGTAAGTGAGAACGTTGGTATGTGATGAACTTTCACGTACACACAAAGCAAATAAATAAAAATAATAATTTTTAAAAACTGGCCAATGGACAAAACGTAAACCTTTTAGATACGCTTCATGATGGGTCTCAGAGGAATTACGGGGGGAAGAAAAGGAGAAACGAGAACGGTGAAGCTCCACTACCTACCAGTTTGTGCCTCCACTACTTTCAGCTCGTTTCTGTGATCGAGACGTGAGACAGCACCCAGGGGGACGTGTGTGTGGAAAGATGTTCAGCGATACCACAACGAGAGCGAAAGATCAAAAGGACACGAGAAAGCACGCAGTGCATGCGCGCGCACACACACAATCTCTCGCTCGCTGGCATTCCTCCATCAACTCTCACCTCGATACTGGCAAAAGGAAGCAAGGATGAGAGGACAGGAAGTCCAGTACAACAGAAGCGCTCAGGGGAAGTAATCAAGATTACACAAAGTGTAGTTGTTCTCAATCCACTGCATCTTACATAACAGTAATTATAATATAAACATCCATGCTTTCACACACACACACACACACACACGCGCTTACCGCGTTTACTTAACGTTCGCCAAACAACAACAAATTAACATTCACCATCCTCTAACTAAACATGAAAGGTCAACAGACACCACCGCTCATCAAACGACAAAAAAACACCCAATGTCCTCCAACTAAATCCCAACGTTCCCAATGAAATCCC
>CM022773.1:3171643-3174143 GCA_012411365.1 Ameiurus melas | reverse complement strand
TTCATGGTGCGGAACTGAAATTGTGAGAGTAAAGAACGAGCGCGTCGCAGGATTGCTCCGGGGAATTCACCGAAGCTCATCGGCGTGATTTGCAGCGTGTCGTAACAAATTTGCATAAGAAAAAAAAAAAATCAAGAAAAACAAATCTCGACTTGTTGCTGATGAAAGTGTCGATGAAAAGACTTTCCTCGCCATTTTCTCTCGCCATTTCTCCCGCTTCGTTTTTCCTCTCCTCTTTTTCTTCTTCTGTGTGAGCAGCGTTCCCTCTCCCCCACTCGTGTCTCTCCATCTCTCTCTCTGCTGTGCTATAATTAAAGTCATTAAGTCTCCTGAAAGCCCTGTGTAATTTCATGTTGCCTCCTGCGTTTATTCGGAGATAAAGGCATACTTTCCCGCTTTAGAATTCCCTCACATGTGGTTAGAAACGTTTACCCCCATCGCTTTTCTTTCGTTCTTTTTTTTTTTTTTCTCTTTCTTTCTTTCCCCTGAGAAGACCTGCCAGGACCTCGCTAGGCTGCATGCAGAGGCCAAACACACAGAGACGGCAGGGGGAGAGAAACAGAGAGAGAAAGAGAGAGAGAGAGAGAGAGAGAGACACACACACACAGAGACACAGAGAGAGAGAGACAGACACACACAGAGTGAGTGAGAGAGAGAGAGACACCCAGAGAGTGAGACAGACAGACCCACCCAGAGTGAAAGAGAGACAGAAAGCGAGACACAGAGAGAGAGAGAGAGACACCCAGAGAGTGAGACAGACAGACCCACCCAGAGAGTGAAAGAGAGACAGAGACACAGAGAAAAACCACCCAGAGTGAAAGAGAGACAGAAAGAGAGACAGAGAGAGAGCAGACAGACACACAGAGGGAGAGAGAGAAGAGAGAGACACCAGAGAGTGAGACAGACAGACCCACCCAGAGAGTGAAGGAGACAGAAAAGCGAGACACAGAGAGAGACACCCAGAGAGTGAGACAGACAGACCCACCCAGAGAGTGAAAGAGAGACAGAAAGCGAGACACAGAGAGAGAGAGAGAGAGACACACAGAGACACAGAGAGAGAGCGACAGACACACACAGAGTGAGAGAGAGAGAAAGAGAGAGACACCCAGAGAGTGAGACAGACAGACCCACCCAGAGAGTGAAAGAGAGACAGAAAGCGAGACACAGAGAGGGAGAGAGACAGAGAGAGAGAGAGAGAGAGAGAGAGAGAGAGAGAGGCCTTCAGATTTGTTCAGTTTGTATTTATGTTTTACCAAATAAACACAAACGGAAGCGAAGAAAAACCACAATGATGTGCACGCATTTGTTTGGGTTGACAAAATATTCGGAATGTGCATCATATTCTCGATTCTGATTGGTCAGAAGCTGTTGATTCGTTTTCTAGAACAGCCGCTCGGACAGTTCTGCAGCACCGAATCACAGGTTCATATCAAAGCGCTCGTTCTAATCCGCGATCGTTTCTATAGTTCCAGCAAACGCACCGAGCTCTATGGCCTGGAGTCCTCAAACCTTTCTTGTTTTAAAAAAATATTATATATATATATATATATATATATATCTGTAAGGGGACATTTATGGAAGGAGTCTCCAGTGTTAGCACTCGGAGACAGAGGGATGACTTTAAAAACGACGGCACTGCGGTTTCTCAGCAACACGACGAGCTGCGTTTGATCAACTGATCAGTTCCAAAACAGACACCGGCGAGGAACTAACTCGCGTCCAAAAGGCCAGATCGTCTCGATTGACCTGTTGCTTACAGAACTACAGCGCTTGTACCGCGACACGCCCCTGCTCACACTACACTGCTCACACAGCTGCCAACTCCTTAGCTTCACCGCTAAAACGCACACAGAGCTTATAACCGTTCACCGCTTGGGTTTAATAGCACTTCTGAGTCTATTAAGCAACAGCGTTCGCACTTTAACAGCTACGGAGAGTACGCCGTGTTACAGACGGCAACCGTTTTTATAGAAACTGAAACAAAAAATGAAAAGAGGGGGGTTTATGAAGCTTATAAAAACGATCCTGAAACTTCGGAACGATCCTGAAACTTCCACAAGCTTTAACGGCGTCGAGGCCACACAAGTGCACAAGATTCACGCAGAATCCTGTACGGCAAAAGGCTGGTATTGTCCAAATACGACATAGCGCCCTGTATATTTATTGTATTTACCAAGCGGTCCATGTGCGCCGACGTCTATCCAGGTTTATACGTGTACCGCCTCGTACTTTTTTTTCCCCCGGAGCGAAATCCAGATTAAAACGGGAAGACGGAACGGAAATTTCAAACGTCTTGTCCGTCTCGATTCATCGACACCGCAGGCGTCCGCTTTCGAGTACATTTGAAGCGACGTATGAACCGCCGTTCGCCGACGACGTCGTCGAGAAGCAGAGCGCGTGTTCGGGGGTGTTTTTTGCGGGAAGGCGCACGGTCTTCGCTAAGTAATGCGGAAATCCTCGTCGAGGATCGGCGTCACGCTGGAGCAGCTCGCGACGGGAT